>LT727903.1:791898-806096 GCA_900157175.1 Oithona nana | reverse complement strand
GTAGGTCCAAATAGATTCAAATAGATTCTATCGATTCAAATAGATTCACACGATTCAAAAAGATTCAAACTCGCGCTTTTAGACTGGAAGGATTTCTAGTCTTGTTTTTCTATGATTGACATTTTCAACTTACTTTATGGCTGCTATATCCTTGTTAACTTGGACCAAAAACTTCATGTTAGCTTTAGTCAAAATATTGCTTCCATCATTGGTCAAAAGCATGAAAGATTGAGCTCTGACATTAGACGGAAAAGCTTCTTGTAACCATTTTGAATTGTCATAAAATTCAGAATTGGTTGGTACCCAAAGTTCCAGCTGGTCCGTTTCTTCATACAAATTCAAAATTCCAATGCAACACAAAGCCATAAAAGTCAGGCTTATGGGTATGACAATCAAAGGGAATTTGGCCACCAGTTCTCCAAACCACTTGAAGAAACGTTCCAAGTTGCCAAAAATTGCATTTTGTACTTTTTGGCAACAGACAGAACATTGGCTATTCTGTTGTGCCCCCATGACATTGACCGTCAAAGTACTAAGTTATGAAAGCAGGCCTTTTTTGGGCTTTGTCGGTATTACGAGCGTTGCTAAGGAGATTCGAAAGCCAGGTAGTCCTTTCAAAAACGATGAATAAGAAGTCTTGTACTTTTGTAATCAACTTCATTCAGACCTTCCGATGACAAGTTGCAGGTAAAGCCTTTAAAGGCTTTCTAATAATCTTGAAATGACAAATGCCTTGCGCAATGGAAAATGAATATCTGATGAGAACACAGTGGTTGAAAATCATGAAATTGTCTCATCTGAATTTTTGTGCTAAAATTGTAATTTTAGTTACCTCTATTGTTATTTTTTTCAATTATGTAAAAATGAGACTTTTTGAGGCATTTTCAAACACTGTGATAGAATTAAGTATTGATTTGAAGGTTTTATTGAGAAAAAGAATAATATGAACTTTGGTGTAAATTCTGATTTAGATAATTTTGATATTGTAAAATCCCATTCCATAATGAAATCACGTTTACCATGAGGCCAAAAAGTATCAGGAAAATGGCCAATAAAATATTTGAAATCTGTCCATAGTGAAACCAAAGGAAGGCAAAGCTCCAACATCCACATCCAGATATTAATGTCACAATAGAAAAATCTAACTCTGAAAGAAAAATTAAAATTCTTCATCCTAAATTAAAAAAAAAATCCAAATAAAATCGAAACTTGGCTGACTCACCCTTGATTAATCTTCGGGTATCAAAATTCGACCTCTGTGATCCGGAACGAAGAAGTCTTGATTTTTCATCATAAATATCTTCCTCCATATTTTTTTCAAAACAGATTATCTTTGCAGAAGAAACACTTGTAAAAAAACAGCTGCAGAATTCTTGACTTTTAACAGTTTGTCTTTTGCTTTATTTGCTCATATTCTAAACTAGGTAGGATCATGTTTTGAATCAATATTACAATTGTTATCACAAGGAAGGCAACATTATTTTTTTGTGATGATGATATTACATACTTGCTTTAAAAGCTGTTTTTTGATAGGTAAGTAGGAAAACCAGGATTTGGTGAATTTTCACTTAAGAAGACTTCGGATTTCTTCGGTTTCGGCCGCTTCTATATAAGATCGTCCATCCGGTGCGGTTCCATCTTTGGCACATCCCTGAGGCGGAAAAGAGGTAAAAGTGAAAGGAAATTGATTTTCGAACCAAACTTGGAGAATTTGACTTGCCAAAAAATAGCAGCAAAAATTCGTTAAACTTTGTTTATATTCTAGCTACACAATGCAGAACTCCCTTCATTTTGACGAATTATTTGACACTAAATTCAAAATTCAAAATCCGCAAAATCCGGAACATTTAACATTGCCAGAAAATTCGTCACTTTGTTTAGATTCTTGCCACCCTTCATTTTGACGAATTTTTTGACACTTAATTCAAAACTTTAACCGAGAAAATTCGTCAAACTTTGTTTACATTCTAACTGAAGAGTACAGAACTTCCTTCATTTTGACGCAAAAATTCAAAATCAATTCTTACCTTCTCCAAAAGGAATTTTACACACTTGAAATGTCCTTCCCAAATGGCAGCCAAAATAACGGAAATCCCATGTTTATCTTTGGCGTTCAAGTCGGCTCCTTTGGACGCCAAATACTCCAACACTTCCAATTGGCCATAATCAGCCGCTAAATGCAATGGAGACCTTCCGTCAATTGGACTGGTCACTAAGGAACCCTAAGTACGAAATGACTTAAAAATTGCGGAAAAAGTAGGTAATATTTTAATGACTTACATCTGCTTCTATTTGTTCTTTCACTCTGTCCAAGTCTCCATTTTTCAGGGCCCAACCCAAGTTTTTGTCGTCAGACATTCTGTTTTTTGATATTTGATTTTTTTTACAGTTTTGTTTAAAAATTGTTTTATGGGTAGGTGGAGTTCTCAGCTCTGATTCTGAATTTCACCGGTTTAGCTGGCTCAGCATAATCATGGTAAGTCAATCTCAACTTTTGTCACGGATTTAAATCAGGAAGTTCAATATTTGTAATCAAAATTAGAAATCAAATTTCTGAATAATTTTTGTTTTATTATTTTCTTTAAGAGAATTAATTTGCCAAGATGTTTTTTCATCTATTTTTTCATGATTTTTGAAGTTAGATATGGCCTTAGATCTTGTGCTCGGTGCACAATGAGGCAATCCTACTTGCATAGCGACATCTGACTGAAGAAAATCCAAGTTGTACATAATATGAAAGTGTACAACATGGTAAAAGTCCTGAGGAGGGACCTGGAAGGAAGTCAAAGTTACCATGGATACCAAAATCAACAACTACATTTAGACCTCGCACATTGTATGAAAATCAGCAAAAATATCTCATCTGAATTTTCATGCCGAAACTATTATTTCTACTTGTGTACTTGGTACAATGAAACTTTTTGAGGTAAAATCGTAAAATCCTGAAAATACTATCTAGATTTTAAATGCCAAAAATGGGAAAATTACATTTCCATATTTTAATTTTTGGCTGATCGCACAAAAAATAACCGGTAAAACTTATGCCACCTTAATGAAGGTATGTCCTACTGTTATTGATATGTCACACTTTTTTAAGGCATGTCACACTTTGTCATTGTCGGAAGGTATGTCACTCTAAGAAAGATTGTAAAGACCACCAAAGTGAGATCTTTTGGGTAATTGTCAACCACTGTGTTCACCTCTCCCTCTTATACCAGCTGGCGAAACAATCTCTCAGGACTCCTTTCAGTTCTTCCACGGAAAGTCATGAAAGTAGTTGCCAACGGCTTCTATCAAACTTTCTCCCTTCTAAGTTCTACTTTCGATTCAAAATGGAAGTAGAGACAAGTTTTCAGCCTATTCGAGCTCAAGACAGCATTGAAGACAATGACGTTAGGTTAGATCAGGGATTGGCCAATGAATTGGAAGCTTATAGTGGTCTTCAAATCGACTTTGAGTCTGAATTCTCAGACTTTTTGAGTGGTCCCAGACCAGCTGACAATTCTAATGAAGAACAACAACAGACTCAACAACCTAAAACTGAAAGAAGGAGAGGCTCTAATGTATCTTTGGGTACCTTACAAACTAGGTTGGATTACAATATTGACGGTACCATCAATTGCACCGACATCAATTACAATACCATTGTAAGTTGTACCGAACATGTTGGATCAATATTCTTATTATCAAAAAAGGCCTGATTATCAAACAACAAGAGTTTCTTACCTTGCATGATTCACTGCAGGACCAAAGTTATGAAAGCTTACAAACTTTTGATGATTAAATACACTTCTTTTTGAAACTCGAAAAATCGATAGAGAAAGTTGAGGTTAATTTTCAACAGCTTGCATGTTCAATGTCCAGTCCAGGAAACTGTCTGGTGAAGTCAGGAAAAATACTCCAGGAAACGCAGAATTTTTTTTCCTCACTTATTTTATGAATCCGGATTGTTTAGTGCAGTAGTACACTAAAATGTAATGAATGTAGGCCAAGGATACAACATTCTTAGCTAATAACAATGACAAGTAAGGAACTGCATGATATGTTTCGTACTTTCTTTATAGTGTCAGATCAGTGGTCGACCATCTCTGGATAGATTAACCAGTTTAACCCTTGCCGTGGCTTCCTTCAACTCCTCCGAAACTCTGTCGGCTTTGTCTTACTGCACACCCGGTTTAACAACTTTAAGACTTGACAACTCAAGGATACAAAGTCTCAGGTAAGCATTAAAGTTGGAATAACTGCAACAAAATTCTCACTCACAGTGTTTGAATATCATTCAAAAGGGTCTTAATTTCAGAGTTCTAGGAGAAGAATTGCATCGACTCCGCACCCTGTCTGTTTGCTATTGCGGCTTAGAAGACTTGGACGGGATCTCGTACGCCCCCAACATTGTCAACCTTTGTGCCGCTTACAACCAAATCTCCGATGTCTACCCCATTACCGAACTGCGCAAAATACATACACTGGACCTGGAACACAATGAGTTTGAAGATTACGGTTCCATCAGTTTTCTATTTATTTGTCCAAAGCTTGAAAACTTGGTACTCAAAGGTAAGTACCTTGACACATTGTTTGAAAATTACTCAAAATGTCGCGTTTGAATTCTGGCATTTTCCGCCAATTTTTGTCCAATTAAAGCTGACCTGTCTGGTAACACTGTTTGACCGCAAGCTTCAGTTTTTCAAAAACTCGCCAAATTGACCATTTTTGGGATTTTTAATTAACTTTTGTCCACTCAAAATGTAAACGCTGCTCGCTTCGCTCGCAATGTTGAATGAGACTTTTTCTGTGATTTTCAAACACCGTGCCTTGGCACCAAAAATATGTCATTTTTATGTATTTATTTTGTCTCTACTTTTTAGGCAACCCCATTTCCTATGATCCGGAATACCGACCCACCATTTTCCGGATTTTACCCAGTTTGAAGAACTTGGACGTGATAACCATGAAAAGAGTTCCCAGAACCATCTGCAAAAAGGATCCAAGTCCAAGTGATGATAACTTTGAAGGACCATCACCAATGGCTGTTTCCACTGGAAGTAATGAATTTCCCAAAGAGTTGGAAGATGTCGATGATGAACCCAAAAAAGTCGACGAGAAACCAGATCCACTGGAAGACACCTTGATCAAGGATTTGATCAGCCAGAAATCCGATGATGAACAGGGATCAACTCCTGAGAATGACAATGAAGTCAACAAGGAAGACCATGTTCAAGAGGGAGATCTGGAGATCATCAAGGATGACAATGGCAACCCTGAAACTCAAGATGAAAACGACATGAAAATTGAAGAAGATGAAGTTTCAAGCAAAGATGATTCAAGTATTTCGTTCAAGAGTGAAGAACTCTTTGCTGAACAAGAGACCCTTGCCAGTCCGGAGAAGACTCTAGAACCCATCCCAATGACCAATACCGAACAGCCCCCAAAACCAGTTGACGAACATAAGCCTAAAATCATGGACCGAAAACCCATTGAATTGAGTCCAGTCCAACTTCCATCCTCCAAGTTACTCAATAGAAGAAAGAGTTTGGATCCAGTCAGGTTCAAAAAAGTTCGTCGAGAACTCTTTGGTACAGAAGACTTCAACTTGAAAATGGACGATGATGAACCAAAGGCACCTAAGAAGGAACCAGTGACTACTCCCACGGATCCCAACCAGGGTTTCACTCCCAACTTGGCAAAATTCATAACCAAAACCAATGAAACTTCCAAACAAATCCGACCCGACTCAGGCATGAGTTTTGCTTCCAACACTACCACAAGTTACTCACATTCCATTTCTGAAGCGGATTCAGGTAAGTTTGCAACTTCACGGTGTTAGAAAATCACAGAAAAAGTCTCATTCAACATTGCGAGCGAAGCGAGCTACGTTTACATTTTGAGTGGACAAAAGTTAATTAAAAATGACAAAAATGGTCCAATTTGGCGAGTTTTTGAAAACCTGAAGCTTGCGGTCAAACAGTGTTACCAGACAAGTCAGTTTTAATAGGACAAAAATTGGTGGAAAATGCCAATATGAAAATTTTGAATGCGACATTTTGAGTAATTTTCAAACAATGTTCTTTTACATTGTGCAAGGTTACCAGTAAAATTCTTTTCATTTTAGGCATTGATAGCAGTATCGGAGCCTCGTCTAGCTGCAGTAGCAGTGCCACCAAACGCACTGCAGTGGTTGAAAGTGGATTTCCAAGGCTTGATGCACGAAAAGGCACCGGTTTGAAGGTCACTGGCACTCAACAGGAAACACCATCCAAGCGAACAAAGAAAACGGACAAGGCCAAGTTGTTGCGAACGGTAATAATAAGAAAGCTCGCTAGTGCATAATTAGTGCATTTTTATTCTAACTAAAAACCATTTTTACGTTTTTATTGCAGAATTCTGACCTTGCGGGAAAACTCACCACTGAAGGAGATGTCGAAATTGAAGATTTCGATTAAAGTAAAAAGCTTATAAAAACTGAGAATAAAACCTGAATACCTAAATACTTTTTCTTGGTTTGCATTATATTGAGGATTGGCAACAGTCGCTAGGAGTCATTCCATCTCCATCAACTGCATTGACATCAATGAATGGGATACACATCATTTAGAAAATGATCAACACAAAAGAAAAATCATTTTAACTTTATAAATTGAAATGAGACATTTTTTGTGATTTTGAAACACTGTGCAGGTATGTTTTGGTTATGCATTATGGTCGCAAAAGTCCCAAAGCTGTATCCATAGCTAGTGTTACGATACATATTACAACGTATCCATGACACTAAGGTCAAGTATAAAACCTTTCACAACTCTTTTCCCCTTAGCGAGTCTTGCATTCTTTTTCGAGCTGATATAAACTCTTGGCAATTGGATCACTTTGAAATATTTTCCGCGCTTAACAAATGTGTTTTAATTATTTTTCTCTTCCTTTAAATCTACTTTAGTAACAGGCGATGATGATGTTACAACTGTGCTACCGGATCCGGAATCTGAATTGGAAAATGTGGAATTTCAGGATACAACTACTTATCATTGGGGTAAATTCGATGCCAATGCTACCAATACCAATGGTTTTGAAGATGCCCAAGGACCTTTTGCGTTTGGGTTAGCAACGAAGTTGAACAAAGAAAAGAACCAGGTACACGTTGTCTAAATATTACTCAAAATGTCGCATTCAATTTTTCTAATTTTTCAAGTATTTGAACTTTAACGCCAAAAATGGTCGTTATTGTATAGGTATTTTATTGTTGATTTTTGGCGCGAAAATTCAAATATATTTGAATATTATTATTCAATGTTTGCGATGAAAAAGTGCCAAAACATGAGACTTTTTGAAATATTTTCTAAACAATGTGATGTGAGGTCTCTATGATACAAAATACAATAATAAAATGCAGATTTGCACGCTACGTAACGAAAAAAGTTGAAAATACATCATGCAAAATGTATTTTTCTTTTTTAGTGTTTGAGCGATAATAAGTTTGCCAAAGCTGAGGATGAATGCATCAGAAATCCCAAAAATTGTCCGGATGGATTCAGTTTTTCCCTATTCTTCAAACCGGAATACATTGAAACTGATAATGAATTGGTCCTGGAGTCAGACAAAGCTGACAAGGAATACATTATTAGTAATGGAGGTGAGCTTGGAAGTCCGGGATTTTCCGTGTACCGAAAAGGAGGAAATTTGGGAGCTGTAGGTAATGATCATCTTTAAAATTCTATAGATAGATACGCCATCTGGCGGCCATTTTCAAGGTTTTACAGAACCTAAAATTGATCTTTCCTTATAGTCAGTACTGGTGAGCAAAATTGGGTCTTGGAAGTCCGTGGTCAAATTCCCTCAAGAGGTACTTGGTCGAATCTTGGAGTCCGGTGGAAACCCAATCCTTATACTACAAAAGAAGAGAAAAAGATTCTTTTACAAGGTAAGTAGGCAAAATTGTAAAACTAATTTTTTTTTTTTGCTTTAATATTTCATTTTTTTCAGAGGGAAAAAAAGATGAAGATTTCGGTGGTTTAGGACTCTATTTGGACCTGGTCCGGATTGGCTACGTTGAATTGCCCGAAGAAAAAGGATGTTCATCAGAGGACTGTAACGATGTAGAAGTTAAGGAACCACTGTCACCTCCGGAAATTATGATTGGATGTCATAAAACTTCAGACAACCCAACTCAAAGGGGATTTACTAGTGGAGTTTTTGACGAGGTGGCCTATTGGGGACACTGGCTCAATGATACTGTCAAACCATATTTCTTGGGCGGTTATAGTAAGAATCAATCACAGTGTTCACAAATTACAAAAAAAGTCTCATTTCATATTTGAAGTTGTAAAAATGAGACTTTTTTGAACAATTTTCAAACAGTGTGATTTTTAATATTTGAAGGATATGATTACGGTGCCATGGATCCGGATCAGCTGACCAATCTGCTGGACAAAGTTGACATGACCAAACCAGACCAGTTTGACCAAGTTGTCAACATCGTTGATTTGATTGTCAGCGACGTAGAACTGACCACAGAATTTGGCAACAAGTATGAGACGACTGATTCTAGTGATGACCAAGATCAAGATGCTGGAGATCAAGGTACTGAAAGCACAACTTTGAGCACCACGACCTCAATCACGACAACAACATCACCTTCTCAAGATGCAATCAAGGCTCAAGCTGACAAAATCGATCAATTGCTTAACGTTGCTTTATCCTTGACTGACACCAATAGGTAATGTTCAACTTTAAAATTAACGTTCGTGTCAATTTTGTTAATTTTCCCCTATAGCTTAACTCCAACATTGACACGAAAGGATTTTGAGACAAGATTTCAAGCAGTGGTACCAGTGGGAGAAATCTTGAGCTCCAAAGGCAAATATCATCGACAATTTGACGCACTTTTTAGCAATGCCAGCATTGTCAAGGATAGTCACACAACAAGGGAAAAAGCCAAGGAGTACTTGAAAGAACTGATCCATAGGCTGGAATATACTGGTCTACGAAAAGACAATCCAGCTTATTATGGAATGCGTAGTAGTACATCCAATTTTGCTACTGAATTGTATCGCTTGGAATCTTTGCAATTTCAAGCATTGGGAGCGCAAAATGAAGAATCGTATTTTTCATTTCCTAATTGGGCTGTTGGGCATCGTTGGGAGAAAATCAAAGCAAGTTTTGGCATTGATACGGATCCTATTGATCAAATCCAAAGTAAGATACATATTACAAAAAATACAAAAAAAAAGTTACAAATAACAATTTTCCAAACACTGTTTTGCAGTTCCGAGTATTTTGTTTAGTGGAAAATGCGCTGAAAATCATGTGGCAATGGTGGCAAGTATTTACGACGACTTTCCAGATCCGGGCCGAAAAAATCCGGTCAACATTCCGGTCAACAAAATGAGATTAGATTCAAAAGTAATCGAAGTCGATGTCTCCTCCATTCCCAAAGACAAATCTGCCAGAGATTTACTCCAATGCAAACCGGATACAAAACTTTTGATACGTCGTCCATTACGTATCCGATTCGAATTGAAGTCTGGTCGTAACAAAAGTGTATCGGATACAATCGGACGTAAACTTTTGTTTCATGATCCCGACGGTACTAAAAAACCGAGTGAAGTCCGAGCAAAATACTGCGCCGTATGGAATACAGAAATTGATGCATTGGGAGCTTGGGATACAACCAATATCAAGATGGTCTGGAACAATGACAAAGTCGTCGAATGTACTAGCACCGCTTTCGGTACATTCGGAATAGTATCCGAAATTTACGAACCTCCCTCTGTTGACAAAGACCAAAATTGGCTGATGATTACAAAATACGTCGGATACGGTTTGAGTATTCTACTACTCTTTGTATTCTGCATTATGGTTTTACTATCTAAACATTTATGGGAAATGTTTCATATTATTGGCATGAATTTTGCCTTTGCTTTAGCTTTTGCCGATGTATTCATGATTATGGCCGAGCAAGATTTCATCCGGGATGATCATGATTGGTGTACCTTTACCGGATTTGGCATCAATATGCTTTACATTGCGGCCGCAGCATTACTATTATTTCTTTGTTTTGCTGTATTTTTGGCCACTACTACTGGTAATTTGTATTTTGTGTTTTTAGTTGTATTTTGTATTAAATACATTTCAGGCATCATTGGCGGATACACTGACGTGTATCTGAGTCTGAGTTGGGGCATCGCCTTTGCAGCTTTCGGCTACAACGTCTTCATGAATTTGGATCACATGGGTGACGACCCAAGATGCTTCATTGGTTGGGAAGACCAAAGCAAAACACTCTTTGCGGCCCTAACCTTGGGATTCGGTCTACTCAGCTTGATTATGATGTTGGTTGTACTCTGCAACATTCACAACTCCGCCTTACGTCGGAGAGTATTTGTGGAGGAATTGGCTTCGCTGTCTCAAGGTTAGGCCTTCTTGATTTTTTTGTAATTTGTATTTTTTTTTTCTTTGTAATATTTTTGTAACTTTTAATTCTAGGATTGGCCCTTTTGACTCTACTTTTCGCCCTCAATTGGACCTGGTTTCCCTTGGCTTATCTGAAGTTTGATTCTTTAGAGTTGCCAGATTTCTATCCGGCTTACCAAGTCATGAATTCTTGGATGGGGGTCTTTGCTTTTGTTGGCATTGGCCTCAGTTCCCAAAGGTTCAGAGATGTCGTCAAAAGGAAGAAATCTCTATAAATCAAAGTTTACTAGTCTGTAAGGAAATGTATTTTAGTCTGTAAGCCTAGAAATGTAAGGAAGTGTATTTAGTATGTAAGCCTAGTAACGTAAGGAATACCATAAAAGCTACATTATTTTCCCCCCAATGCTCTAGTTTGTAAGTGATACTGTATTAGTATGTAAGCAATCTGTAAGTGTTTTGAAAATAAGCGAAAATTGCAAGGTAAAAAAACTAATAACGTAATCTGTATGCAACAAAGAAATTCCACAAACTTGAAATCTTATTGACACGGAATTTTCGAGAGTTAGTGACGAAAATAAATCCATGTTTAATCCCTTATCATATAGTGTTTGCAAATGACAGAAAACCTCTGTCTTGAGAAAATCTTGGTGTTTGAATTTTCAAGGAAATAATCTTAATTTTCAAATTAAAAAGCGTGCACTCGGAAAAAGCGTGCGCTCGAATATGTATGTATACGCTCAAAAATGCTTAACAAGAGTGAGCTCAGAAATGCATGCGCTTATAAAAAGTGCGGGCTCAAAAAAAAAAAGAAAGAAAAAAAGCGTGCGTTCGTAAAAGTGAGATTTTAGCCATTTGGGCGTAAAAATTCAAAGTGAGACATTTTTGGTGACTTCAATACACTGTGCTTTATTTTGAACGTCATAAGAAATACAACGTTGTGATGCATGAAAGATAATAAAAGTTGGCAAATATAAAGCTACGCCTTGTCCTTGCACCAATCAGTCATTTTGAGTGACTCCGACTCCCTGGACACAAAGAAGACAATGTTGCAGACCATTGGCCTCATTTTGGCCCTAGCCACCGTTGGCACCTTAGGTTGTGAAAATGCCACTCTGCCCGATGGCTCGTACTGCCCAGAATCTGGCTTGAAGGTATAAAAAGTCTCGCTTCGCTCGCAATTTTGTAAAATGAGAGTTTATGGGTGATTTTAAAGGTTGTGGCTGATCCTGATCATTGCTCGCAATATTGGGAATGCTACAATGGCTGCTTGACCCACATGATTTGCCAAGGCAATTATTTGTTTGATGATGTCCATGGATGGTGCAACATTCCCGAGAGTGTTTGTTGCGGAGACAGAGATTGTGATGGCAAGCATTGCAAACCGGATGAGGAATGTGAACCCGTGGATTTTGATTGCCCTGCTGATGGAGACTTTGAGGATCCTCACTTATGTTCAACTTACTACAAATGTAGTGGTGGAATTGCTACCAGAATGTGTTGTCAACAAGGTAGATTCACGAATTTAGTGATCACATTAAAAATCACTAGGGCACAGAGTTTGAAAATCACCCAAAATGTCGCATTTGAGTTTTTCAATTTTGGCATTTTCCANTTGTCTGGTAACACTGTTTGACCGAAAGCTTTAAATTTTCAAAAACTCGCCAAATTTGACCGTTTTTGGCCTTTTTAATGAACTTTTGTCCACTCAAAATGTAAATGTAGCTCGCTTCGCTCACAATGTTGAATGAGACTTTTTCTGTGATTTTAAACACTGTGCTAGTGACATTTAAAGCTTTACTTTTGTTTTAGTAAGCTAAAATATTTGTTTTCTTTAGTCAATGGACAACAATTGATGTTCCGACAATCCAATGATCAATGCGATTTCGAAGACCGAGTGGACTGTGGCAAGAGACCCGTCTGTGATTGCGATGGTAGCAATTGTCATCAACCAGCCACTACTACCACCCGCAAACCCAACGTTTGTGACAACATTGCTTGCGATCACGGAGATGGATTCTACCCCGAAGGACCCTGCGAAAGTTGCTTTTGCGAGTGTGTGGGAGGAGTTCATTACGAACTCTGTTGCAGTCCTGGTTTGGTCTGGAACCAAGCTAAAGAACAATGCGACTATCCTTCCTCAATGGGTTGCTAATTTCAACATTTGAAAATGATCATCACACCAAAGTTTATGTTTTATTGTTTGTTCCCATAAAAGAGCGCGTGTAAATATATATGTAATGACACTGTAATTTCTTAATGACCTTAATGTACCATAATCATTTGTGTGGCGGTGGTCCTTGAAGTTTCGCGTGTGGCATTGGATTTTTCAGTTCCGTTTGCTTTTATGAAAACTCATGCAATCTTGAGCGCTTTCAACCCCAAATGTACCTATTGATTGAGCACGCAAATGGTACTTTTTAAAGGACTTTCTAAAGCACTGTGTAAGGAAAGTGGGGACTTTTCTAAAAGTAAAGGCCCGCCGGAGGCCTCGCTGTAGGAGCCGAAGGCTCCGTCAACAGCGATTTTTTCTAAAAATGATCATAATTACCCTACCTATACCACAAGAATGTAGCAGAGGGTAATTTATGATCGCTACTTTTCTTATGGATATGTTGAATGACGTTTTGTTCCTTTCTACATTGTAGTATGTACACTACCTTGTATTATCGCTTACACCAAATACCTGCTGCACCCACAGTTAAGAATCTGACTTCCTCGTCGTAGCACCTGACAAATGCGCGAGGTACTAAGCATTCATATTGGCCAAGCTGGCGTCCAAATGGGCAATGCCTGTTGGGAACTCTATTGCCTTGAACATGGTATTCAACCAGATGGAACAATGCCCACTGATGAATCCATTGGGCAACATAACGACGATTCTTTCAACACCTTCTTTGCGGAAACAGGATCAGGAAAACATGTTCCAAGGTACCTTAAAACGACTTTTCTTAACTTGTTCATGATTTACTTTTCTTTTCCCAGGGCCGTGTTTATCGACTTGGAACCCTCCGTTATAGGTAATCAAATTAAAGCCAAAAGTTTGTCTTTGAACATTTGAACAATAAATTAGAAAGCCTTTCCCCAAAAAGAGAGTCTAATGACCTCATGGCACATATTTGGCTTATGATTATTATTGCTTAAAAAAGAATTGCAATTTCGCGTGTGACCTGGTTTTTTACTTCGTCCTCCCTTAATCAGATGAAGTTCGAGCGGGGACCTACCGGGACTTGTTTCACCCCCAGCAATTAATCAACGGAAAGGAGGATGCGGCCAACAATTACGCACGCGGTCATTACACTATTGGCAAAGAAATCATCGAAGCCACTATTGATCGGATCAGAAAAATGGCCGAAGTTTGCACTGGATTGCAAGGCTTTTTGGTTTTTCATTCCTTTGGTGGAGGCACGGTAATAAAAAGCCTTTAAAAAAACTTCGAAATTTTTTTCAAAAGGAATTTTTTATAGGGTTCGGGATTTGCGGCGTTGCTGTTGGAAAGACTCAGTATTGAGTATACCAAGAAATCCAAGTTGGGATTTTCCATCTATCCTGCACCTCATGTAATATTCAATCACAGTGTTTGAAAAATGAGACTTTTTTGACAATTTTCAAACACTGTGACTTTAGTATTTTACTGTATTCAATTCATGTACCAATATTTTTGTTAGGTATCAACAGCTATAGTGGAGCCCTACAACGCAGGTAATTTGTGCCACTTTAGCGCACATAATTCAACTTTAAAACAAAAAACAACTTCTTGCCAACAAAAAACCATTTTACCTATTTTTGGCTATTTTTAA
>LT727903.1:762972-791766 GCA_900157175.1 Oithona nana | reverse complement strand
TCAACTTTAAAACAAAAAAACAACTTCTTGCCAACAAAAAACCATTTTACCTATTTTTGTCCATTTTTCAGTCTTATACACGCACACCACATTGGAGCACTGTGATTGCGCTTTTTTGGTAGACAATCAGGCCATCTATGATATTTGCCGGACCAAACTGTAGGGTGAATGTTTAACGTATTTTAGGCCGTTTTGAGCCATTTTCCTTTATTATTTCAGCGATATTTCTCGACCCACTTATACCAATTTGAATCGATTGATTGCTCAGATCATCTCATCCATCACCGCTTCATTGAGATTTGATGGAGCTTTGAACGTGGACCTCAACGAGTTTCAAACTAATTTGGTGCCTTATCCTCGTATTCACTATCCCTTGGCCACTTATGCTCCAGTTATCTCCAATAACAAAGTAAGTTAAAAAAACAGTTTTTGAAAATGAAATAAAAACCGAATATTTTCAGGCATATCACGAAAAAATGTCTGTGGCGGAAATCAGTAAAGCCTGTTTTGAACCTCAAAGCCAAATGGTCAAATGCGATCCCCGGCAAGGAAAATACATGGCTGTCTGTTTATTATACCGAGGCGATGTGGTAAGGCAAACAAACAAATGTAAACAAACAGCTGAGCTGACTAAAAAGTCAACAAACCAGCCTATGAATGTAAATAAACAGCTGACAAATCTAAACAACAGATGACAAAAAGAAACAAGTGAACAAAAAACTAAAAAAGAAGTAAACAAACAGCTGAAATAAATGTCAAAATCAAATCAGTTGAATTATCTTTCATTATTTAAAAGGTTTTCTCTTCTACAGGTGCCTAAAGATGTCAACGGCGCCATCGCTGAAATCAAGGGCAACCGACAAGTGCAATTTGTTGACTGGTGTCCCACGGGATTCAAAGTTAGTATAGTGTATTGCATTTTACATCGATGCATCGGATCAATTCCCAACTTTTCTTAGGTTGGCATCAACTATCAACCACCTACCATCGTGCCTAGCGGAGACCAAGCAAAAGTCATGCGGGCCGTTTGTTGCTTATCTAATACCACGGCTATCAATGAAGCTTGGGCTAGGTTGGATCACAAATTCGATCTGATGTACGCCAAAAGGGCCTTTGTCCACTGGTAAAGGAAAATAGTGCGTAAAAAAGCTTTGCTCCTCTAACCTTTTCGTGACGTCATTTTATTAGGTATGTCGGCGAAGGAATGGAAGAAGGCGAATTCTCCGAGGCTCGCGAGGACCTCGCGGCCCTCGAGCTTGATTACACCGAGGTGGCCTCCACCAACGACACCGAAGAGGAAGATTAAAGTTGTGAGAATGTGCGCCTGCTACCAAACAAAATATAATGTACTGATGTTGTCTTTTATTCTCTTGTTGGGGGAAAATGGGAGCTTTTTTGAAAAGCAAGCTTCAGAATACAACCAAAGACGACATGATAGATAATACAGATTATCACCAGAATTTCTGATTTACTTTATGCATAGGGGTGGGACTAATCACATCCATTAGTTACTGTAGTAAAAATGACTCTTTGACCTTATAACTCACACTGAGACAATAGCCTGATTTGTGTTCTAAAATTCGACAACGCCTAAATATGCACTTCAAATAGCGATTTCGCTTCAGTTTATGGACAAATAAATTGATTCTTAACTCATTGTGTAATGTGTAACTCTGAAGGAAAAATTCAATCTTCCAATCATGAAAATTGTCAAGTTCAAAGCTTATCCAATAGCGAGATCACAGTGATTAAAAATCACCAAAAAATGTCTCACTTTAGTTAATTTTAAAACATGGCCAAGCTGAATTAGGTCAGGTCGGCTGCAACAGTAGCAGCAGGAGCAGTAGTAGCATTAGCCGACTCATCAAGGGTATGGAGCCAATCAAAAATCATAACATTGCGGTCATATTTAGACAAAGGTTTGCCTCGATCACGTTCAATTTCTTTACAAGACAAAGTCTTATCGTTGCTTCTTCGATTGTGTTTTTTATCCGACACTTCAGTAGTTTGAGGGACTGCCACAGCGGGCAGCGCCACTTTGGGGTGCAGGGCCTGGGTGCAGGTCACACCCAATTGGGAAATGTGCGAGGCTACCATTTGAGGCTGTGTAGAGGCTGCCACTCCAGCATTGGAAGTCGACAAGAGGCTGACCAACTCTGGATGGGCAGCTAATTCCCCTTCATTGACCACATCTTTGAGTTTTTCCAAGTTGAAGCCCATTTGGGTCATTCGATCCAGGGCCTTGTAGGTGGTGAGTAAGCGTTTCTTGAGGTACGTTTGCCGGATACGCTTGTTGACCGAACGTACCAAATCTGCTGCCGTGAAACTGGGCGAAGCTGTTCCTACTCTGGCCTGTAAAAGAAATGAATATTTTAGTGCCAATTTTGGCTATTTTTGTATCTTTTGTGCCTGTCAAAAGGAGAAGAACAATAGAGAAAGACCAGATAAGGTTAAAGCTAGAAAGCTGCTGCTGTCTCCTCAAGTGGCCTCAGCTGAGGCTGCTGAGGCTTCTGCCTGCATTTATGCTTTCAGTTGCACATTTGCGCCTCTTCTTTTCTGCTATCCTTTGTATTTAGGTTGCATTTCTGACACATTGATGCAAAGGCAGCTGAGCAATTCATGAGGTGTCAAAATTCTAGCTAAAGCTTCTTTTCCGATTTTCTAAAGTGGCCCAAATTTTGGCTCTTTTTGGCTTACTTGTGGTGATGGTAATTGAGTGGTAGCTGAGGTATCACCCACTGCCACCCAAGTGGATAAGGACCTGGATGAAGCCTCAAGACGAAATAGTGGAGTAGCATCTGACAATTGGATTTCGGAGTGAGATCGGTTAGTGATGGCAAGAAAGGATTTCTTCTGGTAGTTGGCGGAAGTTTCAATACCTAAAATGTCACTGGTGCTGAAACTCTTTCGGATTCCGATCGCATTGGCCAGTACTTCAAATGATCTGGAAGCAGGATTGAATTCGTCAGTCTATTTCCTTAAAATATGTTAAATAACATAAAAGTATGTTAAATAACATAAAAGTATGTTAAATAACATAAAAATTTAGAAGTATCTAGGATGAAGGACTAAATTGCTTAATTCTAGTATGAAAAAACAAAGATGTAGAAGCGCGAGCAGCTTGAGCTCGCGCTTAAAATTTTTTTCGAAAAGTCTAGATTTCTTCTAGGGATTCTAACAATGCGTAGGATTCTATTACGTTGCGTTGCTGCGTTAGGGTACGTCGGCTAATGTATTGTGTATCCATCATGTAAGAATGCAAAAGGCTCTAATTGATACAATGCGGCGGTGGGAGGCGTACTTTAAGTAGAATTTCCTCTAAATCTCATTCTTCTTCTTCTTCAGGCCAGATTCAGGGGAAACTTGATGAGGCCAATGTCAGCGCCGACTCGCCGAATCATTTCCCTAATGGATAATCAAGAACCCGTTTTTGTAAAGACTCATCAACAATTCGATCCTCAGCTCAAGGATGTTTATCCGCATAAGGAATGGATGACTGCATTTCCTTTCTAATCTAGATGTTTGCTTTTGTGGCTCCATCACTTAGCATGCGCGCAAGGCGTGCGCGTAAGGCATACGCAAAGGCGCGATTGCAAGGTGTGCGCGATTACAAGGTGTGCGCGAAAGGCGTGCAATAAATCCTGCGCGTAAGGCGTTCGCGTAGGGCGTGCGAGTAAGGCGTGCGCGTAGGGAGTGCGCGTAAGGCGTAAACACGGTTTAGAAAGGAAATGCAGTAAAACATATCAATTTTCAGCCATATGTTCCTTCCAAATTTCAAGACAGGGACATGTACCAAACTTCTTACAGGTATAATTCACACTTTCAAACTTTTTATATTAGATAATTTTAACTGGCACAGTGCCCAAAACTATTTTCATAAAGCTGTGAGAAATGCGAAGTGTTCTTACTGCATCCATGACAGTTTGCTGTCTCGCCAGTTTTTGCTAATTTAATTTTCTCTGGCAACGGGAGGAGACTTGAGAGCTCCATTACCATTTCTAACTCTTTCTTGGAGTTGAAACTGCATGATTTGAAAAATCTATAGTTCTGGTAGAACCTGTGGGATTACTAAAGTGACTTGAATCTGGCATGCAGTAGTATAACATCCGCTTTTGAAATGATATCTCTCGGTATCTCCTTCAATCCTTTGAAAATTCAAGGGAGTTTCTCAATTGCAAGCTTCCCCTCCTCTCTATCATTCTTTGAATTCCTCAAAGAATAGCTCACGCTATATAACAGCTATCCTAGCCATTCCTTTATCTCACGCATGAAGGCACCCAAACAATGATGCAAATTACCATTTTACTTCACTGCAAATTCTACACAATTTTGCAGCGACAGCTAGGCAATGAATACAAACTAGCCCCCCTCTTCTTCTACTGACTGCAATTTTAGGAGGCCAAAGAAAAAACAAATAATTTGATCGATATTTCTACAGCTTTCTAGACGTACATCTACTGCTTTCTAAAATATATTACCAACTGTTATCATCTGATTTTTTTGCAGTTTTAATCACCGTCCCTTTGCTGGTGCTGAAATGCAAGCTGCTTCTCACTGGAACAATCGGCCAGACAAATTGCCTTGGCTGCAAGACCCTCATACCGAGTTTAAATTGCAGTGTAGGCAACCTGTGACTCATGCTGAACAACGTGTGTTTCCCACCGAAGCTCAAGTGGCTACTTTGCCTCATTATACTGATCCATTGTTGACATTGGGACGTACTGAAAATCAAATGTCTTATAGCAATCCCTACAACGCCAAAGACTTTTACTTCGAAGAGCCAAACAAAGTGAAGAAACCTGTTGTACAACACCTAGAACGCTCATTTATCAATTGAAATGGAAAATTATGTATTTATTGTGTTTCTTTACAGTCACACTTGTCACAATAAACATGAGATGCATTTGGATTACAACAATCACCACCGTCATAATGACAGGCGGGAATGTTGGTGTCATCATCGCAATAATCATCACTTATCCATTCGGGATAAGGACATTCATGTTGTCCATGGTTGCTTCCATCCGTGCCTTCAATCTCATCATCATCAGGTTGTTGTAAAATAGCTTTGATCCAGTCCAAATGAGGAGCGACTCTGGCATAAACTCCAGGGAAATTAGGGTCGGCACAACCTTCACCAAAACTGACCGCACCAGTGATGACAGGTACTTCTCCGTCCATGCAAATTAAAGGACCTCCAGAATCACCTTGGCAAGAATCTTTACCTTCGTCATTTGCGCAAATCATGTTATCATTGATTGGACCGGAGGATTGGTACATTTCGATACATTTGTCTTGGTCTATGACTTGGACTCGGACCCAATTTAGAATATCTGGCATCGGACTTTCACTGTCGTATTCAATATCTCCCCATCCACTGACAAAGCATTGTGAACCAGCTGAAGGATTGAAATCTGCGTCTGGTAAACAAGCAGGCTGAACAAAACCTTCTTCAAAGGGGATTTCGTATTGAAGTTTTAGAATGACAATGTCATAATCCATTGTGTCTTTATTGTAGGGTTTGTCAGGGTTGAAAATCAACTCTTTGATGCCAATTACTTGTTCACCATGAACAATGACATCTCCAACCATGATGGTGACACCATCAATGACTCCATCATTGAAGCAATGAGCTGCAGATAAAATAGTTGTGGAATCTAATATGGTTCCCCCACAAAAGTGATTATGACCACGGATTGAGACTTGCCAAGGAATGGGAATTTCAGTTTCTTGTCCTCCAACAATTCTTGAAATCAGAGATTCCTTCATAAAGTCTGGAAGACTTGCTGAAACACAGCAAAAATTTTTTTAAACATTTGAAAAACAATAATGTACAAAAGCTTCAGCTTACCACAAGATTCCTGAGATCTTGATTCAAATGTTTGGTTGCCTCTAGGTCTAGGACGATGTTGACGTGGCTTTCCAGGAGGTTTAGCTTGAATTTCAAGCAAAAGTCCAACGAAAAACAAAGACCCTAACAACTTGAAATACATCTTAGTACTGAAACCTTTTGACAATCTAGGTCCTTTAATAAGTTGAAAGTTCTTTGTCTGTTGACACAAGTGTCCAGTTTCGGACTGTTAAAGAGTTGCAGATAGTTTCTTATCTGTACAACTAGGTATAATAAAACACAGACAAGTGTTGATTGTTTCTTGCAAAGAAAATAAAACATTTTTAGCAACTTTTAGGTGCAGCTTTTTCCGAATTTATTTGGACATTGTTCTGTAACAATTATGGAAGAAAGATAAATCATTCTTTACATTCACATTCAGAACAAAACCATTGTGACTCATCAGTACCAAGGCAACAATCGCCTCCATCAAAGCCACAAGATTCGTCATTGTTTTCATCATCACAATATCCATCTCCTTTCCAATCAGGAACGGCACATCCATCACTACTTTCAGTTCCATCTGTACCATCTGTACCATCAGTACCATCAGTACCATCAGTACCATCTGTACCATCTGAATCATAACAAATACAGTCAGAGCAAAAACTGTCATAACCATCGACCACCAAACAGCAATCACCGGCGTCAAAGGCACAGGATGCAATATTGTTATCATCGTCACAATAGCCATCTCCTTGCCATGATGGGTAAGGACATTCATCTGTACCATACGTACCTTCAGTACCATCCGTGCCATCCGTACCATCAGTGCCATCAGTACCATCAGTACCATCCGTGCCATCTGTGCCATCCGTACCATCCGTGCCATCATAATTTGACTTGATCCAATCAAGGTAAGAAGTAACTTTGGCATAGACTCCAGGAAAAGAAGCGTCGGCACATCCAATACCAAAACTGACAACACCAGTGATGACAGCATTGTCTCCGTCCATGCAAACAAAAGGACCACCAGAATCGCCTTGGCAAGAATCTTTACCCTCATCACTTGCACAAATCATGTTGTCTGTGATTCCACCATAAGCACTGTAAGCTGTATTACATTCACTGGAATCTACAGCCAGGACTCGAACCCATTTGAGAGTATCCGGTAAAGTCTCAGCACCTGAATACTCAGTTCCCCAACCACTGACAAAGCATTGTGTGCCAGCAGAAGGACTGAAATCTGCATCTGGAAGACAAGCAGGTTGAGCAATGCCTTCACCAAAACTGATTTCCTCTTTCAATTTCAAAATGACAATGTCGTTATCCATGGTACTTTCATTCCAGGGATTATCTGTATTGAAAATAGCCTTTTCAATTTCAACGACTTGTCCTTCATTAACATCAATTGCTCCAGCCATGATTGATACACCATCAACTGATCCATCTTGGAAACAATGGGCAGCAGACAAAACAGTTTTGGAATTCAAGATGGTTCCTCCACAAAAGTGACTGTTGCCGCGGATTGAGACTTGCCATGGGATGGGAGAATCGGCATCTTGTCCACCAACAATTCTGTCAGTCAAGGCATTTTTCAAAAAGTCAGGAACAGCAGCTAAAAAAACCCAAATGTAAGCACATATTTATTCTATTCAAAATTCAAAGTATAGCTTCACTTACCACAAGATTCAGATCTTGGCTGGACATGAATCACAGTCACGGGAATAGGAGCGAGTGTGGTTCGCCTAGGTTCAATTCCTTGCGGAAGCGATACGATTTGCCCAAAAGTTCCTAACAACAAAATTCCCTAAAAATGGTATGAATTATTCTATTTACATTCAAAGGTCGGGTTGAGCGAGTTGAGTTGATATTCGAAGCGTTACGTTAGATTGCTCAGCTGGCAGGTCCCAGAGCCCGATACTGTAGCGGACGAGCGTCAGAAATTCAGCATCTCAATTGGCAGTTGCTCAATGCTCAGTCGCAGCGAACAACGTGATTGCCAATCGCGTTCAAGGCCCAGAGTCTCTACAGAGTGCTCTTTCTGGGTAGAGTGAGGCTGGTTGCGCGACGGTGAGTGAAATGTTGCGCTATTCACTCTAGGTCACGTGATCTAGAGTGAATAGCGCAACATTTCACTCACTGACGCGCAACCCGACTCACTCTATCGGAACTTTTTTGAAAAAGAGCACTCTATAGAGACTCTGGTTACAACTTACTAAATGAGTCAACTTACAGGTCACTCAGTTTTTAGGTGATCCCCAAGGGAAATTATTCAACTCGCGTCGTCGCGTCGTTTTGAACTCAATTGTAATTTCGCGACCAGTTGCTAATCGAAATCGACTCAAATCATGGACATGAATCACAGTCACGGGAATAGGAGCGAGTGTGGTTCGCCTAGGTTGTTGCGGAAGGGATACGATTTGCCCAAAAGTTCCAAACAACAAAATTCCCTAAAAATGGTATGAATAATTTTATTTACATTTCAAAGCTCGGGTTGAGTTGATATTCGAAGCGTTACGTTAGCTTGCTCAGCTAGCAAGTCCGATACTGTAGCGGGCGAGGGTCAGCAATTCAGATTCTCAATTGGCAGTTGCTCAATGTTCAGCTGGCTCAGCACAAAGAGAACAGTGACCCGCCCGCAGTGAACAACGTGATTGCCAATCGCATTCAAGCTCCGAAAGTTCCGTGGCCAAGTCTTGAGAAAAAGCTGAATTCTCAATGACCGAAGACTAGGAAATTGAACGAAAGATTCGCAACATGATTTCAGCTGATAAGTCCATTAGGCCGTTCCGGTCTTTTATCAGTGAATGTAGTGAACGTGAAATTGAAAGACTTACCAAGAAGAACATCTTTGCTATGGTGGGTAAGAACTCTACTACAGCTTACTTTGAACTAGCTAGTAAGGGCTTTTATACTATTTAACTATCCTTTTCGAAATTACGTCAAATTATCCTTTGCAAAAATAAGCCTAAATTAATATCCAATTGTTTGTTTGTTGCAATTCCAATTTACAATCAATTTTGTGTAATTGACTGCATTAAGTTGTCAATAAGTGCAAAATGATAGCTATTATTTTTTTGCAACGTTTCGGTTTATTTGTTATGATTGAAATTATCAAACCACTTTACGAAAAAGTCATCTTCAAACAAATCAGGTTTTTTAGTTGTTTCTTGGATAGCAGCCTCCATGCCACCTTCCATATGTCTTGAAATCCAACTCAAGTAGGGAACAATATTCGTGTAGAGTCCAGGCAAAAACTTTCCGCAGTTGACAAACTCAGTGATAATGCCCACTAAAACAACATGATTAGGACCACCCATCGAGCAGACCAATGGTCCACCTTGGTCACCTTCACAAAAATCTTGATTTATATGATGTGGCATATTGGTACCAGCACATACCAATTTGTGAGTTAGTTGCAATGGTGACAATGATGTATTGGTATGTTTTTCTTGGCATTCATCGTTTTTCCAAAGTGGTACTTCACCCCATTGTAGGATTGTTGGATTGTAGTTTACTGTAAAATAACTTGAAACATTGTTCCACAAATTATTGTGTTGGACACTTTACCTGAACTTGGATCAATTGAATTTTTGACTTCACCCCATCCACTAATCCAACAGGTTTTGATCTTTGACATGTCAACGTCATTTGAAGGCAAGCATATTTTTCTAATGTTTTTACTGAAAGGGAGGGCATGCTTCAATTTATAAATGACAATGTTGTCTTTGAATGAATGATGAGCATAAGGCATATCTCCATAAGATTTGACTGATTCAATTTCATATTGAGCTGTGGGTGAATCAACAGAGACAGTTCCAGCTAAGATGAAAAGGTTATCTGCCAGACTTTCATTGTAACAACTTGCAGCACTGATAATTGTTCTACTATCCAATATGGCTCCACCACAAAGGTACTCCATATGCATACCAGATCCGTAACCAATGCCCACATGCCATGGAATAGGTCTTCTTGCAGTTTTTCCAAAACTTATCCTTGCAGACTTGGGCACTCTCATAAAATCAGGTAATTTATGATCTGAAATCTAGAGAGTTTAGTTTGCTTTGTCGGTTAGCCAAATACTTATTAATACATACCACATTTTGAATGCTTGGAATCTATGGGTGTATCTGTGCTAACATATATCGTAGAAGTAGTATATCCTGTAGGTGTAGTGGAAGAATCCGTTGAAGGTTTAGAGGAAAAAGAAGAGATGGTGGTAGATGTAGTTGTAGGTAAAGATGTTATGCCAGCTGTTGTTGGTGCTGAAGTGGTTTCTGCAGAAGTTGAGACTGGAAGTGTGGAGGTCATGGTTGTAAATGGTTCTTCAGTAGTGACCTCTTCTGAAGATTCTTGTACCGCTTCCTATTTGAATAAAAGTTTTTAGAAGACACCCACCCAAATTCGCCCAATTTAGACTGTTCATACCAAATGCTGTTTGATCCATGAAAGATATGAAGCTACATTTGTATGGACATCTGGGTCATCCCATTGATCACAAGATTCTCCAAAACTTACAATTCCAGAAAGCACAGGTCTTTTCCCACCTTCAAGACAGACAAGTGGACCTCCTAAATCTTCTTTGCAAGCTCCTTTTCCAATGCTGTTGGTACATATCCGATTACGTGCTATGTTTCTCGGTCTCATTCCTCTCCTCAAAGTTTTGAATTCTTTATCACATTGTTCTATGTTCATCACAGACACTTTCCCAACATTCAGTTGAGTTGGAATGTAATATCCTTGGTGCAAATTATTTAGGTGACTGATTAAAGTGATTATGTACTTTTCAAACTATCTAACTTACTTTGCTTTGACATTTTACCCCATCCACTGACAAAGCATTGACTCCCTTCAGTGACCGGTTTGTTGGAACTTGGCAAACAAATAGGCTGAACTTTCATGTTGTTTTGATTTAATGGTTCTTTGGTTTTAATCACAACAATGTCATGTTCTAGAGTAAGAAAGTCATAAACATGTTCCAGATTGATCAAAGTCTCCTGAATTTGTATTGGTTTGATGGTGGTATTCAAGCTAGATGTTCCGGCTAAGACAAACATTTCATATGTGTTCCTAAAGGCAATGCATTGGGCTGCAGTTATCACGGTGTGCATATCAAGGATGGCTCCTCCGCAAATATGTTCATAATCTCCATATCCTCCAACTCTTTGGCCTATTGATACTTGCCATGGAATTGGTTCATTCTTGACTTCTCCACCTAAAACTCTGCCAATATTTCTCATTGATGCTGGTAACATGGATGCTGTAATTTGAGAAGAGTTATTTACTGACGTTTTACAATGATATTTCAATATCACTGACAGCAAGATTTTTGAAACGTTGATCCATCCTCTGACTGATAGTCAAATAATCCTGGTCCTTTGTTGAGTTCAAATGTTCTAACCATTGATTCTTTTTTGGTTTCACCACCGTTGACATCATTCACCAATGGTTCCTAAAAAGGGCTTTCATTTTTTAATACAAGGCCACAACTAAGAAATACAAGATACCTAATCTAATAAATCTCACCATACATTGCTTAATCCATGACAAATATGGTACTATTTTTGTAAAAATGGCTATAGAATTTCTAGTTCCACACTGTTTGACTGTGGCTTGACTGGCAACTCCTGCAAGTACAGGTTTTGAATCTTGCATACAGATCAATGATGATCCAGAATCTCCAGGGCAGGCAGATGAATGGAGGGAATCATGTGGAGAAGAACAAACCACATTAGGGTTTGTATTATTGTTATGAAGTTGATGACAAAGGTGTCCGTCAAAGACCCTGTTTTTCCCCCATCTAAGCACCTTTGTGCTCTTTTTAGGTACTAAGAAAACAAGTTAGCCAAGTTAGTATATCTTGTTGAAATACTGTTTGAAACTTACAGTCACTAATACCCCATCCACCAATGAAACATTCTAGACCATATTCAAAATTAATTTTTCTGCTTGGCAAACACAAAGGCTTGATTTTTTCATCAAAAGACAGAGGTGTTGTTAGCTTCAAGACTGCCAAGTCAGTTTCGGTACTTGTATCTATACTTTCGTCCCACATTGACCCGTCAGCAAAGATAACTCTTTCGACTAAAACATTTGTGCCAGCTTGAATTTTCGTGCTTCCAGCCCTTATCATAATTCTGCGAAGAGTTCCATTCCTTTTTGGATGTTCCATAATGCAATGCTTAGCTGTTAAAATGGTAAGTTTGTCTAGGATTGTTCCTGTGCAGAAGGAATGCTGTTCAGGATAGTCTGGGGTCCAAAGTGATACTATCCAAGGAATTGGTTTAGGTGCAATGTGTCCCGCAACAATTCGGAGTTTACCAGTCATGAAGTCAGGCAATGATGCTGAAATCATAATTCAGCTCAAAGAAAAATTCAAAAATTCAGACAAATCACAAACACTTACCACATTCTTGAGAATCAATGTTCATGGCCCTTTCATCTTTGTCTGAATTAGATCCCTTTATGGTAGAACTGCCAGACAGCAGAGCTTCTAAGCCATCCAATGTTATAGAATCACTTTTAGCAATGATCAAAATTAAATGGAGTAGGATCAAGGAGAAGTTGAACATTATTTTGTTTTGGTTGGATTGTTGATTCATGATCCATAAATCTACTTTTATTTCATTTTCCTAAGTTACAATGCATTCACAAACTTTACAGTGCTTCTGTTCTGTATCCACACAACAGTCCCCTCCATCATAGTCACATTCAGGAACATTGTTTTCGTCATCACAAACTCCATCTCCTATCCATTCATGAGAAATGCAGTTGTTTGGTAGATCTTCTTCTACACTTGATGAGCCATTTGTCTTGCACAAACATTCTGTGCAGTGAGTTTGTTCAGTGTCACTGCAACAATCTCCACCATCAAAATCACACTCAGGATTGTTGTTGTCATCATCACATTGTCCATCTCCTATCCATTGTGCAAAATGACAATCTACTTTTGTTGTGGTACTAGAAGTGGCTGGTACTGTAGTCGCTTCTGTAAGTTTTGGGCTTAAGCATTCAGGTATCTGGGAAGAAAGATATGATAAGCACTCACAATTTGCTAAGAAATGGTACATTTTTGAATATATAACCATGTTGTCTCTAATCCAGTTGAGATGCGGATAAATCGCAATATATTTTTCAATATCATCAGTAACTTCTCGACTTGGAAACCAGGGTCTAATTCCAGCCAGAACATATTCATTGTCTCCAGCGCACACTAAAGGAGCACCTCCATCTCTCCTTGAAAAGAAATAGCTGTTGTTTGCCACACCTACACATATGGGTTCCAATTCTTTTCCTTAAAATAAAGTTGTTTACACTGTACAAGAAATTGGTATATATCTCAGCATTCGCATAATTAGTTCAATAAGCAAGTATGTAAGTACCTGGATTGTAAGGACAGTTGTCAAAAATTGGAACTCTAGCATAATGTAAAGATGAAGGAAAAACATCATGCGAATTATCTAGGAGAGGCGTTTTGTCAATTATAATATGTTGCTATCTACCAATTTATGTAGTAAGATCGTTACTTTTATCCACTTTGCCCCATCCATTAATGTAACAAACTCTTGAAAGAAAATTCCCATTTGATGGTAAGCAAACTGGCTTAATGTGACGGCCAAATTTGAGTGGTCTGTCTAATTTCAAAATAGCTAACTCTGAGTCACCGGAGTTGGGTGGCAAAGGTTCCCATTCTATATCTGTACCATCTATACCATACTGCTCCCAATCAATTTCAGAACTTTCTGCTTAGTCAGGATCATATTCATCAATCATCATCATAATATTCTGCTTTTTCTCTGTATAGTTGACAAGAATAACTTACCTTGTGTGAAATTAGTTTCGAATTGTATCACTGAAGCAATTTTATAGACATCATCATGCTTAGTAGGAGTATCAACTAAGAGTTTTCCTGCCAATACATGATGTGTGTCTAATTTGTCTAATTTGGTAGTTATAACTGTTCTTGAATCTAGAATGGCACCATTCATAACGTGAAGGTAAAACTTATCTTGGGCTCTGTATTCGCCTATGCTAACAACCCAAGGCACATGTCTGTATATTGGAGATCCATCGATTATCCTTTTTTCTTGGAATTTACAGCACATTTTGATTTGACAAAATTATAATTTTGAGATGACGTCTTACCACATTTTATGCATTCTGGCTTGTCATGTTCCTGAGGGTTATCTGTCGAAGTTTGATGATAATTGTGTTCCTATTTTAGAAATGATATGATTAAGCAATAAAAGTATCTCCACACTATTTGTTTGTAAAAATGGTAAAATAGTAGTATTATTTGTACCATATTTTCGTCAATCCAGTCCAAATAATTCGAAACTTTTGAAAATCCTGCTGGTTTTCTTGTTGGGCATCCAATATATCCTTAACAGTAATCATACATAATTTTAGTAGTATATAATCATTCAATTACATTACCAAATGAGTTGAGGCCAGAAAGCACAACTTCTCCATCTTCAATGCACACTAAAGGTCCTCCTGAATCTCCGTAGCATCTTGTGCTTCCAGAATCATAATCATGCAAAGGTTCATCCATAGCACATAAAAAATTGTCGGAAACAGTGAAAGGCAAAGCTTTTCATAACTCTAGTTTTTAACTCTTGGAATTATTATAGGTATTTTACAAATGTATGTGCTCTACTATATACATATGTTGAAAAATGAAAAATGCAAGAGTTAAAAACAGCTCAAAGTGTCATTGCAGGTCTCAGTGTTCACGATTTTCATAGTCGACCACTGCAAGTATTCAGGATTTGATGGTATTGATCCATATATATTGCCCCATCCTGAAACATAGCATTGTGTTCCTTCTTTGGGATCAAACTGAACACTTGGAAGACATATTGGTTGGATGTTTTCACTAAACGTAAGACCGTCTCTTAGTTTCAAGATTATGATATCATCATCCAATTGAGCTCGGTGTGGACGAATCTGTTCATTGTAAAGAGCCACGTGATCTACTATAATGTTGGTACCAGATCTTTGTCTTGTGCTCCCCGCCATGACAAAATACTCCTTCAACTTTCCGGTTTCTTCATTTAGAATAATACAATGGGATGCTGTTAAAATTGTTTTCTCGTCAAGGATTACCCCTCCACAAACATGTGGAAATGTTACATTCCAGATGGACACTTGCCAAGGAATAGGTCTTGGAGCTTCCATTCCACCAATGATTTTTTCCATCATGAATCCAGGCAAACGCGCTAAAAGAAGAGAAAAATGTATTTCAACCTTTTACTTTGGTTCTTTCTATAATTACCACAATTATCTTTGGATGGTGCATCATGTCGTTGTTGAGGAACCTTTGACTGAAGGTCACTCTTTTGAATTTGAGTGAAAGATTCTGATGGTCTATCAATCAGTTTTTCGGTGGAGTTTTGTAAGTCTATTTTCTCAATGCTCTCTTCAATTTGGTCAATGATTGACAATAAAGAATCGTTTTGAAGATCTGTTCTTCCTTGTATGATAGAAATATTTAGAACAAAGGTCAATAATAAAAATAACACTTTGATTGTGTATGTTGCACAGTTCATAACTATGTTGAAAGCTGAGATGCTAAATGATGTCATCATAAATTGGCTCATAAACAAGACTAAGGGTTTAAAGCTTTGGCAATCTGTTTCAATTTATTTCTAATCATAACATTGCATTGGTTGGAAAAATTATGCTACTACTAGCCATTATGTATCTAAACAAGTTTTCGATTTAAATTGGATACATTCACATTCATGGCAATGTTTGACGTTTGTGTTCTTCATCATCTCCATCAAAGTTACTATTTAGTTTCTACATTATTTTCATCACCACAATGCCAATCCCCAACCCAATCTGGCATTGGGCACTCTGAGTCTTAAAAAGGCTCTTTGCATTTGCAAATCTTGCAATACAAATGTTTCGTATCACTGCAACAATCTCCATCATCATAATCACACTCTTTAAAATTGTTCTCATCATCACAGTTTCCATCACCAATCCACATTGGTTTACCACATATTTCTTTATGTGTATGATTTGGGTCTTTACATTCACAGATCTTGCAATGCTTGTGATCTTCATCTAAGCAGCAATCACCACCATCATAATTACATTTAGGATGATTATTTTCATCATCACAATGACCATCTCCAACCCAAGGAGGATTATGGCATTCAATGATTGTTTGGTTTATATGGTTGTGATATTCAGGGTCTTTGCATTCACAAAGTGTGCAATGGTTCTGCTTAGTGTCGGTGCAGCAATCTCCTCCATCATAATCACATTCTTCAGTATTATTTTCATCATCACAATTTCCATCATTTTTCCAAAATGGGTAAAGACAGCGTCTTGAAACAGTTGTTGTAGAATAGTTAGGATCCTTGCATTCACATATTCTGCAGTGTACAAGTCTTTCATCTGTGCAGCAATCTCCACCATCATAATCACAATTTGGATTGTTATTCCCATCATCACAATGTCCATCTCCCTTCCATTTTGCGATAGCACATCCATTTGCATCTGATGGTCGTAATGAAGTAGTTGTTGTGGATATAGTTGTCGTGGAATAGTTAGGATCCTTGCATTCACATATTCTGCAATGTACAAGTCTTTCATCTGTGCAGCAATCTCCACCATCATAATCACAACTTGGATTGTTATTCCCATCATCACAATGTCCATCTCCCTTCCATTTTGCGAGAGCACATCCACTTGCATCTGATGGGGTAACTTGTGGACTTTTAGTCGTAGGTTGATGTGGCGGGGTAGCATCATTTTCGTCCTAAAGTTGGATACAATTTGATAACTTTAGCAACTTCAAGGTTTCTCCTTACCATTAGATTTGTAATCCAATCAAGATATTGTGCAACATTTGTGTACACTCCTGGAATCTTGCTTGTGTCAGCACACCCTCTACCAAAGCTAACAATGCCAACTATCAAGACCTCTTTGTTAACCAAGCATACAAGTGGTCCTCCAGAATCACCTTGGCAGCTGTCAATTCCATTTTTGTTGCCAGCACATAGATGCTTCTTTGTTATGTTTTCAGCAGGATTATGATACGGCATGACAGGATGAGGTTGAGAAAAGGCTTTCTTACATTTCTTTCTGTCTCTTATTTCTATTTTTCCCCATTTAAGATTTTTATTCCTTGACCTTTCCTTTTCCTGTTCCTTTTCTAGTTCCTTTTCTAGTTCCTTTTCTAGTTCCTCTTTCTCTTTCTTGTCCTCTTCTGCGTAGTCATAACTTGTGTATGTTCCATCATTTTCAACACTTTTATCTTCAACACTTGTTTCTTCACCCTCTTTTGAGGGTTTGTCCTCATCTGACAGGAAAAGTTTAACACAAATTGAATTCAAAAGGGTTTCTTTTTTAGATAAGTACAGTGTGTAATAAATAACTAACCTGAATCATTTTCACCTGGAATCTCCTGCTCTTCGCTTCCCCATCCACTTATAAAACATTCAGTTCCAGCTTTTGGATCATACGATTTCTTAGGAAGGCATGCAGGTCCAACATTTTCATTGAAACTTAGAGGCTTTTCTAACTTTATTACTGCAATGTCATCATGAGAACCATCGTCATATTTTTCATGTACTGTAATGCTCTTTGGAGTTATCAGAATATTGTCACTACTGTTTTTCTCAACATTGCCAACGCTCAAAGCATATAAAGTAACAGTGGTATTTATATTCTTCCCATTTTCGTCTCCAAAGCAATGACCTGCAGTAAGGATAGTTCTTTTGTCAATGATTGTCCCACCACAGATATGAAAGGGGGGTATTCTTGTGCCATTTTCTGTTCTAATCGTGTTCCACATGCTAACCTGCCATGGTATTGGTGCTGTAGCATTACTACCACCAACAATTCTCACTTCGTTGGTTGAATCATCAGACATAAATTCTGGCAAGGAAGCTGAAATATTTGGATAGGTGATAATTGTAAATAAAAGGCCTGTACATTTTTCTTACAACAAGTGCTCCTTTTTGGTGACCTAACACCTTCATTATCAACCATGGCAGCAGTGGAATTGGATTCTATCCCTGTTGGATTAGACACTCTGAAGCCATTCTCATTTTTGCTATCTATAAGTTCCTAAGTAAGTTTAACAAATTCACATTTACAGCAAGAAAGATTTAGTATTCCTCTCACCATATTTTTCTTAATCCAGGTTAGGTAATTTGAAACTCTTGTGTAAACACCAGGATACAATGCTGAGGCACATCCTTCACCAAAACTAACGATTCCAGTAAGGACAGGGATTCCATTTTGTCCACAAATCAAAGGTCCACCAGAATCACCTTGACAAGCATCTTTGCCCTTGGCATTATTGGCACAAATCATATTTGAAGTAATTTTGTTGCTAAGTTTTAAATTATTATACACTTCCTTGCATCTGGTCTGATTTGATATGTAAACATCAGCCCATTGTAAATCTTCAGCATATTTTGGATTTCTTTGACTTACTGTTCCCCAACCACTGACAAGACATCTAGTTTTGGGAGAGGGATCATCATTTTCATTGGGCAAGCAAGCAGGTTGTACAAAGAAATTGAATTCAAGAGGTTCTTCTAGTTTTATCAAAATGATATCATTATCCAAAGTATCTGATGAGTAAGGCTTTTCTTGGTTGTGCAAGATTTTACTTACTTTCCTCACTTGCTCTTGATTGCTCCTATCAATTCCACCAGTCATCACTTTTATTTCGTACTCTTGAAAGGAGTCATCAATGCAGTGTGCAGCACTCAAGATGGTTTTACTGTCTAAGATTGTTCCTCCACATCTTGGCATAGAAGGGTACCTCCAAAAGGCTTGCCATGGAATTGGACCTTTGGCCTTTTCACCATTGATAATCCTAGTAACTTGCCTCATGAAACTTGGTATCATACCACACTGCATTCCAGGAGAACTGACTTCTGATTCCATATTGTCTTTTATCCAGTTAATGTAGGTTTGTACTTTTGTATGTGTTAGAGTCCTTTGAATTCTATCTGCAATACCCACAATGGTTGGCCTTCCATCTTGAAGACAAATAAGTGCCCCTCCACTATCTGTGGCACCAAAGCTAACCTTATTGTCTGAAGTGCAAATTAAGTCTGGTTCATTGGTTTGACATGAACTTCTATCAAGCACATTAACTTCTGCCCATTTTAGATTTTCAGCATTTCCCCATCCACTAAAGAAGCATCTGCTAGAAGCTAGAATGGTAGCAGATGGTAAACAAGCAGGTAATACATTTTCATTCAAATGTATTGGAGATATCAGCTTCAAAATTGCCAGGTCTACTTTGTGGTTCATGAAAAGAAGTTTCTTGACAGCTATATTTTGTCCTAACTTGTATTCCACATGACCTGCCATAACTCTGATGCCTTTTAGAGTTTTCAACTTTTTGAAGCATATTGCAGCTGATAAGACTGTTTTGTGGTCTAAAATTACTCCACTACATATGTGAGGGTTCCATGGATTCCATACTGATACCTGCCATGGAATTGGGGCAGGGGCAGGTCCACCTTTACTTACTTTCATGAAGCTTGGCATGGTTGCTGTAAAGAAAGAAGTTAACCCACATCTTATGTAGATATAATAATATGAAATGGATCTCATTTGAGTTATTACCACAGGATAATCTTTGTTGGCCTATCTTGGGACTGATTCCAAATTCATTTGTAAGGATATTTTCTTCAAGCTTCTCTAGTGTCAATTCAATTTCATCTCTGGCTAAAGAGTAGTCTAGTGATTCACCATAATCTAACACCTCAATGTCATACTCTAAGTCATGTAATTTTGACTCTAATTGGTAATCTCTGTCAAGAACACTGCATAAGCAGAAAGTGACAAAGATGTAAAAGATTATCAACTGAAGTTTGGAGAGAATCCTCATGTTGCTAGATCATTTTCAAAACAATCACATAAATCAAGAATGTTTCTCAAATTTCACTTTAATGATGAGGGACAAAAGTCAATGTGGGCACAAGATTGTGATTTGTATAACTTTTCTAAATGTAATTTATTTGAATCATTTTTAAAATGATCACATAATATACTAAATATGACTTAATTGGCTGTGCAGAACTTGTCTGAACTGGTTCACAATCACCCCCATCATATTCACATTCAGCATAGTTATTTCTAGCATCACAATGCCCATCTCCTTTTCTATTCAATTTCCAACATCTCAGAGGTGAATATGGTCTTGTTTCTCTATACTGATTTATCCAATCCAGATATGAAGTGATTCTCATGTAAATTCCTGGAATTCTTTCACCATTTGAAAGTTCCCAGGCACATCCTAAACCATAAGTTGTAATTCCAGCCAGTATCATTGTGTTATTTTGTATACATGCCAAAGGTCCACCAGAATCACCACTACATGCATCCTTGCCATCCTGCTCATTGCCTCCGCAAATCATATCATCTGTCAAAAGACTTGCATAAAATGTACATGCCTTTTGCTTCATGATTCTTATTTTAGCCCATCTGACATGTTTTGGAAACTCTTTGGATTGTTCTCTGGGTGATCCTACAAATCAAATTAACAAAAAAAAACAATTAAATAATATTTGATTTTACAGAACTGAACTTACTTTCTTTGATTGCTCCAAAACCACTGATGTAACAATCATCTTCTATCCACTTTGTATCAAATGGAGGCGTATACAAATTGTCTTGGATGCTCAAATAGTTTTTATGTGGTGGTAGACAAATTCTTTGAATTTCATAATTATAGCTGATTCTATGTTTCCATGGAATTTTTAAAATAGCAATATCATTTTCCACATTTCCTTCTTTGAATCCAGGATATGGTACAATTTGATCTAAACCTAGAATCAAATCATTCTTTTTGGGGGACCTGTATTTAGAGCCAAAAACGATCTTGTAATTATAGGGGTTCAAATCAAACTGATGAGTATTTTTAAAAGTTTTTATGCAATGCGCAGCTGTAATTATTGTGGTTTGGTCAATCAGAACTCCACCACATCTTGGTCCAGACCTGTATTGTAAATTGACTTGCCATGGTATAGCTTTGGCTGGAATTTCACCATTAACAATTCTTCTCATTTCACTATAATAAAAATCACTTACTCTGTTATGAAAATTCTTTTTAAAAAGTCAAGGATCTAACAAAGAAAATTACTCATGTGGATGTGGCATTTGTTTCATCCAATATGGAACTTCCGCTGTTTATAAGTCAATATGTTAAAAAACTTTTGCTATGATTTTTTGAAATATTTGATTTACCACATAAATCATTGAGTTGGTTCCAGATACCCCTTTGGTATTGACCCCAAGATAGTCCAAAAAGAATTATCAAAAGCACAATGTTTAGATTTAAATATTTACAAAATGATGTCATGTCTTTAATCTTCTACAAATGAGAAACATGATCTTTTATGACACTTTTATGACAAATAACATAATTTTGAGGCTCTTGCTTCCTTGGAAAACTTCTAAAGCCTCAGCTCGTCTTTGAAATGCAATGTTCTAATCTTCTAAGGGATAAACAAATGGCTCAAGGCTTTCTTTAGAAAGAAAGGGAAAAATGGGCCTCTTTGATAGCTTTTCTTTTGTATTTTGTAGGCTTTTTTGTGAACTCCCTTGGGAATTTCACCACACTCACTATCGAACTTTTTTTTCAACTTCGAAAAAAGGTCCTTTTATCCTACCATACTTCCTGTCTTGAACCCTAAAAACACTTTGAAGAAGAACAGTTGATTTGTCAAAAGTTGCCAAAAACTACTAGAGAAGGACTAAACTTCTTAAAATGGACCAAATGAACCCAATTTGGACTTTTGAAAGGTTAAGTAACATGAAGCTTGCATGTATGCCTTTAACAATTACTGATTGATGCAGTTTGCATTGTTGCCTTCCACTGCAGTAAGCTCCAAAAAACCCAAACAAAAAGCATCAAAATGTAATTTCAGGTCAAAAACTGTGGCTGCTGCTCATAAGGGGCTTTAAAGAAAGCCCTCTTCTAAAGTAGAGACAATTTAGAAGAGATAGAAAGGCAGGAGAGAAAGAAAGGGAGGGAAAATTGCAGTTATAGCTAGTCAAGTCAAAATGACTTCCTTTTACTGCAGTTATTTTGTGAAAGGTAGAATTTTTTCTCCCCTTTCTCTTCTACTGTTCTGATTTTGAAAACACAATTGTAGATTCGGTGCATTTATTCTTTTTTGCTGCCTTTCCTTCTTCCAAGTTTTGTGTTGATCAGAAGCCACACAAAAAAGTTGCTTCAATAAATTCTCTCAAAGGAAGTAGTTTTGTGTGGGGCTTTGGAAATCAAAGAAAGCCTTGCACGCAAAAGTCACAATGGTGTATACAACACACACATGTGATCAACATGTCACGTTTCCTTTCCCGATCATTTGTGAACCGTCAAATGTAGAATTTTCTTGCCTAGAAAAAGGCTATGGGACATGAGTCCCTTGGGAAATGCCTAAAGTAAAGAGTGCAACTTTCAAGTTGAAATTACATCTCAAATGCAGACAGTGGTAACTCTGTAGAGCCAAAACAAGAAAGTTTCAGTTTTCTTTTTGGTTTTTTTGGGGGAACATAAAAGTCCTTTGTTGGGATAACAGAGTTCAGTAGTAGATACCAATGAGACTTTCCATTCCTTGAAAAGTTCCTTTTTTGAAAACCTGGATTGTAACAAACTTTTTAGAGACTTGGAAAGAGAGAAAATGGGACCTTTTTGGGAGAAGAAGAGAATCTTTTTTCCCAGTTACAGCTTTTTCACAGTGCTCAACTTGTCCACCCTTTTTGAAAAAAAAAAAAGTTTGTGACAACGGCCTCTTATCTTTTTTTCTGAGGGGGCTCTTTTCTTCCTTTCAAAAGGCAAAAGAAAAATGACCCTTGTTTTGTATCTAGCTTCTAATCTCTCAAAGTGACATAACAGATAGACTCTGACACTGTCACACTGCTAACAAAAGAATTGTTTAGATCCGGCCTGCCTAATTGTACCTAATTATGTACTTAGGTCTAAATTACAATTCTACACTTTGTGTAAGCCATTAAAATAAATGTTTATCACAAAGTGCACTAGAATACTTCCTTACTTCATTGACATGTTTATTTCTTAATACTGATTGCACATACTGCAAATGTCAAGCATCCAACATTTCTGCATTTTTGTCAGTTTCCTTCACAAACTCAGCCCAACTTTTTTGGGTGTAAAGTTGATATCTTCAGTACTGAAGTGTTGTAAGTTTCTCCCTCATTTTAGCTTTAGAAACCCATGAAGAGACTACTGTAGAAGCAGTAGAAGGAAGCGAGGAGAGGGCGAAAGAAGAGTGGAGAGAGCAAAACTCTCTTTGGGCTCAAGATGCAGCAACAGCAGCAGGCCGCAATAGCGAAACGTTGGGTAGTCTTAGAAGGACGTTGGAGTAAGACAGATCTATCAGAACTAAAAAAGTGGCAAAGATTGACATAAGAAAAGCAAGAAGAATTGGGGTTGAAATATGAAACATGCGACTTGAAGTTTGCTCAATACTTCTTACTCTGCTACTAAGTAAGTTACTAATTCTAAAATTCCGCATCTTTGGATAGTCTCTGATGCGACAAATCCATAATCTTGATAAGAACATCTAAAAAATTCCAATAGGCCTCCAGGCCTACTCCTATCTACCAACTTTTTTTTGCATCATCCAATTGCTTGAAGGCAATTTTTTTGGCAACACAAAAATTGTTAGAATGAGAAAAAAATGGATGAAGATTTTTTGGCACAGTATCCTTTTGCTTTGCTTGCAGGTATCACCGATTCCATTATATTACTGGATCTGCAAATCCCTCCATTTGTTAGAGAAGGCGACACCGTCAAGTTGGTCTGCGTTTATGACTTAGAATATGATGGATTGTACAGTGTCAAATGGTACAAAAATGATATTGAATTTTACAGTTACATACCTAAAATGTCCCCCTCAGAAGATGGACAGGGTAGTAGCAAGAAACGATTCTTTGATCTGCCTGGAGTTTACATCAATGTAAGTTACAACAATTCTCAGTTTCTCAGCAGCAAAAGTTTATTATACTGCAGCAGAGTAAGGAAAAGTATCTTGCTGATGTAAGGTACACAAAATGTCATCTTAGTTTACTTCCAACTGATTTTTGGACACACAGGGTCTGCCAATAAGTTTGGGTCTTACACCCTGTAAAATGCACTAATCACTATGTGTGTCAAGACCAAAGCATGGCACATCAACTGCAGTGTTTCCCAAATATGAAGTAACTCAAGATGAAGAGGATTGGGAAATTAATTTTGAATTTTTAATGTGTTCTTCTTTTGTTTAGAAAGAAGAGTCTGACGCCAGACAGGTGGTGCTTTCTAATGTGAGCGTTTTGGCTTCAGAAGGGGACTATAAATGCCAAGTTTCGGGAGAAGCTCCTCGGTTTGCCATAGAAGCACAAACAAAAAGGCTCAGAGTTGCAAGTAGGCCTTAGTCCTTAACTCTCTCAACTACTCAATTATTTAAAACGATGGCATAAGTTCCCATTGTACTGTTTTGCCATCAAGTGACTCATTAAAACTAGGGAGGACTTATGTAATAAGTCACTTGGTGGAAAATAACACACTGTGATAGCTTAAGCACCTTACTCTTCAACACTTTGCCCATTTGAAGCATGAAAGTTTGAAAATGGCAATAACTGTAGTTTACAAAGTAGATATACCACAGTGTTTTACCAGACTTACTGCCTAGCCAATTTGAGTTCCTGCTTTTAGGACAACTAGTCAAAAAGTCTGGTAGAAATGCAAGTGTTTCAAATATTTGAGGAAGCAGCATGGTTATGTTTACTTTTGCTGCATCTAGTGCATTATCATCATCATCACACCAATCTTCTGCTACTGATGAAATATGAAACACTTGCTTTCTAAAAATGGTATATCCACTGTTTTATGAAGACAATAAACATCAGTTTTTGATCTTACTAATGGATACTTTTTTTGCCCAGTTGTGCCCAAAGGCCCTCCAGTGATTGCCAATATAGACCAAGTCTTTTTCAAACTGGGCGATTGGCTCAATCTCAACTGTACCTCCAAACCATCGCGACCGCCCACCCGTTTGACATGGCTCGTCAATGGAGTTGAGGTAATTTATCATACACTACCATTCAGCTTAGAGAAAACCCCAAAATCCCTGGTGGTTGAGGGCTGAGGCTGATGCAGTATGATCCATCAAAATCCTTTACTTAATTCATTTCCTTGGAAGACTTTCAATGTCAAGTCAACACAAAGTTTTGAAATTTTGGGGTTATTTTGACAGTATACTTTTTTGGTTCATCTTCATTTTGGTGTGTCCTCGGGTTATTGAGTAGCTAAAGCTCTATTACTAAATCTGGTACTTTGTCACTTTGAAGGCCTCGGACAGGATGATCCGACGATTTACCACAAGCCCACGAATCGAGGATATGAAGCAAATGGCGGCCATCGATAAGACTGAGTTGACGCAAGTCGTTCTCGGCCTCCAATTTTGGGTGACTTCAGAGCATTTCCAGTCAAATAGCAAGTTGAAGGTCAAATGCCGAGGCCGGATTCCATCCGTCTACCAGGCGGAAAGTGATACTCTAATAGTTGGCGAACACGATGGGCCTCAACATAAAGTTTTACAAGCTACATCCGGAGCAACTTCTTCAGCAACAGTATCTAACAAAGGTACGTACACTACAGGGTGCTTCAGTAAAAACTGACACTTAGGCAGAGTAGTTCCTAGTTCGTCATGTCATTCATGAAAAAAATGGTAAGCCTACCAAGCTTGGGACACTACTCATCATAAAAATGCATAGAAATGTAATTTGCTATGAAATGCACTAAAGCAGCAGCAAAAAAAAATGTGCAGGGAATAAAATCTTTTCTTTTTTGAGGTTTTACTTTGCATAACCCTGTAGTACTGCTATTTTTCTTTCTTGCTTCCCAATTGGAATAGATCTGCAGACGGTTTTATCCATCTGACCTGGGGCTAATACTGTCTGGAATCTCCTCAAGGATAACACTATGTACTTTTTCCCCATTTCAAAGACAATGTATTATCTGCCCCTGAAAATATCCATTCATCCTTTTTAGTTTGTATGGGCTGTGTAAACTGACGGATACAATACAACAGTGTATTTTTCCTTGGAAAACATGGTTAAAAACTGCAAAATTTGCTTTATGCAGACGTGTACTATACTTTTTTACTCTGGTAGCCTTTTAAAGGCCTTCCAAGTGTTTTTGAAAGATTCATCTTTAGTCTTTTCTCTTGCAGGCATGAAAGGCTTTCTTCTTTTGCTCCAACTACTGTTTCCATTCAGTGAAAAACAAATCAAGTTGCCATCTACAAAAACCAACGAAACTTTGTGGGCAGCGGGACAAAAAGAAGCCAAGTGGACAATTTTGAAGATGCTCATTTTCCTACTGTTTTTGCTATCTTTCAAAAACAGTTGTTGTAGGCTTTGAGATAGATTGAAATACAATCTTATATTTCAGATAAGAAAGCAGTGAACATTTCATGTACTATTGGTTTAGTGGTTTTGCATTCAACCTCAAACGACATTTATGAATTCTTACTTAGAACGTCTCTAATTGGCCAAGATAATTTCATCTTGATGGCTTTCTTACTGTTGTTGTACTTCAAGTGTTCTTTGTTGTAGTGGCCAACTTCCATCTTCTTATGTAAGACCTCACAACAAAATATGAGAACAGCTAAACTAAAAGTAAAGAAAACCACCACAAAAACCAAAAAGACTTGTCCAGCTGTCAAAACCATCTTTTCCGAAGCTGCATTAACTGGGATTCCTTTGCCTTCCCATAACTTCAGTAAATGATCTACAGAACCACCTTCAATCATTGAATTCACGCCTTTTTGCAGGATTGGTTTTAAAGGACTATTGAATGGTAAAACGAGGCTGAAGTACTCAGCTTTGCCTTTCCCAAATACTTTGACATTTTGTGAAAAGAATGGATTGGCTCGAAAATATCCTAAAAGTTCTCCATAATTGGCATGAATGACATAAGGTCCATTTTTTATCAGTTTCAGTCCAGCTTCCATACCACTGTAAACTGTCTCTTCTGGTCTATTTTGGACCCTTTCCCAGAATGCAGCATACAGAGGATCTCCCTGAAGCAAAGAGAAATGAAATTACAAAAGGGATAAAAGAGTATTGTAATACTCACAGCAAGAGCTTTGTAGACAAAGAATACATCCCATCCTTCCATCATCATCAATTTATAATCAGGATATTCTTTCATAACATCTTCGATAGTTTCAAAAGGAATGCCAAATTCACTTGTGAAGAACATTGTCAAAGCTCCACCATAATAGGCATTGATCAGCAAGAAAAAGAACCAGATACAGGTGCTGGACATCATGTAGCCATCAGTATGCTCATAGTAGCTAAGAAAAGCATAGGGAACCAAAATGTTTACCATACTAATTAGAAAGACAACTCCGATACCAGCCCAAGCATCGTTTCGAAATGGTCGAACAAAAAGGCCAAAGTCAACTTCCGGAGCATGAGGAGTCAATGCCAAGCAAGGAAAACTTGTTGTTGTGCTAACAAAATCTATCAATTCATATCTTTCCAAATTCCAAACCCATTGACTAAGGCTGATGTGGTAATCTCCATTGACAACAGAGCCTAACGATCCAATCCAAGTACCAGATTTGTTGTATGGTCCATCAATAGGTTTGAGACCCCAACTTCCATCAGAAGGTTGGTGACTTTCCCAAGTAAAGTTATGGACTTTACCAAGTGCATTCATCAAGTCGACTAAGAATCCACTATTTTTGCAATTCTTACCATTGGCATTACAATCTTCCATCATAAAGTATGGAGCCCATGGCAAATTATTACTCAAAATATTTATTTCCTAAAGAAAGAGGAATTTTAAAATCAATTACCTTCTTGCTACTGAATCATCAAAACTCACATTCAGGTTATAATTTTCAATGATGTGACCAAATTGGTTGAATGTCACATCAGTCACACTTGCTCTTGAATTATTTGACAAAATTATTACTTGCTTGAATTTTACAACATCTTCAGATGGATAGGCCACGTAGAAAAATGCATTTCCTGTAATCATTTGGAGCTCATCTAACAATACAACTTCATCAATTTCATTTGGTATCAAGAGCAAAGATTTTTGAACTCTTCTCTTTTGTATGGCTTTCATTTCCAGTTGGAACGTCTCAGGGGATTGCGGACCTTTTGATATGACTATAAAATCATCCAAATGAAACTTCATTTCAGAGTCAATTTTATCAAAAGGTAGAATTCTAAATCTTAGCTTTGTCTCATGAAACGCTTTTGAAGCTTTCAAAAGCTCTTTTTGATCCAAAGCACCATAATTGGTGGCAGTGATGAAGTTGAATCCATTATTTTTGCAGAAATGTGAAATGTTACTGTAAATGGTGCTGCTAGCTTCCACTTCCTTTGATATCAAGAGAGATAATATCAAGAGACTTTGTAGTAGCATGATTTGAGGATAAACTGGCCACAAAGTCAAGATTTATGTCCTTTTATAATTGTCAGATTAATGATTCATTATCTTTAAAGGCACCACAAAACCTTTATTTCCGCCTATGTAATATGTGGTGTAGAGTCTAGACATGAAAGCCTAAAAAATAAATTAGGCACCTTTTTTCCTTATTCACGTCTCAGCCTTCAAGTGCATGGCGTTTAGCATTTACATTCAATATTTCCGCGACATTACGTTTGCATGTCCGATTTGTGGTTTTGGTCACCAATCAAGAACATCTCCTATATTCTTATTAGGTCATAATGACCTTCATTTCAAACTTCACAAAAGAGAATGAAGCATGCATTTTAAAAGAATTCACTGTAAAAAATTAAAAACTAAAGTAAACTTTACCAAAACTTTTTTAGAATCATGTACCCTCGCTTGGGTGACTTGATTTTCTCAGATCACGCTGCCGGCTCGATATGTGATGCAGAATTGGTCACTGATCAACGTTTATACAAACCATTTTTCGATTTTA
>LT727903.1:739927-762081 GCA_900157175.1 Oithona nana | reverse complement strand
CTACTTCTTTAGTGAAAAGTAGCACCAACATCAAAAATTGAGATTATTGTATTGGAAATTGCAAGTATCACCACACCAATTGTTTTTCAAAATGTGAAGTAGCATCAACTAATAAGCAAGGTCAGTAGTGCCAACTGTTTCTGTTGATCTAACTATGACCTAACCTAACCTGACCTAACTATAACCTAACCTAAACCGCCTAAACCTAACTATTGTCAAAATATATTACCTAACTCAACCTTACTATATCCTAACCTGACCTAACTATTACCTAACCTGACGCTGACCTAAATATATCCTAACCTAAACCTAACTACTTATTGTATATTACCTAACTCATCCTAACTATAACCTAACCTAAACCTAACTATTTTCTATTACCTAACTAAACCTAAACATAACCTAACCTGACCTAACTATAACCTAACCTAACAACCAAAACAATTGTTGGTGTACTATAAAAAATGAAAAACACTGTTTGAAATACACCTTTTTTTTAAAGGAATTATATTGATTACTATTAGAAACAATTGATAAGATATATGATGGTCAACTTTGCTAGCACAGTGGAACCTCAAAAGTCAAGTGACCAAGAATTACTTTAAATTATGCTTTTTGGTTTTGAAGTACAGTGGACGCTTTTTGGTTTTCACCAAAAAGCATCCACACGCAGCCATTCGAGATGGCAAAATAGGCTCCGCCTCCTTTACTACAGTGGACGCTCTGGATGCCCCTGGACGCTCTGGACGCTTTTTGGGTTATTCCAAAAGAATAAAGTTATTCCAAAAGAATAAAGTTATTCCAAAAGAATAAAATTGTTCCAGAAGAATAAAATTGTTCCAATTTGACAAATTGTGAAAGAACAACAACAACATGATTTTAAAGATGTAGAAGCGCGAGCAGCTATAGCTTAAAAATGGTTTGTATAAACGCTTATCAGTGACCAATTCTACATCACATATCAAACCGGCAGCGTGATCTGAGAAAATCAAGTCGCCCTAACCCTCGCATTCGTTTTATTTTCCCTTAGCCTTCGTACTACAATGTTTGTCAAGCAACAGATATGTATCTTGATTACTTATAAGCATTACAAGAAACCTTCTGAATGACTTATAACTTATAAAGTTATAAGAATTCCATGTACCCATAGTCTTACTACAAACATACATTGAATTTAAACGCAATTACAGTTTATTTCTACAAGCAGCAAGCACAATTCTAGATACATTGTCTATATCAGCTTTTCATAGGTCTTTTGACAATATCCATGCCTTTTCTTTAACTTTCATACCGTCAAACTTTTTGTGAAAAAGTTCACAAAGAAATATAACTCCTGCAAAACTGAATGTCAAGAAAACAATCACAAACACTAAAAAGACTTGTCCAGGGGTTAAAACCATGACTTCAGAAGCTGCATTGACTGGAATCCCAACACCTTCCCATTTCTTCAATAAATAACCAACACTTCCTCTCTCAATCATTGCATTGGTTCCTTTCTGCAAGATAGGCTTCAATGGACTATTGAATGGTAACACTATACTGAAATATTCAGCTCTTCCTTTAGCAAAAACTTTGATGTTCTGGATATGAAATGGGTTGGCTTGAAAGTAACCTACAAGGTTGCCATAATTCACATGTATGACATTTGGCCCCTGAAGTAGCTTACTTAGACCTTCTTCAACATTATTATAAACTGTTTCTTCTGGTAGGTTTTGCACTCTATCCCAAAATGATGCATATAGTTCATCTCCCTATAATAAATAGAGTTGAAAATATCTAACAGCAAAGAAGTATAAAACACTTACAGCAAGAGCTTTGTAGACAAACAGAACTTGATTTCCATCCATCATCATCAGCTTGTGATCTGGATAAGCTCTCATGACATCATGAATGGTATTGAAAGGTATGCCAATTTCACTAGTGAAGAACATTGTCAAAGCTCCACCATAGTAGGCATTGACTAGCAAGAAAAAGAACCAAACACTTGTGCTTGAAATCATGTATCCATCAGTATGTTCATAATAACTTAAGTAAGCATAAGGTACCATCACAATTACAAGGCTTATTGACATGACTACACCAATACCACCCCAAGCATCATTTCTGAATGGTCTAATGAAGAGTCCAAAGTCAACTTCAGGTGGTGATGGAGTCAATGCAAGGCAGTCATAACTAGATGTAGTGCTGATAAAATCTAACAATTCATATCTGCCTGAATTCCAAATCCATTGACTTAGACTCATGTGATATTCTTCATTGACAACAGAACCCATTGCACCACCCCAAGTTCCAGACTTGTTAAATGGCCCATCAAGTGGTGTGACTCCCCAACCATTGCCATCAGCAGGTTGATGACTTTCCCAAGTGAAATTGAGAACAAATCCTAATGAATCCATGTAATCTGCTAGAAATCCACTATTCTTACAATTTTTACCATTTTCATCACATCCTTCCATCATGAAATATGGAGCCCATGGCAATGTATTGCTAAATATCTTGCTACCTTGCAAGTTGTAATCTTCAATAATGTGGCCAAAATGGTTGAACTTGATGTCTAAGATAACAGTTTTGGTATTGTTAAACAATGAAATGACTTGCTTGAATTCAGTTTTTTCTGCTCCCTCATAAACCACATAAAAGAATGCACTTCCTTGCATGCTTTCAAGTTCTTCAAGTAACTTTCTTTCATCAATTTGATGAGGAATAAGAAGCAAAGATTTTTTGACTTTCCTCAACTTGATTGCTTCTAATTCAAGCTGAAAGATATCTGAATTCGATGGACCATTGGAAACAACAAGGAAGTCATCCAAATGAAATTCCATTGAAGACTTTATTTGATCTTCTGGTAAAGCTCTGAGTCTGATTTTGGTGCCTTTAAAAACCTCAAACACTTTCTGAAGCTCTTTTGTCATGAAACCGTCAAAAGTACTTCCAGTAATGTAAAAGAATCCATTATTGCGGCAAAAGGTACCAACATCATCGTAAATATCTGATCCACCACGAACTAAGCTTAGATATGTTGCAAAAAGAGCCAAAGTGAAGAAAGTATTACGACCCTTCATGCTTGTTGCGCTAGTGTCAATACAAAACTGAATCTTGCGGTATTATTGTAGAAGAAACCAAAGAGAAACAAGGTTCTTTAGGTATTGCACATAGTATTACCACATACGCATTTGGTGTTTTTGAAATTAATATTAACAAATGTCATAGTGGGAATACTAAGAAGATCTGGAAAACTCTAATGCAGTGAAACATTACGCGTCATTAAGTACTCATTAGGTACAATGACTCATTCAAAGTTGATTAGACATGAGAACTGTGTAGATAAAATTAAGTCAGATCAATTTTCCTGGCCCTGGATGAATAAAATTGTTTTGCAATTAGCTTAGGTAGGTAGTTAGGATTTGTAATTGCATTGAGACTAGACTAGATCTAATTTGATAACAATTCTCAGTTGTCCCCCTTCCAAAATACAATACATATACAAACTTTGAAAATTCAAGCGGAACAATGAAAGAAAAGCTAAAAACTATATATGGTATGTATTTCAATTTGGTACAATTACATAGATTTTCATTTATGTGCAGGAGACTCGAAATAATCCATGCTTGACATGCAGCAAAAATCAAATTGTCCCTAGGTCAGGTTTTCTTCCATCACATCATACCCTAAAACAAGTGCTTCATTCAAATTATTATCACGTTAAAAATATGTGCAAGATATATACCATCAAATCTTAGTACCAAAGGATTTGTGGCTTGAGGTCTTTGGTCCCATAATAATCACCCCATTTTGAGTTAGCGGAATCTGGATACTTTAGAAATTCCTTTGGTAACATATCAGCCTTTTTCTTCATCTTACCCTTTTTGACATCTTGAAATCTTTTTGCCTTGATTGTTTTCAATTTCTTGTGACATACCTCACAACAAAATATAGCACCAGCAAAGCCAAATGTAAAGAAAACAACCACAAATACAAGCAAAACTTGTCCAGCAGATAAAACCATTAGTTCTGAAGCTGCATTGACCGGAATGCCTTTCCCTTCCCATTGTTTTAAAAGATAACCTGCTGTACCACCTTCAATCATCGAATTCACACCTTTTTGTAGGATTGGTTTCAAAGGACTGTTGAATGGCAATACAAGACTAAAATATTCAGCTCGTCCCTTCGCAAACACTTTGACATTTTGTTGATGAAAAGGGTTTGCTTGAAAGTAGCCCAAAAGAGCTCCATAATTGAAATGGATCACGTTTGGTCCTTCTACAAGTCTATCGAGGCCTTGTTTTATTCCATTGAAGACTGTTTCTTCTGGTTTGTTTTGTATCCTATCCCAAAATGCAGCATACAAAGGATCTCCCTGAAAATGAATTTTCATGAAAGAGTTCAATTAAAAAAGGAAAAAAAAACTTACTGAAAGAGCCTTGTAGACAAAATTAACTTCGTTTCCAGTCATCATCATCAACTTATAATCAGGATATGCTTTCATGACATCTTGAATGGTATTAAAAGGAATACCCAGTTCACTGGTGAAGAACATTGTCAGAGCTCCACCATAGAAAGCATTGACCAGTAAGAAAAACATCCATATGGATGTACTTGCCATGTTGTACCCATCCGTATGTTCATAGTAGCTCAAAAAAGCATATGGAACCATGACAACGACAATTCCAATCAACATGATAATTCCAATACCATACCAAGCTTCATTTTTGAAAGGTCGAATAAAAAGGCCAAAGTCAATTTCCGGAGGTGCAGGTGTCAATGCTAACGCTTCAAAACTTGTTGTGGTGCTGACAAAGTCTAGCAATTCATATCTTCCAATCAGCCAAACCCATTGACTCAAACTGATGTGGTATTCACCATTGACAACAGAACCCATAGCCCCACCCCAAGTTCCAGATCGATTGAAAATACCATCTAGAGGTGTAACACCCCAACTTCCATCCGGAGGTTGGTGACTGATCCAAGTAAAGTTGAGGACACGACCAAGTGCGTCCATAAAGTCTGCTAAGAATCCACTATTGATACAATTTCGACCATTTTCATCACATCCTTCCATCAAAAAGTAGGGAGCCCAAGGTAAAGTGTTACTGAATATTGTGTTTCCTCCTAGATTGTAATTCTCGATAATGTGTCCAAATTGATTGAATTCTATTTCTGTCACGAGAGTTTGAGAATTATTTGACAAGGAAATCACTTGCTTGAAATGAGTTTGTTCACTGCTGCTATCTGGATAAGCCAAATAAAAGAATGCATTTCCTTGCATGGCTTGCAGTTCTTCCATTAATTGGATTTCATTTATTTGCTTGGGTATCAAAAGCACAGACTTTCGAATTTTTCTCAACTTGATTGCATCTAATTCACTTTGGAAGAGCTGGGAATTTTCAAGGCCTTGAGAAATCACCAGAAAATCATCAAAATGAAATTCCATTGATGATTCAATTTCTTCTTGAGGCAAGGCTCGAAATCGAATTCTTGTGTCTTGGAAAGCCTCAAAAGCTTGCGAAAGTTCATTTTTCATCAGCGATCCATCGATAGAAGTTGCTGTCAAGTAAACTAATCCATTATTCTTACAAAAGTTGGCAACGTCAGTGAAAATGGTGTTGCTTTCAGCATAAGCAAGTGCAGTCAAGAGTAGCATAAAACAATATCGTTTCTTCGTCATGTTTATACTCTCACATTGTCAGTGCCATACTGATTTACTTTTTTTGAGTGCCGTATGTACTTAATATTGAAGCACCACTCCTGTCTACTACAACTACCATAACTGATTAATATTTATTGAAAGGCAAGGCCAGTGTCCTCGAATGGAAAGAAAGCAGCAGTCTTTTCATACAAAACTTTTCTCTTTAGTAGGCCTATTATCAGCGCTTTAGACCGATTAATTTACTACTTCAGCCGCCGGTACAGTTTTGTCATAATGTAGCGCGTAATTTTATTGCACAGTGGTATGAAATCTAAAGCTGTTCCTTCCCTCGGCTAGAAGTCTGGACATAGTACGACAAAAAACAATCCCTCAATTACAAAAGACCCGAACTTATATCATAAACGGCAATAATCTAGAATTTCATTGTTGGATTATAGTAAGGAGAGATGAAATGAAATTGTAGTGCTAGTTTTATGAGACTATCATATCCCTGGTGTGTGTGTCAGCTATTTTGCAGTTATGGCATCAGTTTATGGAAAACATTAAGAATTCATTAACCGTATAAGGCGTTTTTGGGGTTGGCAAAGAGTGTAGTACTTTACTCTCGAATAAGCTTGGCGCGCTAGAGCTCCTGCCTGTCCTGATGTCTGTAGGTGGGAGAATGGAACTGCAAAAACAAGAATATCGTTTTATGGGACTTAGGAGGAAGAAAACTCTGTGTGTGTGTGTGTGAAAAGCTAGAGAATGCGACAAAATACTTTATCAAGCCACATTTGTCATTTACTGTAGCAAGGCCCTGAGAGAATCTGATTTATATTTGTTGACACTAATAAGCAACTTATTACTTTCCTAATAGGCTGATATTACTGCATCAATTGAGTCTAATTGTATACTATAGTATGTAATGAGGGATATTACAGACAAAAAATACTGTCTCTGCATTTCAAAAATACCTATACATAACTTTCAACTTCTTTTCTTTAATATTATTTCCAGGATATTTTACAATTTTCCATAACTTCAAAAGTTCTTGCCTATTTGGGTTTTGCTGATGCAAATCTCTGCAGATAAAAGGAAGGAAGTTTTTTTAAGGGTTGAAAATCTCAACAACCCCATGGAGATTGGATTCAAGACGACCTGCAGAGGTTTATTACAGATTCAGTTACACATCAGCTTGTTAAAAAATAAAAAAAGGATATACCCAGCTGTTGATCATTATCAGATCTAGACAGACTACTGCCACTTCAGCATGTAGTAGTATGAATTTGGCAAAAGACAAGAAGAAGTAGAGTCCATGGGCGTTGGTTTTACAAAGTCATTCTGTTTAACTGTGCTTTTTATAACTAGGCAATTTCATTCAAATGTGTTTTTTATCAACATTAAAAAAGTCTAAATCAAGCTACCTGAATGAAGTCCCAAAGAGAGAACTCTTATCTAAAATGCTAATTACATTGTATAGACAGACTTTTATTGTTGAGATGCATGTAGAGTACAACGGGGTACACAGGCATTGCATTTACTCTAGATTAGATTTTGGTTGGTCAAATAATAAAGATGCGCATAATTTAAAGCACACTAGACGTGGGCTGCTGCTGCTATAGAGTAGCACACACAGATGGTTCAGTATACTTTACTGGTGATTTGAGTTGCACTGAAGCAGCTTAGTGATGTGCCGCAGCAGCAACAGAAGCATCACTAGCAGCGCAAAGAGAAGACTTGAACTCGAGGAGTTCTAGGTTTCAGTCACAATTGGCACCTTTTTGGAAGTGAACCTTGATCTATTATCAGTCAACAGGTTTCCATAATAATTTTTGTAACCTTAAGAAATTATGGTCAGTGTTCAAGTTCAGCTCAATAAGGAGAAGTGGAAAAAATCCTGACAGAATCAAATCTTTTTCAAAAAGTAAGTCTTGTAATCAATTGTGGATTATGAAAGAAGATGAGCATAAATCTGTACATTTTTAATCCCCCAGCTACTGCGTAACTCTCTCTCAAATCTTTTTCCTTGCGCATAAACTGCATCAAGTGTAAACTTTTGCAGCTGAGGAGGAAACAAGAAGTAGCTGAGGACAGCAAGCAACGCATCAGCTTCCCACAGAGAACGGCCTGAAAGGGAAGGAAATCTGCATAAGCTCAATTTCAAAACAAGATGCTAGTTCTTCAGCAACAGAAGCAGCAAAAAAATTCTCAACCTTTCAGTTTTCATCATTACTCCCCACAATGAAAGTGCAGAAAAAAAGTGGGCATTAGCAAAGAAGCATAGAGTGCAACAATGATTTTTTGCCTGCTTTAAAGCAATTAGTAACCGAGAATGCCCACATGCAAAAAAAATCTGCACCTACTATTTCACAGTGTATCATTTGTACCTTCAAAACCTAAGTAAATCTTTCATGAAATTAGTAATTTTCCAAAGCTTTTTAAATGGTTGCTAGGCAAAAGTTTGCTTACCTTAGTAAACATCTCCTTAACTTCACCTAACCTTTCTGAGCTTTGGAACATTGGTCCAATCCCAAACTTGTTTGGACTTCAATTTGTTTAGTGTTCTACAAAAGAGGTAAATGATACACTGTGCAGGCAAGGATGTTGCTCACTAAAGTGCAAGAACCTGTCGATGCAACAAGTGCAATAGTGTAAATCAAGATGAAATTAGGCCTCATTTTAGGCCTAATAATGGCTTCAACCTTTCCGGCCCTCAACAACTGTCAAATTCCTGTCACTGGATTGCAAGCAATTGACAGTTGGCTTGACCCTTGTCACCTACATGGCAACTCTACAAAAACAGGTGAGATATAAAACGGTTTTTTAGCAGGCTACCATATTTGGCCTACAATATAGCCTAATATGTAGATTGGCCCCTGAGATTTGATTAGGTACTCTACAGGGGTTGTTGGATATGCCAACAAAAAACAAAACATCTCCAACAAAAATTGCATTTTGAAAACTAGCCTGACAGAGAAACACTGCTGTAGTAGAGGAATGCATTTCTTAATTTCCCTTGACATGTAGAAAAGCAGGAGAGGGACTCTAGCTCTTGTGTGAGACAAGAAAAGGGTCGAAAAAAAGAGGATTTTCGCTTCTTCCCTATGCTTTCATCTACTACCGAAGATAAATGATACTCTTCTCAAGCTCAAAATCTATCTTGAAAAGAAAAGAAAGAACAGAAACTTGGACTTTATTTTGGTGGGTGTGAAATGATAATCCAGACTCTGTTTTATACCCTCCTCGTAAATGAACCTTGCTGCCACGGGTTTTAAAATACCATTTCAAAGGATTTGATAAGCCAAAAATAGAGAAGTTTTGTACTTTTGAGTCTTTTTTATGGCTAAGCTATAAAATCTCATCAAAGACTTGATTATTTTACTTTGTTGTTGATCAAATCGAGTTGTTGAACATGATGACGTACCAGTTTGCAAATATTGAGCTAGATGTGACTAAATAAGGAGATGACTCTTTTGTACAGCATTACCTTATAGGAATAGAAGAGAGACACCAAAATCTTAGTATCACGAGGAGTGAGAAATGAGAGCGCTTTATTGACGATTTTCATGCCTATTAAATGGCAATGAAGCTCAAATAAACAAAGTCTTTGTATTTTCAATGCAATATGCGCCATCGCTTCAAAACTAGAATATTTTCGATAATGGAAAAAGGTACACTAAGAATATATAACCAATTTTTCAAAGGTATTGAATTTTTCTGCGACACAACAAATTGTTGTAAAAAGCAAGTAAAAACGTTCAAAAGTTTGGAGAGGAAAACAAATTCGAAACAGTTTTAAATTGAGTCTTACCTTGACAATCTGTGAAGCACTGTTGAAAAATACTGTTTTTAGTGTTTTACAGAATTTCACGGAATTATTTTACAAAAGTGAATTAGTGAAATCTCAGTTCTCATCCGAAAAACTACTCAATAGGAATTTTACAAAAGTGAAATCTCAGTTCTCATGTTCTCATCTGAAAAGTTACTCAACTTATAGGGAAAATTGGGAAAATTCAAGTGGGGTAGTAGGACACAGTTGATGTGTGATGTCCAGCTCAGCAGTTGATTGCTTACGCGCGTACGACGCGCGCCGACCAGCTCAGTTTTGAAATCATAAACAAAATTCGGAATTTCGCCGTATATAAAGTAAGAAACTGAAATTAGCAGTTTGTTTCAGGATCTTTGGATAAAAGTTGTGACATTGTCAACACTCGAGTCTTTTCAAGTCGCCGTCAACTTCGCCGCTACAAAATTCGCCAACGTAAACGCCAAAAACGACGTAAAAATCGTCGAGTCAAACGAGATCAACGAAGTCTTTTAGCCGTAAGCGAGCCCAAATTTTGGCCTAAATGGTGTCACAAAGTGGCCTTTTTCCGAGTCTTCCGTAAAGACTTGACGTTATGCCTATATTCTAAACGCTTTTCTGAAGATCCCATTTTGGCTTTTTCCAATCCACGCTTGGGAACGACCATTTATGGCTATGCGGACAAAAAATACTACTCAGAATTGGGTAAGACATATTTCATACACTACGACTACGTAGTAGTAATTGTAAGCATTAAAGTGTATTCTGATACATAAATAATAGTCGTAAGTAACGCAGCTCTTTTTGTCCATGTAATTGTAGGCTTGGTATCGTATTACTTTCTGCTTACATTTACCTTCCATATACTCGCAATAAAACTATTGATTTGGTCTCTAATTTTTACAGGAACTTCACGGGCGTTAAGATACGTCACCGGCTACGTTCTCGGCCACTCCTTTTCCGGAGTTCAGGGCTATGTGTGGAATCATCGTTTTTATGGCTCCATCTACGTCCGGAAGAGTGTCCTTTTCGTCGAGCCAATCGTCAGTAATAACCAGATACGGTTTCCTTACTATGTTCCCTCGGCTCGGCGAACGGTGCGTAAGAAAGGATCACTTAACGCTTATGTCTACAAAATCTACTCGAGAAAAATGAAGCGGAGAAAAAAGAACAAAAAGGTGCGTTTGAGTCGAAAAAGAAAAAGTATTCTTCTCAAATGTCTTGGATTATTCTTATTTCAGAGCTTTAATGTTGAGCCACGAACGTCACCCAACCATTTATTTTCCGGAGATAAATTCTTCTTTACGTCGCGCTGGAAGCACACTGCTACATATTCCAACCATCATCATCCTCGGCCTCCGCCGCCACGGACAAAAGAGACTTCTTGTAAAACCTGCAGTCTTATTCTAGTAGCTGATTATGAATTCTTCAGAGATGTAGGAGAAGGATCTATCAAAAAGGGAAAACAAAGCTCTTACAAAAAAGAAGAATTTTGTAGACTTTATCCTATATTTTTGCAAACATTCTCAACGGATTTGAATTTTCGCGCTAAAATGTATTTACAATTCCTAAAAAGAAATATTTTAGCGCTTTAAAACTTCCTTTTTGATAAAATTGACCGAAAAATGTTATTTGAAAATAGCTTTTCACTATATGTATTAGTTTCAATTCTTTTAAAGTTTTCGAAAGAATGCGAAAATTAAAATTTTTTGAAAATCATATTTTTCAAGAGATGAGAGCTTTGTTTTTTCTGGTCAAAAGACTGTGCATACAATGCTTTACCATGTAAGGCAAGCTAATTTGCTAATGCGAGCCACAGATTTCAACAGTGATGGTCGCTCAGATTGCCTTGGAATCCACGTCAAAGACATCAGATTAATCACTGATCCAAGAGTTAGTGTTGATATCCTTGGAAAATCACCGTCGTCTCAGTTTTCAAGTTATTGGACTTGGGGAATTCCTTCTAGTAACATTGAAACTACACCTGAGGAATATATTCGTACATTTTCAAGGTTTGTAATTTTACACTCCAGAAAATTAGATTTTCAAACATTGCGACTTTGCGAGAGCCTGTTTTGAATTTTTTCATCTCATGAATTTCAATTTAGGTCATATTTGGACCGACACTGTCTGGGAATTTTGTTTTCCAACAAGTCTTTTCCCAAGAGAGTTTTGGGCTTAGCTTGGCGCGGAGACCCTTCCAAGCACAGTGGAATCTGCCAAAAAAGACAGTCGGGCAGTGGTGCCAACCTCAATTCACTTTTCATTACGTTGCGCACAAGTAACATGGAGAGGATTCCTTTGCAAATGGGAATTCTTAATTTGCTGCATGAAATATTGCATGCCTTTGGAGCCAGTCATGATCCCAAAGGTAATTGAAATGCTCCCTTTTTTTCATTCCGGATTAGCCAGACCTGTTCAAGTATCTGTATTTAGATACTTTTTTAGAAAGTATCTTAAAAAGTTTTATCTAGTTCTAGATACTTTTTTCGGAAAGTATCTGAAAGTATCTTGAATAGGTCTGTGAATTACGTACATTTTTCTTACAGATAATCTCAAAAATAGTCCGGAGGGTCGGTATCTCATGAGCCGTTATTCCAATAGTGGAACAAAAGAAAATCACTCAAGGTACAATAGAAATTTTTGCTATGAATTTTCCAGACGTATCAGAATCTTTTATAGGCTTTCTCAATGGAGCAAAGAATCTATTCAAGAAATCCTTCAAGATTTCCGAATGTCTTATTGTCTACATGACATGAAATCTGCCTTTTGTGGCGATGGAATCGTTCAACCCGGAGAAGATTGTGATTGTGGATTGACAGAAGACTGTTTGGCCAAAAAGTCTTGTTGCGTTCAACCGGGTGGCGGACCCAAAAATCAACAAGAATGTAGTTACAATTCTATTCGACAAATAATGAAACAATGTACCGCTTAGATAGTAAAAAATATATGCTTATAAAGAACCTTAAAAAAATTAACCATAAATTGGCCTTTTATATTCCATTTGAGCTTTGATCCATCTCATAAAGCTTGTGACCCTGGAATAGACCCCAGGGAACTCACCCCATCCACAACCAACACCAAAGCTTACGATACCAGTGATGATAGGTTTGTCTTGATCAATACAAACCAATGGCCCACCAGAATCTCCTTGACATGAATCAACTCCTTCACGTCCAGCACATATCATGTTTTCTGTAATCCTTGTAACGTTAGTGTATTTAATCCCACAGTCTTGGTTACTAATCAATGGTATTGCAGCATATTGAAGAACCATAGGACCTTGAGATCCACCATATTTTTTGGTTCCCCAACCACTGGCATAGCAGATAGTTCCATTTGGTGGGTAAAACTTTCGTTTTGGTAAGCAAGCCGGTTGTATTTTGTCACTAAACTCCAGAGATTGTGCCAATTTCAAGATCAATACATCATTGTTCAATGAAGTTTCATTGAACGGATTGTAAGGATTTTTAACAACTCCTATAACTTCAATCGTTTTACCATTAGTGCCTGTTTGACCAGCCAAGACCTTATCTCCTTTCCATACTTTACAATGTGCAGCAGTCAAAATGTTTTTTTCATCCAGGATGGTTCCACCACAGTAATGAAACATACTACCATAAGATGGATGTAGAAATTTCAGTGAGACTTGCCATGGAATCATAGATGGTGCTTTTTCACCTCCAACAATTCTTTGTTGAGCACTTTTGCTTTGATGGTCATTGAAAAAATACGGTACCTTAGTGTTACAACGGTACCTTTTTTCTTTGGCTTGGGTAGTACACAAAACAATACCCAAGAGGAACAATTTAGCAACGCTTTTCATTCTTTTTTGAAAAAAAAAGTAGTTTGACATTCAAAATATGATAGAAAACTAAGTTGCAATACACCATAAGCATAGAATAATCAATAATGATTCATGAATGCACAACTATCAGCTCAAATCGTTAAAATTGTGTAAGTTCAAAAGGACGAAGAACACCTTTTTGACTTATAGAACCGCAGTAGTAAAGCCGCTCGCGGTCAAAAACTATCAGAATTTTAGCTACATTCACCACTAATTTCAGTAATTTTGGGTAAAAATAAATGTCCCTTTTCGGGTTTTCGATTGTCCTCTTCTTCGTGTGCGTCATTTTTTTGGTTTCATGTACTACGCAGTGAGTCTTTAAGTATTTAGCTTTGTTGTAAGTAACCATTCGTAATACGATGACATTGAATGATTCAGAAGATTCTTCAAAAAAATCTTCAATTTGCGAGAGTGAAATTCAATCTTTGAAATCTAACGAAGATGATATTTCCGTTGAAAAATCCATTGGTGATAAAGATTCAATCGAATACATTTCCTTAGATGTATCAGTTGTATCTTTGAAATCCAAAAGTTCTTCAATTCAAAGTATAGATGTCAACGTAAAAGAACTTGCAGATGCAGAAACCACAATTCAAGAAAAAATTGAAGTCGGACCTAAAGCAACAGTTTCACGAGTTTCGCACTACATTTATATCAGTTTATTCATATTTGTCGCATGTATTACAATGTTGGCTTATCAAATCACAAGGACTCCAAATGATCCAAAAGTGAATCTTCCAAAAACGACGAGGAAAAATTCAAGTGAGACTTTACATGACTTTGACTGTTATGCTTTTAAAGGTGATGGATTTTGCGATGATGAAGCCAACACTGAGTTGTGCAATTATGATCAAGGTGATTGTTGTGATCCACATTTAGATCGCAGTTTGTGTACCGATTGCTTTTGCTTCGTTGAATTTTTCCCCACCAAAGATTACATGGAATATTCTGTCGTTGGTATTATTGATGGGGAATTATCCTCGGCTCGTCATGGTGATGGAAATTGTGATCTAGTGTTCAATAATTATGAACAATTTTTCGATGCTGGAGATTGTTGCTTGGCAAATCCAACAATTTATTATGAAGGATTGAAATACGGTTTAACTGGAATGACAATTCCTGACTACTCTAATCCCCCAAGACCTTGCGCAGAAGATGAATGTGAATGTATTCCCAATAACTTAGTCTGCAATGAGACCCAATTAGGTGATGGAAAATGTCAAGATTACAATAATGGACCATTATGTGACTATGATTTGGGTGATTGTTGTTTGAGATGGAATGCAGATCCTGATATTGATGAATGTGTCAATTGTCGTTGCCACTTGGGACAAACATTTTTCTTTACGGAGGAATTTCGTGAGGAAATATTTGGTCCGAAATAAATATGTATCACAGCAAAAATTATTCTTAGTGTTTAGAAATCCGGAATCCTCTTTTTAAAAAGCGCGAGCATCAATCGCATCAGTTTTATCATTGACAGAAATTCTTATTGAATTCTTATCTATTCTTTTCTAATCAACTTATTTTTCGAAGAAAAAATGATGAAAATCCGAGAGGTTGATGAACAAATGAACACAATGGAATTAAAAAATGTCTGATTCCGTGAATGAAAAGTGAAGTCAATTTTGCTTTGTTTCTTTTGTTTTGACTGATATAAAGTAATTACACGTGCCGAAAATAAACAAGTTTGATTACACATCATGCATTCAAAAATGTCCCATTGTCCTGTGATTTCCGGATTGACATCATCACAATGCATTGAAACGCGCGTAACGTGGCGCGCGTAACGTGGCGCGCGCATCTCTCAATTACGTTGATGACACCGTGAAAAAAAACCAACAATATTTTGGGCATGTCACCCCTCCCGTAAATCATGCAAAACCATCAAAACCGACGCCAGAAAACCATAATTCATGTCAAGATTCTATGGGCTTGGTCTATTTGAGTAGGAAGAACACGCCTACAATCCATGAGAACTTTTAAACATCTGGTAACACTGCACTAATTAACACTCTAATTACCTTTAATTACCCCTTCAAATTTCTCGTCAATTCACATCATTTCCGGTCGTGTTTAACATTTTGAAGCTGAAAATCGTTCAAGTGACGTTTGGCGTTTTTTGTAATTTTTTGGTGATTTTTGGTTTGTTGACAGTACGTAAAGTCATCAAGGTGAATCAAAACACAGCAGATCGATTTTTCGCTTGGCTAAGCACAGTTTTCGACACAGAATCAGAGAGACAAAAACCATTTTGACATTCATGTCGTCATCAAGCAAACCTAAAGAATTGCCGGACAACGATGGCGACAATCGTTGGATGGACATGCATAACCGATTCGTGGCTGAAGCCAGAGAAGCTGAACCTGAAGTCTTATGGGTTGGTGATTCTCTGATACAAAACTTGGTCAACAGTCATATTTGGGAACGGCAATTTTGTCAAATGCACAGTTTGAATTTTGGTATTGGTGGAAATCGAACAGAACATGTTTTATGGAGGTTACTAAATGGAGAAATTGACGTTTTGTCGCCCAAGGTAAGATTTATTCGTCAAATCGAAGAACGTCAACTAAACTAAAAACAAAATATCATTTTCAGGTTATTGTCTTGTTAGTGGGCACCAATAATCACGGGGACACTCCAGAAGAGATTGCTGAAGGCCTCAAAGCCATTACTGATCTTATTCGAGATAAACAGCCTCAAGCCTTCCTTGTCGTCCTCACATTGCTCCCAAGAGGTCATTTCCCAAATAAGTTACGAGAACGAAATGCTGCAGTCAATGCGCTGGTCGCAGAACAACTCAAAGGAAACTCAAGGTACATATTTGACATTTTGGTTATTTGGTTCAAAAACTGAGTTTTGGGGACTTTTTTCAGGGCACAACTGGTGAACATCGACGCGAATTTCGTGCAAGCTGATGGTTCAATATCCCACCATGACATGCACGACTACTTACACTTGACACAAAAAGGTTATGATAAAGCTTTTGAACCTGTCAATGACCTCTTGGTCCAACTCCTAACAGAATCGGAAACTGATTTAGTCCGGACTGAAGCTGAAGGCGCAGCAGATTGAAACAACTTCGAAGACATCGTGTCGGAAACGCTTTTTTTATGCTACTACAATGAACCTTTTTTTCTCGATTCCAAAGACTTTATGCACCTGTGGTATATATCATTTTTGCTTCAAAAAACACACACATACTTGTTTTACCGATTTTTTGGCATTTACAATATAGGGCTGTATATGTTGACCAAATCTCTCAAATAAAAGAAGACAACTAGTCGCGCGAATACCTTTTCTTTCTAGTTTTTATTTTTTTTCAAAATGTAGAGCATTAAGATTTGAGTGTACTGATGGAAAATGTAATATGTAAGTAAGTATGTACTCTAGTACATGCAACTACTGAATGACAAAAGATCCTTTTTGGCAAGTCACATTGAGAGATTCAGTATCAGTGTACTGGGCAAAAACAGTCTGAGGATTGATGGCACAAAACGCTCCGGGACCTTTATGGTGGTGATGATGGTGATCTCCTTCGAGTAAAGATACCAAAATCATGACCACAAAGCCAAAGGTAATGAAAGAAACCTAGAAAAAATAACAATTGATTTTAAGGCTTGCCAAGGGTTGAAAAGTCTTTAGCCTTACCTGTAAAAGTCCGTTGGTTTTCTTCGATCTTTCTTTCTCGAGAATTTCAAAGAATACTACGTAAACCAAGGTACCAGCGGCAAGTCCATGCAAAACTGCAACTTCTACAGTTCGAGTACCGGATCCTTCAATGGATACTGAGGTCAAAGCGATGCCTATTCCAATACCAAGCGGAGTCATCAATGAAAAGGTGCTGATATAGACAACGATGAGGAGTCTTTTCATGTTTGAGGTTGCCATCTGTAATTAACAAGCACATTACTAAAATCTTTGAGATTTCCATGGATGATCCGGATTGATTCTTACCTGTAATCCAACACAAAAGGCAATGATGAATTTATGAGTAGCGATGGCAAAACAAAGGTACCAGATTTGCGAAGCATTGGCTCCAAGACCCATAGCCATACCCTCAAAAACAGCATGCAAGGAAATGGCCAAGACAATGAAAAACCCACGGAACGCCACTCGAAAAGATCCTTTCTCCTCTATTTCAAAAAATATATCTGCGGCAATATCTTCATGGGGTTCATGGGGTTCCGGATCATTGGCATTTAATCGGGTCTCACAACAAGCCTCATTTTCCGGTTTTCTTCTTAGTTTATCTAATGCAAAATGCGCCAATTCTTCAACCACATAAATCATCAAGAACCCAACGACAAGCAGAACTTCCGCTAGAGCAACTCCACTCATTTTCCTGAGTTTTCCTTGTTTTTGACTGAACTCAATGACTTCCCCAGTTTCGGGAAGCATGTGAGTGAAACAAGTGGTGAGAATGACACCTGCTCCGAAGCAATTCAAAGCGGTGACTAAGAGTCCAGCTTTGCTATTTTTGCTCTTTTTGTCCAACTCGGTTAGGCTGAGCTTTTCGCAGATCCGGATTGGTATCAATCCGAAGAAGATGGAGACTGTGCCTAAGATTATTATGGAGCCTATCTTGGCGACCAGATGATCTTCCATCCTGGTTTTGAATTTAGATTATGGCAGCCGATCGGTCAAATGCGGTGAAACTAGAAAGCAAAAAAAAAGGTTTTCTTAGTTGCTGAAGATCACAGCTTGGCAACTAAAAGATCACTAGGCCGAGATTAATTAGAAGCTTTACATTGCATTGGAGACTTTAGTTACGAATCGCACAAACCTTTCTTTTTTAGGAGCTTTCGGTGCTTGCTTAGCAGCGGATCGTGTTACTCATGTTACTAATGCAATTTGATAGATACTGCTGTGGCAACTTGTCTAGTCTCTAACGTCAGCGCTTTTATTTTGTAAAATGTCAAGCTTTGCAAAAAGCATCAGCTAAGAGACCTCTTACTGCTATGCTCTTACCTAACTTGTATGCACAATATCCATTTCGAAATTTTTTTGATAATTTTCTTTGATTTTCTAAAAGCAAAGTAGTTTCAAAAAGTCTCTTCATCTTATCATTACTTGATTGATCCCAACCTAGGATAAGGGCCTACTTCACTACTTCTAGTGAATGTACTTTCTATGTTGTTACCGATTACGCACGTACCTTTCTTTTTCAAAAGCTTTCCGGTGTTTACTTAGCAACGGATCAATGTCTACTCTACAAACTCTTCGTAACTAACTAGTTAAGCATCAATCAACTTGAAATTCAATGGTACCAGTGCGAGCTCGCATGATCGACGTAGTGTAGGGCAACTTAGCTACTTATGTCAGCACCGCACTCTTAAAAGTTAAAAAGCATCCTCAATTACCTTCATAACTTCTTCGTCTGCTTTCGTAACACTAGATTGCTGCCGTTCCGTGAGTTGGCATACAAAAGGATAACCTTTTAAGTCACAATCCCGCAACATAACACATGCATTTCAGATGCAAATGTCAATCACCTCTTCAATGTTTAAAAAACTTGCTTCTTGCAAGCAGTTGGTAGTCACTGTTGCTTGAATCCAAACAAAGCCCACGCTTTCTTCTTCGTGCAACTTCAACCCCTAGCTATTCTCCCACTACACTATCTGTCCGCTCCTGTGTAAGTTCGGTGTTTCAAAAGAGTTTACTTACAAAATCACCAAATATTTCTAAAAAATCTCCAAATCTCATTTTGAAGCTTATGGCTACAACAAAAGCTGCTTCTGGTAACACTGTGAAACACTTTAAACACTTAAAGGAATAAGGACTAACGCAACAATTGCGCAAATGTGCTCGAAACCTTTCCAAATCTCACGATGTTCTTGGGCGGGAATTTGGTGGAGCTTTTTTTTTTCTGTTCACCAGAAGCGTTTGTTGGCTTTGTTTTGCTTTTGGAAAAAGTCGCAAAATTCACGTTGACTGAAATGGAAATCAAGAGAAAATTATGTTTGACGGAAACTGATCACGACTTCGATTTAGATTCCATAGACGTTGAACTGTCATGGTTGATGGGTGCCAAAAACTATCATAATGAGATATATCAATGTGATGCATGCAAACTGAATTTTACACAAAAGCAGACCTTGGAAAGTCATTGTCAAAATATGTGTGATCGGATCGGATGCAACATACAGTTAAAATCTCACATTGAGTTGCTTGAACACTTGAAAAGTCGTCATCGTGAAAAAGTTTTTATCTGTGACAGGACAGTTGTAACAAAGCCTTTACATACAAAACGAATTTACAGAAGCATATGGAAAAGAAACACTTTTTAATCCGGACGAGACAAATTATTTCAAAGCCGAGAAATTAGAGAAATATTGAATTCAAATGCGTTCACGATAAGCTCGTACGCAACGACATTCCAAGGAATTGTTGCATTTGAGTAAATTTGCTTACAAATTGACGTAACAAAGCAATAATAAAGTTGATTTATCTGCAACTATAAAAGGCGATTGACCTTTAAAAGCCTCGTTATTCCTTAATCAGAATCCACACACAGACAATGTTGGCCTCAACTATACTTTTTGCCTCTGTTCTTGTAGCGTCAAACGCTTACACTTTGAAGCTTAGCGCTCCAGACGTATCGTACTGCCAAGATGGGTCAGAAGAATGGTTCAGCAACATTGTCTTGAACGTCAACCCTTGGCCAGTGCATGTGGCAGCCAATGAAGTGATTTCCATCGATGGAGGTATCGACATTATGCAAACCGTTGAAGTTGGCTCACAATTGAAACTCGATTTGTCACTCCAGACGGCTTTGGGAAACCTGCCAATTCCTTGTCTACCCGTAAGATTTCTAGTTCATATTCAATGTTCAAACATTTTAAAATTGATTTCTTCGATAGATTGAAGATTTGAACATTGGATCCTGTACTTATCCAGTTGAGCAATTACTCGCTGATGCCGTAGAACTCGGCGTCTGCGATCTACTCATGCCCGAAGGACAAGCCTGTGAACTCCCCTTGAACGCAGGATCTTACGCTCCCGGAGACCAAGCCTTGGAAGTGACTTTGCCTGAGATCCCCGCAGTTTTGGAACCCTTTTTAAAGGGCAAGATTGGCGCCAAAGTTATTGGCATCAAACCTGATGGAACTGAAATAGCTTGTCTTTCTGTCACTCTTGAATTGAACTAAAATCAGAATTCTGACTCTTTTAATGATTTATTTTGAAATTCTGAGTTTTACATATCCAGCTGTTGAAGGTTGTTCGGCGGTACTCGTTGGGATGGGTACTGAATGAATGTTAAAACACTAGGGCAGTTTCTGGTCGACTTCGGATAAGACTGACTTGAGTTTCTGATACTGTTCGCAATTGAGAGAAATGCCTTTCTTGCCGGGCTTGGTGTCCATTGTTTGTTTGTCCACGTAATACTCACGTATGTCAATGTACGTCTTGCCCTTGAACTCACGCACCTGAACAGACAGGAGGACATTAATTAGAGTCATTAGTGTGATAAAAAGGTTTTGAATTACCTTGACAAACTTCATGTTGCCTAAAGACCAGGAAGGTTCACCGTCGGCTCCCATGGTGCATGAAGAACTTCCTCCTGAAGTCTTGGCGGCCTTCTTGGCAGGTCCTTTGTCATCAGGTCCGGAATCCGAGTCGGAATCAGACTCCTTAATGGCACGTTTCTTATCCTTAGGCATAATTGAAAATTGGTTTGACTAACGTTTTCTAGTAAAATCTGTTGATCCTTTTAGTAAGAGGAGGAACCGGCGAATGTTGGCGATTTTTTGAGAGAATTTCCAATCAGCTGACTAAGGATTGACTAAACTGTTGCTTCTCAAATCTTTTTTATAAGATGAAAAAAATTTCAATTTGACCGTTTTGATAATGTACTAAACGATTTGACGAGAAAAATTGTCATTTGAATTTGACAAATTATCAAAAATTATTTGTTATTCCAGTAAAATTGGAAGAATTTAGTCTACCCTAGAATTTTAAATTCACTTTCGTTTTCGCGGAAAATATTTAAAAGTACAAAAGAAACCTTTTCTTCCGTTGGCAATTTGTTTGTCTCATACCTTTCCTTTGTAGTCTTCCAGCTCAATGTTTGCCATGTTGACAATGTTGGCAACTTTGCAAAACTTCATTTTTAGTTGACAATTCTGTTGAGCAACAGATTCTAAACGCTTTAATTTGACTTTCAACTCTCCATTTTCCTTGATCAACTTCATCTGACGACTGATGTTTTGTAACAAAAGCGATTGAGTTTCTGTCACCACAGATTCTGTCTCTTCCAGCCTTGATTTCAGCTCTCCATTTTCTTTGATTATTTTACACAGAGGAGTAAACTGTTGTTTGGAATTTTTTGACAACTTCGGTTCTTCTTGTTTGACCATGACCGTATCTTCGAATTTTATAGTCATGGAATCGTCAATTTTTACTTTTTCTTGATTCATTTTCGAAATCAATATTAAAATTCGGCAAAACTAAAATATATTTGTCAAGAAATAAACAATACAAGTACGAACTAACTGAGAGAACTGATGTACGAAATTGGACAGCCTAAGGCTTCGTCCGTGACTCAGCTTCCTTTAACTCCTCATACTCAGTTTGCCGTTTCGATTTTTAGGCAGCGGCATTGAATTATTGGATCCCCTCGATCCCCTGGATACTGGATTTAATCAAAAAGCAAGTGGGACCAATGGGACCAATATCTATCTCGACTCTCGAGAATGCTCTCTGAAATGAGTGCCTAAGGTTCCTCAGACTTTTTTTAAGCGCGAGCTCAAGCTGCTACACTACATCTTTATAATCTTGTTGTTCTTCAGCATTTTCCTCCAATTTGCGTTATTTTACGCTTTTCTTAGATTTTCAAGATTCTTACTTTTCAAAACTCTTAGATTTTCAAAATT
>LT727903.1:725960-739772 GCA_900157175.1 Oithona nana | reverse complement strand
TTTCTTAGATTTTCAAGATTCTTACTTTTCAAAATTGTTAGATTTTCAAACTTTTTTAACCTTTGCTCGCGCTTATAGTTTGAAAAGTTTCAAACTTTTCTTGCTTAGAAACAGAAAGTTAGAAAAAAGCGAAAAAAGTTTTCTTCAGGAATCGAAGCGCAGCCGGGACCTCCGACATGCCAGGTGCCGTAACCATTGACCAATATACCGCGAGTTCTTGTTAGTTACAGTGGTAGGCAAAAATGTTCACTCTTTGATCTTCGTCTTCCTCAAATCACTGCATAAATCAAGAAGTTGACTGCAGAGTTGAAAGCAATCAGCGTGTGCGAAAGGTGCTTAATCGTCACTAACCAAGAAGGCCAACTCGGTAGCTCGAGGCCATCCTGAAAAAAGTTCAACATCATCACTTTTCCTCTTCCCAAGCAAAGCTTTGCAAAGAGGAGCCTGGAGGAGCTTAAAAGTACTTTACCTCAGAGTATATTAACTCATAGATGGTAGGAACCAGTTTCCACACATGACAGACAATAAATAACCAGACAATGCTGATAGAAATCCGGGTAAGTCGACTTTCCTTCTTCTGATACAAGTTGTCATTGGTTTGTACAATGGTGTCTTTTTGATCCAATTCCACTTCAGCTGCTGCTGGTCTGGAACTCAAGGAATCCAAGCCTTCAAACCTAACAGTGGGTTTATTTTGGCCTTGGAGTTCTGGAGAAGTTGAAGACGAATCCACCTCTTCCATAATAACATCGAGAGGCTGTGAATGTGAATAGACTTGAGTGGTTGGGCCACCGCCGTTTGTTTGTTTTCCCAAGCGACGTAAAGCTCTGAGGGTCATGCAGTTCAGATATATTAAAGCCATCAAAGGTAGTAAGGTAGCGAAACACGTATTCAATGCCACACAATAGATGGTGTAATAGTAGGGATTTCTTCGAATTTCAGTGGCATTTGGGTAATAAACCGTCTTTCTTTCCGTTAGGGTTCTAATGAAATCATCTGAAGTATTGTAAAGGTCAAAGTTATAGTCTAAGCATTTCCTGGGGTAGTTGTGTAACAGTGATGGAGCGGCATCTAGGTGAGTTTTGGGAAGAAAAGTGGTAGTCATTTGCGGCTTATTGTGACTGTGATGGCGTATTCTTCCTCCACTCACAGCAACGTCAGCACTCTTAAAATAGAGATTTATTAACAAAAATTAGGAGAGTCTAAGTTAGGTATTTAGTAACTATTATTTTTACTCACCATTTGCAAAGCTTTGTCTATTTGTACCAATTCCCTTTGTTCCATAACATATTGACTACAATTAATAGGAGTTGGAAAATCGTGTTCAAACTTTTGATATTTGTATTCAAAGAACTTCGGGAAGTAGAATACCATGGGGAATACCACCACAATACCACAATAGATGGTTGCGTACTTGATGGACATATTCTGTATTGTATGGAAATGATTAGATAATAGATACATGTACCTATCTATTAATTGTGTTTGCGCAATACATACCTGAACCCTACAAAGTCTCATGTATCTTTCAAGACTCATGATGATCGTAGAATACACCGATCCCATTAACGCCATATGCACCAGCGGCAAGAAAAATGGTATAGCAGGTAAGAAAATGGTCTGCAAAGTAGAACATTCTTTTAAGAAAATCAAGCTTTTGACTGAACTTTGAGAAGTAGAAGAAGCTTATTTGAAAACTTTTTCCACGATGTGTTTCCGCAGAAAAAAAGTTTGAACCTAATCTTACCTTTTTATACCAAGGTGCCAAAACTGGCAATGCATACATCAAAAAGATGCAGGAGACAACAAGTGCATCAAAACAAGCCAACATTTTGAGAAACTTGTGAAATATTGACTGGCTAGATTGACTGCGTAAGCTCAACAAACAGCCAAAATTAACCAGCAAACCAATGATGAAGAGGGCCACAATTATCACACTGAATCCCATCTCTTCACTGATTTCATTCTTCTGGGCAGCCAAGGATTTGTCATCGTTGGGTCTGGCTGTTGCGGGGGGTTCAGAAGTGAATTCTAAGTGAAAGTTGGCCAAGAAAACATCGTTACTGAAACGGTTGCTGGGTGATATGGTCACTGCAGCAGAATTGGCCGCCGCAACCAACTTTCTCATCTTTGATTTTCTGTATTTTGATGTTTTCCTGGTGCAGTTGCTTCAGCGACTAAAGGATGTTGTAAAGCGCATCAACTCCTCTACCTACATTCTTCACCATATATTGCAAGAGAAGAAGCCTTCCGCGCTCACTCTCTCTGCTTACCAATTTGCCATCATCGAATTTCATGCCTTTATGGACATTTTCATTAACATGGTTAATGCTTACATTACATTTTGTATTTTATCTTCACTATCTTTTAGTCTGTCCAAGTGTCCAATAGCCGTGTAGGGACTAATAATAATAAGTAAGCGTGATTAAGGGAAAATCGACTAAAAACAATAATCATTTAGGCGCCCATGTAATAATTAATAGCGTTGCTAATCGCGGTCAAAAAATATATGCATTAGTCCAAAATATTTTTCTCGACTCGAAAGGTTTCATTAGTCAAAAATATTTTTGTCGACTCGAATGTTTTGAAGATTTTTGAATGTAGGTGCCTAATTCGTGAGGGGGAAAACGAGCCGAAAACATATCTTTATCACGGCTAGAGATGTCAGTTTGAATTTCACTGATGTTATTGAAAGAAAGCAATGGCTTTAGAAAGCAATCCATAACACGAGAAACCCAGAAAAATACCGATTCCACCACCCACTGAAGCTACAATTGCTGTTGCGTCGTACAAATACATTTCTTTTGTTCGTTCTGACATTGAACCTGCCGATGAAACGTAGATTTCATTGAGGTCGAGATCAGTTTTTTCTGTTTGTTTGGACCGAGAAATGTAAGGATTGTAAAAGTCTAGAGTGCATGGAATCATACAACGACTTCCACTGAAATTTCCTTTGGAAAATTTCATAGCCAGTGATGCGTATATTTTGTATTGATGTTCCATTTCGTCTTCTTCGCCATCCAAACAAATTCTGCTTTTGCTTTGGTGCAAAGGTAAAACAAGATCTTGAAACATGTGTGAAAGACATCTGTATCTTTGAAAATGTTGCCATAATTCATCACGAAAACAATGGATGAAATTTGTCATGTTTTCATTGTTGTTGCAAGGGCTTTCACTTTTTGACAAAATATTGTAGGTATGCTTTTCAAATTCAATCACAGAATCTGAATTGATTTCGATTGTATCTCGAATTGTATTCGGCCATTGTTGCTCCATTTGAAATATGTATTCGTTAGGAGCTGTGATTGTAAGCAAATACTTTTCATATTTTGGCATGCGAAATATGTAATAAGATTTAGGTGACATTATGTTTTTCATTTGGAATACTCGACATAATCCATTATATCGAGTTGTAATGTCAAGAATCTTAATGTTTTCTGGATTGATAGGTGTGTATTCAAAGGGACCACTAAAGTATTTGGGTAACAGTACTACATTATTTGGCATAGCTCTTTGCATGTATTCGTCCCTTGAGACCTTATAAACCGCCAACGATGGTCCATCTTTAAAGCCTTCAGCAGTGCAAAACACCAGATCTAAAGTATGCTTCAGGTCTTCTGTGTAGCTTGTAGCCACAAAGGTCACTTTTTCAATGTATTTTCTAACCTGTTCGAATACAATCCAAATACATCCCGCTAAACAAGAAACCAAAACTAATGCCAATAAAATTATCTTACATATTTTTTTGGGCTCCATATGTGTGAACTAATGTGACCAAGGAATGTATCGACTGAAATGGAAGGTCGCAACTCAGGCCAACACCCTAAATCCAATATGGAATTGGTCCTTGACAAGTGACAACTGTTTGCTTTCACCTCAGCAAATACACTTTAGGAGGTGTATGTTATGTGTATTTCATCAAACATATAGCTTTGCGTACAATTTAGATAGTGCACTAGATAACATTCCAAAGCAAGAAAATCCCAGAAAGATTCCAACACCTCCGCCAATCGAAGAAACGATTGCGGTGAAGTCATAAAGGAGGCTTTCTTTAGACACAGTCACCAGAGGACTTGATAATGAAAATAAGATTTTGTTCCGACCTCCTGTCAAATTTCCACTGGTTTCTTCCATGTAAGTTAAGTCTAATTGAACAATTTCAAACCAGGACTCAGTGCAAGGATGATTGCATTTAGCGTTAGCTCGATGTTTTGCATAGCTAAAAAGTTCTTTACTATGAAATCTGTAAAGTAATTTTGAAAATGGATTTCCTTCTTGACATTCTGGCAAAGATGAATTATAAGATACCAAAAAGTTGGCAAAGAAATGAGGCATGCAATCAAATTCATTTAAGTTTAAAAATCCCCAAAGTGTCGATCTAAAGCATTCCATGAATTCAGCTTCATCAATTTGAACATTGCAACTCTTGTGACCCTTTGGTAGTTGTGAGTACTCAATGATTTCCATTTCAATTTGATGGTCACCTTCCAGGGACAACATATTGGGAGGTAAATTTTTCCAATTATGCCCCACAGCATAGATGTATTCGTTTCTGGGCAAAATCATTAGAATCAATTCCTTGTCTTGTTGATAAGTAAAAGTATAATACACCTTTTCTTCCATAACATATTCGGCTTGAAAGATTTTGCAGTTTCCATTGAATTTTGTGGCTTGATGCAATACCTGGTAATTTGCGGGGATAGTATCATTAAGGTTATCTCTAAGTATGGAATCGAAGGTGACATTGGGCGCAAATTCACTAAGTGATTGATAGCTTTTCAGAGATAGTGTTTCAATGTCCACATTGCTATTGTTTTGGGTATCTTTGAAAGCTTTGCGATTGCAAAACATCAAATCAGGAAAGGAGATATTTCTAGGCTCTAGGGATGTGCTAACAATCGATGTTTTTTCCAAATATTTTGCTACCTGGTTGAATGTGATCCAAACACAACCTCCTAGACAAGCAAGAAGTATGATTACAAAAAAGATTATTTTCCATATTGACCTCTCCATACTTTTTGAGCTACTGTGAAAATACAATTTGTTTCACACCCCAAAGCTATTATGTATGTACATAAATAGTAAGTAGGTAATAAATCTAAAATATCGATTGACCAAATGAATGCAAACATTGAAATTTAAAGCACTTTATTTTAAAGCATTAATCTTCGCATACAATTTGGAAAATCCACTTTAAAACATAATTCCTGAAACCCATTCTCTTCAAGCCTCTAGACTACTGTAACTATTCTAGAATACATACAATTTATCTGTATCACTCGCCTATAGCGCAAATTAATATGCAAACATTGAGATTGGATGTAATTAATATTCGTACTACAAAGGTTCATCGGATGAACTTAATCCGTCTGGTAATAAAATAACAGGTCTGCAAACATTTCATGTTCCAGGAATTTGGAGCTTTGTTCAAAAATGATCCAAATGCAACCTTCTTTGTTACGTATCCATTGCCATGCCAAAGAAAGTTCTATGCACAATTGCACATGTACTTCAAGACTTAGGACAAACTCCATTAGGACTAAAGGCAGGTCATCAAACAAAGTTGTGACTTAGGACGCAATTTAGTCTAAGGAAAGTGGAAACCCGTTTCAAATGTTTGATTAAGAACCAGTATTTTTTTTTATATTTGACTTTCACAATTTTTTCACATTATCCAAAAGATGTGACAAAAAAATGTCTAAAACATTCAGGCATGTTTTATTTTTCTTCTTTTTCATAATTTTCTTCTGTTCTGAGTATTTCTTCACAACTGAGGTTTTTTAATCAAGCATGAGATTCATCAATTTGTGTGACATATTTGTTTGAGATGGGTTGTGAGATCACGTCTCCATGGCAAGTTCTCACCTAAAAATAGGTATGCAAAATTCCAATAAGGATTTTAATTTTTGGGGGGAAAATTGTACTTCAACTTACTTGGTACAAATATCGATATTTACGTTGTTTTCTCTCTTCACGTGTTTCATGTTTATTTCGACGACGTTTTATGGGAGGAAACTGCTCTTCGTGATAAATTCCATCTTTTGTTAACCAAACTTGCAAAATAATGCCTGCAATAAAAAAATAGTTTGAGTCACAAAAGTTTTATTTTCCCCCAAATTACCATCAGTTTTTTTTTTCTTCTGGTAATAAAGTTGGATATGAAAATTCTTGTCAAAGTCTTCCCGATTTCAGACAGAACTTTGCAAAACAAGTTACAAAACTTTGAAATATTTGCTCAGTCATTTAGAAAGTTCTAAGTGGAAGATTTATTTTAGAAACTATATTTAATTCCCAGGAAAGCATCCTAAACTAAATCCTAAAGGTAATGGTAAATACAATTCCCAAGATCTTTATTTCTTAAAAAAGCTTTCAGTTTCTTTCGTAACTTTGCTCAAAAGTTAAAGACCCAAGGCAACAAAACCATTTTCGATTGAAAAGGACTCGCGAGAAAAAAAAATATCAATAAAATAAATGTTTTACAAAGTTTCACGATTTTTCTAAAGCGGCGCGAGGGAGGCCGAAGGCCGACCGAGCGAAGCGTCTTTAAATTTTTTTTTGTCATGTTGGCTATTTATTAGTTAACTTTTGGACCACATTTTCGGAAAAAATGAGGGGATGAAAAAGACGCGCCTGAGCAGCAGGTGAATCCCAGGGGAGGGGATGAAAAAGCCGCTGGCACTGCCAGGGGTACAGGAGAAGTGTTAAATCGAGTGCCAGCAGCAATAAAGAGACAGACGCAACTTGTGGGATTTCCGCAGTGTAAAATCACGCAACCCAACTTTGTGATCTAACGTATTCAAAACGTTTTTGTTGGAAAAGGAGCGAAAAATTCCGAGGATCGAGCGGAGCGAGATCCGAGGCCGTGCGTGGGATGTGTGGGGCGTGCGTGGGGTGTGCGTGGGGTATGCGTGGGGTGTGCGTGTGGGGCGCGCGTCGGGGGCGTGTTCGCTCCGCTTTATTATCCGGATACCTTGGTAAATCCGGACACCTGCCTAGGTTAAAAATGATTTGAAATGTTCCTCACCCAAAATGAATGTTAAAGGCCAAGCGCCGGCAATCGCCCAAGAAAACCAGCAAATCGGCGGGGAATCTCTGACGCATACGCGATCCCATACCCATTTTAGCATAACGGAATGTTCGACAAAGTAGTCCAAGCTGGTGGTTATGACGGCTCCACCGTATAATGCCGCATTGAAGATTGTTAACACCCTCTGCAACAAAAATTAAAATTTGCATTTTAATAAACAACGCCCATCACCATTTGACGAGTTTTAGCTAGAATCAAAATTCACTGAAAATCTAAAAAATTCAAATAATTTTCGGTTAGGAAAATGAGACTTCTTGGTTTGTATTTTAAACAATGTTCACTATTATGCTTCATGCCATGGTCACGATAATAGAATTTTCAGCCTTGTTTTCCTTTTTTTCTAAATTGGAGCAAAAATGAAAAATTAGCAATGGAATGAATCTGATTGCGTGATTTGTGATTGGAACTCACACGCAATGTTTTTACTGAATGCCAAACCAGTAGCAACATAAAGGAACAAAGAAATGCAAGAATTATGCAGTTTACTAATGATGCGATGTCCCTGTTTGACACGATGCGAATTTTTAAACTTTTTTTCAGATTGGCTCACCTGGAAATAAAGATTGCACAAAGACATGACTAGCCCGCAAAGTAGCAAAATTCCCACCGAAATCCAAGGGGAATCTGGAGAACTTTGAGAATGTCCAAATATTTCAATGGAACACAATATGATAATGCCCAGGATGAGTCCTCCATGGAAGCCCAACATGAACAAGCCGACATATTGGACCAAAAGTGTGATTAGACCGAATAGAACACCCGCACTGACGGCGATTGAGGTGTTGGCCCACATGGGTAGGATGTCTTCTTCCAGGCAGATCAGGTAGACGACCAGGGAGCCAAAGACAAAGCCCGTGAGAAACATGGTGGCTTTAAAGCATCGGTAACCGAAAAATGTACAAAAGACGCCGAAGAATAGGTAGAGCATGCAAATGGTGGCGGTGACGACGTTGTAGTCATGGCTGCTGTAATGACAAGAAAACAGACTATTTAGACTTGATGATGACCAAACCCAAACAAACTGGAAATTCTGGATAAACAAGTGATCCCTCCCTCTGCTAATGATGACTTGACTTGACGGCGAAGAAAATATCTTTTTTTAAATACAGTACATACTTATGGTACATAGAATTTGACGAGAAATAAATTCGTGAAAATTTGTTTAGATTCAAGCTAAACACGCTAAACAGATTCATTTTTAACAAAAAATATTTTTTTCCATCTTATAAAACACTTTTTTTAACCCTTTACCTACTTTTTAACAGGCAACCCGTAGAATAAATGGAATAAATGTCAAATTCTAAATATTACAAAGCAGAAATCTTACCTGAAGAAAGGCGTCGGTAGTGAACAATTGATCATAATCCCAGGCGGATCCGGATTGTGCTCTGTGTCGTTAGGCACCATCCGATCCTCGTTGGGATCCAGAGTGGCCGCCAAGTTTGGCGAGGACTCCTCGTACCAGTCATCACTAGTCGACATATTGGCGATGATGTAGTCGACGACGGTGTTGTTGTTGTTGGCGGTGGATCAATAACCTCCTCCTCACACTCGACTCCAGTTGCGCTTGGTTGCACACTCAACGTCAGTCACACTTCAGTTCATCTTTCAGTTTGACAGTGAGATTTTTGCCAAAGCCCTTTTTCAATTCCTACAGAGAAAGAAAGCTGTTGCAAGGGTCACATCAGTAAAAAAACCACAGCTTGAGCAACAAAGATGCCAAGTGCCAACAACAGCAGCTGCTGCTCTGCTGTGAACTACTACTGAGACTGACTGCTGTGCAAGAAAGCTGCCTATTATTGAGCGAGCCTGCCTTGAAAAAACGCAATGATTTGGCTTAAGTCACGCAACCTCTCTTTGGTGTTTTCCAATCTTCTGGATTTTCTTTATAAAAAATCTCGTTAAAATCAAAGTAAACAAAGTTTAAAGAGAATTTTTCCACGGAGTTTTGTAAACTGTAAATTCTTCTTTATTTTCTTACATGATAATTCTTTGTAAAAATTAAAAGGTTCTTATTTGGCGATAGTGTCCAAAACATATTGGCAAAAATGTCTTGTATTATGTTCTGTATCGTTTTTCTTATTCATAGTTGTTCTGTACATGTGGACTTTGGTTTCTTGCGAAATCAAATTGAATTTCCCTTGGAGAGAATGAATTTTCATTTGCATCTTTTTGTTTAAAGATTCTAAATTGGCATTGCGTTGAAATTCCTTTTCAACTAGATTGATGGCGCGTCCAACGTTGTCTTCGGAAGACAAGATTTTCGTCAGCTTTTTCCTTTCCAAGTTGACCCGCATCAGGTCACTCTTGAGTTGCTCAATCTCAATTTTAACCTCATTCTTGGCCAAAGCTGCATCCAAATTCGCCAACTTTATATCGCCCATTTCCTTGTCTTTCTCAATCAACAAATTGTTCAATCGTTGATTTTCAAAGGACAACCAATGAATAGTTTTTTGCAGACTTTGATTTTCAGCTAAGACATCATCTCGAGCAATTTTGGCTTGTAATTCATTGATGAACGCGCATGTGGATCGATTGTCAATTTGACTTTTGAGGCTTTTGAGCATGGCATTTTCTTTAGCCACTTTGTTCAACGCACTTTTGATCAGGTTGTTTTCTTTCTTTATGGTTTCGTAGGCAGAAACTTTTTCTTGTAACTCTTCCAACGTTGATAGTTCAATGTTCACTTTGATTTCATCTTCTGGATCATCCTCATTTGTTAATAAGTCCTGAATTTCAGTACTTTTAAAATCTTCTTCATGCACTTGAAATGTCAAAATTTCATCATTGACTTCATCCATGGTTTCGGTAACTTCCTGGACTTTTGGTGTTTCAATCACCGTTTTTTCAACTTGAAGTTCGAAGCATTCCATTTGTGGCTTTGCTGTGGTTTCGTCAGGAGGAGGTTTCGCTGCCTTGTCATTGTTGTCGAAACCTTTGTACTGTGAGGAAGCGCCTCCTTTGCGTCTTGACTTTTTGACACGTTCATCTTTGATGACACTTTCCGGTTTTTCATACTTGACTTTGATAGTCAGGTCTGTGTCTAATCTTATTCTTTTAGATGTCATTTTGATTTTCTCAAGTTGAAACGCAAAACTGACTATTGTTAGCAAAACTGAGTATTTGGTTGAGGCGAAAGTTTCTTATTGGTTGATTTTGTAGACCGTGCCCGTTTCTTAGAATTCTCAGCAGAAGCAGAACAGATCAGCTTGTCAGCTTACACTACAGCATGAATCGAATGAATATTAAAACCAAAGCAAAATACCGAATGGCTCTATATTCTCTACAAGGCACAGACACAACTAGAATGAAGGTAAGAAAATTCTCTTTTGCGATTAACGATCCGGATCGCTTAAGTTCCGGTTCAATATTTTAGAAAACTTGTTAAACGGGTAAAACGTCATTACGGCGAACGTAGGATTATTTAGTTAGAGCGGCTGACAATATGGAGTTGCGTATAAGCCCCGGATGCTCTCTATGTCTCTAAAATGAATAGATCGCCGCAACGTCTCTCTCTCTCTCTTTTACTCTCACGCAACTCCGCAATGACACTTGACAGTGTCACAAAATAAATTCATTTTTGATGGATTAAAGGATTAACTTCATCACATTTGAAACTTGTACGACTGCAAACTTAAAAGTGAGAATGTCGAGAATACATCTTACTAAAGTGATTCTATTCATTTGTTCGACTATGTCATTGTTGGCGTTTAATGCCTACAATCAATCATTTTCCTTCCATGCCTACAATAAATCATCTTCTTCAAAGAAATCAACTTCGAAGTATTATCCAGGCCTTGATATCAATGGACCCCATTTCTTAGACTCATCCAATCAATTTCAAATCCATCCATGCATCATCAATGCTGAGAAAACCCCAGAAAACTTACCAAAAGACTTCATTGTCACATTAGCTACTCAATCTACATTAAGTAGACTGGAAGGCCTAAAGGAAATAACCAAGTACTGGAGTGGGCCAATGTCAATCTCTATTTTCACCCCATCTATTGAATTTCAACTGGTTGATGCTTATCTACGTCACTTGTACACTTGTCATGATGACTTCAATCTTGGTGATAGAATAACAGTCAACATATTCTATCCTTTGGAAAGACCACCAATCATCACCAATGACACATCAGACAAATATGAGGTAGATTGCTCAGTGACGCCGGACACCAATGAATTTCTTGCCACTCTTCTATTAGATGAAGCATTGAATGATCCCAACTATTTGAAATGGCGGACAGAATACCCTTATCCTCAGAACATAGGTCGCAACATTGCCAGAAAATCCATTGAGACAGAATACATGTTCTTGGTAGATTCTGATATCATTCCTAGCTTGAACAGTGCTGAGGCATTGACTAGGTTCTTGTCAATTAACAAGCATTGTGAACAATTGGCATTTGTGGTACCTGTCTACGAATTAGACGAGAAGTTGAGCTATCCTGAGGATAAGAAAGCATTGATGCAAGCAGTTTCAGCCCAAAAAGCCAGACCATTCCATGTGAAAATTTTTCCACCAAATTCAAGAGCTACAAATTATGCAAGGTATGAAAATGATCATCAAAATGATTATACTAATCTTCATGTTTCGCACGTTTATGAAGTTTAAAAAAGAACTTCAAAAGAAACATCTGCATGCAATGAATCATAATCCTATGTAATCCTGGTACATAGATTTGAAATAAAATGTGTCAGTTAGGTATTGACAGAAACTAAATATGAAGCATACTCGCATAGGAACTATTGCTTTGGTTTGTTGTTTGCTTTTGAGCTTGAAATTGATAAACCATTGGTCGGACCATTCAAGCCAACCAATGATTTATGTCATCACTCCAACCTATCCAAGACCCCAACAGAAAGCTGAACTAACCAGATTGTGTCATACATTCCTTTTGGTGCCCAATATTCATTGGATAGTCATTGAAGATGTTCCTAGCAATAGTAAACTAGTCCAGAATTTCCTTCTACGTTGTGGAGTTGGATTCACTCTTTTGCACCAAGAAACACCTTCTGGAAATAAAGTAGCTCAAGGAGAGAGTCGACATTCCAAGCCCAGAGGTGTTTATCAACGTAATACTGGTCTTCAGTGGTTACAAGACACTTTTGGACAGGTACCAGAATCCCAAATCCAAGGAGTTATTTACTTCGCTGATGGTGACAACACCTATTCTTTGGATTTATTCCAAGCCATGCGTGACACAGAAAAAGTTTCGGTTTGGCCTGTAGGTCTGGTTGGTGAATTGATGGTTGAGAAACCACAGGTGGATGCCAATGGTCAAGTGGTTGGTTGGGATGTTGATCATAAGCCAGAAAGACCATTTGCTCTGGATATGGCTGGTTTTGCCGTCAATCTCAGATTTTATTTGAATAGAGGAGGAGTCAAGTTCTTGACAAGTAATGTTCCACGTGGATATCAAGAAAGTTCATTTTTGTCTCAATTGCAAGTGACATTAAAGGATCTGGAAGCCAAAGCTGTTAAACAAGTGCTTGTTTGGCATACCAGGGCGGAAAAGGTCAACCTGAATGAGGAGAAAGCACGCAAAGGGAAAAATATATTGGCATCTGACACAAGTATTGAAGTTTGATCAACACTATTTCCAATAATAAAGCACATGAACCGGACACCTTCTTGTCACTGCCAAAAACAAAAACTTTATGCCATGAAGTCAATTAGGTTAGGCATCGGTAGGACTTAAATACGCAAACAAACGCAAAGACGCAAAGACGCAAACATTAGTAAAATCGGAATTTTCAGCAACCTCGATTCGTTTGCGTATTTAAGCCATTTGGACTGCGTAGAGTCTTTTCATTTGCGTATTTAAGATTGTAAAGATTTACCAACTCAGTAAGTCAAGATATTCAAGTCCCTAACTTCCTATGCCTTATTACCTAGAATTAGTACTAACTAATCATTCTTTACTACTGTTTGCGTTTCACTAGATTGTCCCTTAAAACTCTTCCCTGGTACGATTTAGACCATATCTTTATGAATACAAAATGATTCCAATAGGATGAATGGTACCATACTGGTACCACACTCTGTAAACTTTGATTTTTGAACCTTCTGATTTGTGTCTTCCTACTCCTAATTGCTTAGAATCAGTACTAATGGTTGCAACCACTCTTTACTACTGTTTGCGTTTCAATAGATTGTCCTTTAAAACTCTTCCTAGGTACAATTTAGAGCATATCTTTCTTAATATAAAATGATTCTAATAGGATAAGTAGTATGTGTAGTTGTTTACCAATTGGCTTGGTGGTACCAAAATGGTACCAAATGGTACCATAATACTACCAAATTCGGTAAACCTTGATTTTTTAATCTTCTTATCAAAATATCTCAGCAACATTTTTGTATCTTCCAACTACTTATTGCCTAGAATCAGTACAAACGTTTGCAACCATTCTTTACAACTGTTTGCGTTTTACTACTCTTTAATTCTTTTTACCTAAAATTAGCTGCTGTTTTAAATGCAAATAATTTTCCTTTATTATCATTTTCGTAAATCAAAATTATCACGGAAGCTTCAATGATGTTTAGGTCATACCACCTTTCTTTACTACCGTTTGCGTATTTAAGACAAACTTAAATACACAAACCATTAGACTCTCCGCAGCACCAAAAGCTTAAATACGCAAACATTACTGACACTAATGTTTGCGTTTGTTTGCGTCTTTGCGTTTGTTTGCGTATTTAAGTCTCACCCGGTTAGGCA
>LT727903.1:705103-725278 GCA_900157175.1 Oithona nana | reverse complement strand
AAAAAACCAAAGCCCCCCCCCCCCCCGCCCCGCCCCGCCCCGCCCCTATATTCTTATCTTTGCTAAACTTCTTTTTGGTCGTAAGAGTATCTCGACTTTTAACGTCACAGTACTATTTTTATTTCCTCAAAAGTCTCAAAATGTCCCCAAAAGTCTCAAAAACTCCCAAAAGTCTCAAACAGTCTCAAAAGTCTCAAAAAGTCTCAAAATGTATCTAATCTCACGGTCTTGCACTGAAAGCCTTTTCAGTCTCGTTTTTAGCAAAAACATTATTCATACTTAGGCCATCTCTCACCTACGTACACTAGTCACCCTAAATCGAGGTTGCTGAGCAACTTTTGAACGCATTTCAGCTGACGGCCTCGAACAATGAGGTTTACAAATGCACGTTTTATTTCCGTGAAAATCAATTATCAAATGTCAAATCAAAGACTTTAGAATGTAAAGATATCATTGAAGCATTTCTTTTTGTCCTGAAGTAATTCACGCCACCGGGTTTAAGTAAATTTTTCTTCTCAGGATTGTTCAGTTGGTTAATAGAAAGGTTAGATATTTCTCGCGTTGGTAGTGGTGGGCACATATTTTCCATCTCTTCTTCTTCTTCTTCTGAAATGATTTCAGGATCCGGATTGACTCTTCGGCTCAAAAGAGTCAAAAATTCAGCGAAAAATCGACGGTTCATATTTCGACTCATTTGGTACAAAACAAACCAATCTCCAAAGGAACATTTTTTTATGTAATGTTCCACATGTCGAGTGTGGCCATGGGTATGGAAATACCGATGGGTATGAATCTTGATGATGAAGTAGCGTAGTCTTCGGGAACTGCATTGAATAATGCGGTAAATCAGGCGGGTCACTCCGAAAATGGTTAGAAAACCATACCAGAACCATAGAATCAGGAAAATCTGTAATTAGATGTATTCATTAGTGTTTGTTTATTGGTCTCATACTTCATAGATATTGGATTTAAGATGGACCATGTTACATTCATTGAACCGTCCTTTTAAAACACGCAAAGAAAGATTCAAAACCTTGTTGTTTTTGGTTTCCATGGCTTCGTTGGTTTCCATGATTGCGTAAAGTAATTATAGAGAAATACATGCATGTCATGCATACAACAAACGTTGAAGTTTTAACCTCTTTGCGTGCTTGCCATAATGTACACTGAACAGCCCATTTGAAGCACCAGTACTCTAGACTCTATACTTACAGCCAGTCAGTTTGCTTACCTACAATTACATACAACTCTTACTCTTAGTCTGGGGATTTCTAGGACGTTTTTTTATTTTAAACAATTTACCATGAGGTGCTACTGTGCTCAATTGAAGAAACCAAGAGTTTGGAAAGGATTATTTTTTTGGATATCTGCACTTTTGGGGCTATCAGTGGTGCTGCTTAATTGCTATGATTGCTTATTAAGATACCTTGCAAAACATACTGGTACCTCTGATTTGTACAAGCATACATCAAAAGTTCCCTTTCCGGATCTAACGTTTTGTCCTGTTAAAAGATACAAAGAAAATATTTTGAAGAATAATGGCATAGAAAACATTTCTGAATATATTGAAAATGCCCAATGGGTTTCTAAAGATGTTACCAAAGCAGGTCCTGAAAAACTTTATCATGAAGTTACTTTCTCTGTAGAAGAAATCATTGATTGGGTTGAAGTATATTTAGACAGATACTTCAAAGGATCAGAAAAGATTGTCCTAAACTTAACTACAAACCTTTGTGGAGGGTCAGAAGAAAAAGTATTTCTGACCAGAGAATATTACTACAATGGAAATTGCTACTCAATAGTTATGCCAGATTGCTTACATCAGACAGGTCCAGTAGAAGTGATCATATCTTTAAAAAAAGATGTGGATGTTTTCATTCATCATTCTGGACAATTCATGAGTCCTAATTCTCGTTCAAGAGTTAGAATAAAGTCCAACCGAGATGTTAAAGTCTCTGTCACACATGAAACTGTACAGATGCTAGAGGAATTTGGAACTTGTACCTATACATATCAGCAAGGAAGCTATGACAATTGTATTTACCAACAAATGAGTAAGAAAATGCTGGAAGAAATTGGATGTACAGTGCCTTGGTTGCCAAATAAATCAAAAATATGCATTGATGTCAACCATGCTTCCCAAGCTAGGGATTTTTATCACAAGAATAGGAGAAACCAAGAAGACATCTGCAAAGATAGTTGTCAGCTAACCAATGTCTACTTAGGACCAATCGTGGAAGAAGTCCAAAGCAGCTACACTCGAGCTATATTTTATCTCAGAAGAGATATCAAAAAGTCTACGGAATACTTAGTCTATCAAGAGCTCACTTTGTTAGCTGAATCCGGAGGCATTGTTGGATTAGTTCTAGGTGTTTCAGTATTTCATGTCCGTTATCTTTTCTATTACCTTATTGACTATTGGTTTTGTAATACAGAAGAGGACTTATCGAATGAGTGAAGAATCAGAATTGCTGTGTGAACTGTGAACATTCAAAATGAAATATAATTTCAAACGTCAACGCCAACGCCAACATGATCCATGAATGCATAAGGCTTTTTGTAGTCTTTGTACAAACACTCGTTGTAAGGAGACAATGAGTGGACATTTGACAGTCATTCATTGCCATCAACGCCTTGAACCATTATCAGATATTGAACAACAGTAGCGGCCTCTTGAAATATTCATGAAGTGAGTGTTCTACTTCCATTTCAAGTATTAGCCTGTGTAGCTAAATATAGGAATAAGGACAAAGCCGCCATCTGCATCTTGGATTACAGAATCTTACTTTGTACTCAAATTGGACTCTGTTTGAATTTCCCGCGCTTTTTTTTTCATTTTTGTATGCAGTGAAACTTTCGGGTGCACTCAGCTTCAGGCTATGTTTGGCATTTAGATGAATAGCTCAGAAGGATATACTTACATTCTCTTTTCGGGTAGTAAACCCAAAAGTTTCGTCCAAAAAAAAAAAAAAAAAATCAAAAAGTGCGGAAAATTCAAAAAAAGTCCAATTTGAAATTCGAAATGGCGGCCTTGTCCTTACTCCTATATTTAACTACACAGATATTAGCCAAAAATGAGTGATTGTAGTATCGAGCTGCACCTTCTTATGAAAACATGAGGCCTAGTCGTTACTGTTGTAAAATCAAAAATAGAGCAATTTTAAAGCTCATTTTGTTTTTTGTGCTGGGCATATTTGGTACAGGAATTGTGGGATTGAAGTGTTGGGATTGCTACCAAAGATACCAAAATAAACTAACTGGTACATCAGATTTGTACAAGCATATTTCAGAAGTACCTTTTCCGGATTTGTCTTTTTGTCCTGTATCGGGATACAAAGAAAATGTATTGAGAAGTTATGGACTACAAAGCATTTCTGACTACACTCAAGAGTCCATTTGGACTTCTAGGAATGGAAATACAAAAAATCCCGAAGAAGTCTACAATGACAGTACATTCAGTCTGGAAGAAATCATTGGTACAGTTGAAGTGTATTTAGACCGATACATCAATGGCTCAGAAAAGGTTACCTTTGATCCAAAGTCAAACAGGAATCCATGTGGTGAAGAGAAGAAAGTTTTCTTGGCCCGAGAGTATTATTTCAATGGCAATTGTTATTCGATAATCATGCCAAAATGTGTACATCGAGTAGGACCATTAGAAGTGATTGTCAATGTCAAGGAGGCAGTAGATGTTTTCATCCATCATCCAGGCCAATTTCTTAGTCCTAATTCTCGTTCAAGAGTTAGGATATTACAAAACAGACATGTCAAAATGGCACTGACACACGAAACTGTACAATTACTACCGGATTTTGGAACTTGCACCAATGCTTATCCGGAAGGTAGTTATGACAATTGTATTTATGAACAACTGAGCAACAAAATGCTGGAAGAAATTGGATGCACTGTGCCTTGGCAAGCCAACAAATCAGAAATATGTAAGGACTTATCTCAAGCTAAAGTAGCCAGAAATGTTTACGAAAAGAATCGAAGAAACCAAGAAGATATTTGCCAAGACAGTTGCCAACTTACCAATGTGTATTTAGGTCCAGCAGTTGAAGAATTACAAACCTCTTCCACCAAAGCTAATTTTTACTTTCGAAGAGACATTAAGTTATCTACTGAATATATCCTGTACCAAGAGCTATCTTTGTTAGCTGAATCCGGAGGCATTGTTGGTCTGATTTTGGGTGTGTCAGTCTTACATATTCGCTACCTGTTCTATTACATCATTGATTGGTTTTACGTTGAAAACGTACCTTATCATTGATCATGTTGAGACCCAAAATACAAATGGCAGAGCGTTCTTCTTGCGCTCCACCAGTACCATATCTGACATAATTACATGAGGCCACTCGCGGAAAGGAATCACACATGGGATTGGAGTCTTGCTCTTCAACGGGTGTGTTGTAAAATTGGATCACTTTGGGACCATAATTAATGAATTGGTTTTTTAAAAACTTGTCAGTAATGAACCATTGGGACACCACTACAGTAAAATTCAATTGTTCGCAGCATAAAAACCAGGCAGCATAGGCGTTGTATTTGTTATGCAAGTGTTCTTGAAAAGTTTTGATCAATGATTCGCGTTTTTCAGCAGCATTTTCCACAATTTTTTCTGTCGCTCCTTTGGCCAAGAATTTCATTAGTCCGCCTTCCAGCATTAACCATAATGCTCTTGGGGCGTAAAACATCAAAGCCGAAACCACCAGGAAGATGGATACCCATTGGTAGTATGAATTGTAGAGAGTTCCTCCTTCACTCTGCCGATTGGTACATGCCCCTCTATAGTCTAGTGGCATATTAAAGCTGGAATACATCCAACAGTAGGAATTGAGTACTTGTTCATTGACTGCACCGCCATTCTGAAAAGTTTAAAGAGATACTTTTTAGGAAATTGTGAAGCATGTGATTTTTTGACCTGACAGGCGTATCATCTTACATAAGAGTAGTGTAGTGTGCTCAATGCACACAATAGCAAATGGAGTGTTAGAAGTTTAGAAAGCTTGACAAAAAATTGGGAAACAGGAAATAAAATAGACTTTGAAAAGTTTGTTATGCGAAAAGTGAATTAAAATATGAAATAAGTAGGTACGGAAAGCTGTCAAGATCTCAATTCTAAAGTGATTTTTTTTAAGGTGTACATTTGATTAGGTCTCATAGGACGAGTGCCCCCAAAGTGGTCACTCGCATAAAATGAATATAAAGAAGGTCTTACCACTTCACAATTGATTGGATCACCAAAGAATTGTTTACTGCTGGTGACTAAAGAGCAAGCCAATAATAAAGTAGTGGTAGCTTTGTAAAATAACTTGAAAGTGGCATTGTCAATGGTCACTTGGTTCACTTCCAGGAAGTATTTGGTGGCAGTGGTGGCAGCTCCAAGTATTTCCGCCATGTTTTACACCTTCTTTGCTTACTTACAATTTAAACTACAACTCATCAAGTCAGTAAAGAAGCTGAATGTGATTTTTTTGGCACCTGCCCAAAATCTTGTGAAAAAGGTGGGGAAACAGATTTTTCAAAGAAATAAGCAATAGAGAGGAGGAGAAACTCTCTCGTGATATTTTTTCAGATGAGGTTATGACTCAAAAGATAAGGCAGGCTCAATGGAAAAGCTTGCGATAATAGTAACTTTAGAAAGCACTTTTTGATTACATTCATTTTAGCCTTTAAAACTGTGTTTGAAAATAGCCAAAAATGTCTCATTTGTAATTGCAGAATAAGAAGAGAGGGATTTTTGGCGCGAAAATTCAAACATGTATTGTTTAGTAATTTTTGGATTGATTTCGTACACTATTATGAGCTTTGTCATTACTCTGAGTTCCCTAATAAACGTGCAGTCCTTAATAAACGTGCATAGTGGAATTTAATTGCCTTTGGAACATGAGCGTGCATATGCACGTTTATTAGGGAACACAGAGTACATGGACTAATTACAACACAAGCACATTTTTCGGACGCATTGCTGCAAGTGGTCAAGTACTTCAAATTCCCTACTTTTTCTCATGAGACTTGTGAGCTTTTGTTTACACAAAGCGTGCTTTCCTATCCACGATTCTTTGAATACTTTACTTCGGAGTCCTCTAATGATGAATGAATTGAAACGAAGCGGAAATTATGGAAAAATTCCGATATTTTATTACAACATGCTATAGCAGCTATAGCAGTAAAATTCTAGAAGTTCTAAATGCACAGGCGAAAAAGAATACATATAAATTAAAGGCACATAAGAGGAGATCATCGGGGATGGATTAGTTGTAGTGATCGACCGAACCTTGGGTTCGGCCGAAATTGAGGTTGAGTGTTTGAAAAAACAGCCAAAAATGTTTCATTATCCGTATCTCTAAAAGAAAATGAGACCTTTTGGATAATCATCAAACAATGTGTGGTTGGGTGACTTTCGAAATTCTTTTCTGCTTCTCGCACTTTTGGGTCGGTTTTTTGATCGAAAACTTCGGGATAAATTCGTTGGGTTGAGTTGTTCAAGTTCGCCAGTAGTTTTAGTTCGCGTATTTCGGGTTCGAATATTCATCGGTCGATCACTAAATAATTGTTAATCTTCTTCTTCATCAATGCTTTTGCTGTCTTTTTTGCCATCTTGAGATTCATAAGCTTGTAAAGCCGGTTTTAACATCATATCCATAATTCCGTCTCCTTCGTCTACATTGTCACCGGAAGGTGTCTCTGGATCCGGATCCACGTTACGCGCCAATGTCGTCAAAAAATCCATGAAAAAAGGCCGATTGAGATTCTTGCTTAGTTGGTACAAAACGAACCAATCACCGCGGCTACATTTACATATGTAATTGTGGATCTTTTTCATGTTGTCATTTTTGCGAAAATACCGATTCATTCGCATTTTCAGAAGATAAAATCGCATCCTTGAGGAATTGATTTGAATGAGCCGGAAAATGAGGCGGATGATACCGACCCAGAGCAGCATGAAGTACCACCACCATAGCACAAGGAAGACCTGTAATAAAAATGCTTGCAGTTTTAGCTTTGAATTTTTGGGATTTTTGGGAGCTTAGAGTGGTGTCATTTGAGTAGTCGATGAGTGTCACATGTCAAATGCAAATGCTTGAGAACGAAGTAGTACATGCTTATGTGAAATTGGATCATTTTAGTGTCCAATATCCAAAAAAGTCTCGTTTTCGCAAGCGAAGTTAGTATTTTGAGCAGTTATAAAAGACTTTTTTCCTATGTAAATAGCACTTGCCCCGCCGGCTTGTGCTATTATTCAAAAAAAAAAAAAAAAAAAAATTGATTTCACAAAAAAAAATTTCGTAGAAATCCTTCATATAAATTGTTGATTACGCTTGCAAAGTTTCATGATCATAGGTCAAGTTATTCCGTAGATATCCGTGCGGACAAATTATTTTAGAAACATAGATTACCTTATCGTTAATAATGTTTAATGCTAAAATACAAATAGCATTAACATTTTCCGTTCCTCCACCCGATCCAAATCGGTGATAATCGCAAGCAGCGATACGTGGAAATGTTTTGCACATAGGATTAGTGTTGCTGCTCATTCTCTGTTCTTCTGGCGGTAACTTGTAATACAACCAGGTTGTGAAACCATAGAAGGCAAATTCGTAATTCAAGAACCGGTCAGTCAAAAAGTAAGCAATGATAACAATGAGGGTGTTGAGCATTTCACACACAATAAAGCCAAAGTAGTAAATGTTGTACTTGTTGTGAATATTGTCAGTGAAAAACTGTACCAATTTGTCACGTTTCTCATCTGGTTCTTCAATCAGTCTGGTGGTTGTACCTTTACCAAAAAACTTCATTAAACCACCCTCCATCATCATCCAAATCATCCTTGGCACGTAAAATAGCACGGCAATTAATAGTAGGAACAAAGATACCCATTGGTAGTAGGAATTGTAAATGGGCCCTTCCATATCAGATTGGTCCTTTCCTGAACAGGGACCTTCATATTCTTCGGGGATGTTGAAGTGGGCATACATCCAACAGTAGGATTCCAGGACTTCATCTCGAACCCCTGACGATGCCTGAAGATTATAAAATGTAATTGTTATTTACCAAGTAAGAAACATCGAAATCACGCAACCTATCAAAGCTTTCTTTTTTTTTAGTACCTTCCCCTAAAAATTCCAATTTCACAACCACAGCAATTTTAGAACACACATACCACAATCTGTCCCTTATTATTGACTCTTGTAGTCTCCTAAAAAATCAATCTTTATTTAGTAACATCCGTAAAATCTCCAAACAATCTATTAGTGCTGTCACCTCTAATTTACTGTTTTAAAAATATAAACCTACTGCTTCTCCACTATCACAGCTAATGGCATCCCCGAAAAATTGCTCCATGGTTATTAAAATGGCACTAAATGTACAAAAACTCGAAGTCAAAATGTTAAAAGGGACCCAAAATTCATGTTGGAATTCCCACTTAGTATTTATCACAAACACAGTCTCAAATGTATCTAACACTTCTTCCATCTTTTCCAAACTGATTATTTGAACATTGAACAGGTGTTTTTTTAGATAAAACTTACCGTGCCCGCATCACATTGAATAGGAGATCCAAAAAACTGTCTTGAAGTGACTAAAACAGTACATAATACAATCAACAGTGTAGTCACTTTGTAATACATTTTAAAAGCCCAATTGTCCACGGAAATAGTGTTGACCTCCAAAAGGAGCTTGGTAGCTTTGCCAAAAATTCCCAGGATATCCATCTTGTTGGGCTTTCAGATACAGACTGGTATCAATGTATCAATTTAGCGGAATTTACGTCATGTTATTCTAGCGGCTTTCGTCAGCTGACTCATACACTTTACACGCTCCCACTTCGCGCGGGTGGCTGTGGTAGACTCTCAGCTTTATTGGAGAGTGCTGAGACTAGGAGAAAGCTCACCCGCACATTGGGGATGAAGTGAGAGGAAGGAACATTCGAGAATCCAAGCGCAATCAATACTTGTCTAAAAGAATTCTGCGATTCTCGGAAAGAAACGTTGATGCAATTTGATATGTGTATATTTGAATCCTGACGTAGGTAAAAATCACAGAGCTCGGTCTTGCTCTACAATTACTACGCGCAATTTTCTGCGAGGATCGATCGATAGAATGTATTATAATCCTGGGTAAAGAAAAGAAGGCTGTACGTGCTATGTAAGCATAAAAGTACGTATTAGGGGAACGAAAGGAGAGGAGGCAAACATGCGTCTAGCATACACTTGTGCTATTTAGTCCACACAGTTTTGATGTATGTATGCTTTGCAAGAATTTTTGACATTTTCTACCAGACTTCTTAAAATGAAGCTACATATTAACTTTGAATACCAAAATTGTAAGAAGATTTTGAAATATACGGGTTATTTTTGCGATAAGATAAGAAACGAATGAATTGAAATTAATGAAACTTTCTAATTGCCTCTGTGTTTGAGATCCTAAATTCAAAAGAAAGTACGTCAGATAGCATACTTAAAGTATAAAAAGAAGATATTTTTGCTCAACAATTTTAGTTCAATTCCAACAGTCTAAACATGAAGACTACCATTATCCTGTTGATCTTGTCATTCATCATCGTGCTTTTTGGATTCTTCGCTCAAGTATTTTCTTTGCAAGATTCTGAATATGTCTGGATAACTAAAGAGCAAGTTAAAAATCTGCTTTGGAATTTACAAGAAATCAAATTAGCGATGATTGCCAAAGGTAGCATTGATGATGAGGCCTCAAAATCTGCGTCCTACCTTTCACTCAGAAAACTTTAAAAATCATTTCGTCTATCATCCAATCAACTTTAGTTCAACAATTGCAACAGTCTAGTCCGCTACCATCATCATCCTCAAACTTTCTAATTGCCTCTGTATTTGAGATCCTAAATTCAAAAGAAAGTACGTCAGTCAGCCTTTGTATAAAAAGAAGATATTTTTGATCAACAACTTTAGTTCAATTCCAACAGTCTAAGAATGAAGGCTACCATCATCCTGTCATTCATCATAGCAATTTTTGGATTCTTCACCCAAGTGTCACCTTTGCAAGATTCTGAAGATGTTTGGCTAAAAGAAGAGGAAGTGAAAAATCTTCTTTGGACTTTACAAGAATTCAAATTAAAGATGAAAGAAATTGCCAAGGAAGATATTGATGATGATAACTCAAAATCTGTCTCTAGTGGTTTACCCATTATGCCCTCATACTATGTGTATGCGTGCGCTCGCGCGCGTCATTTGTATAACATGTATAAGTCTTACCCAACCATTAGACGACTTTAAAAATGTGTTCTCATCTACCTATCTCAATTGTCAATTTTAGATTTAATACATGAAAATTGAAAGCGTACGTATGCATTTTTAAGAATATGATTTAATTTCGCAAACGAAAACATGTAAATCAGTGCAGTAGCGATCGGTGAACATAAGACCGAAATCTTGGCTTCCTATTGCAATGCAATGATCAGCTCTGTTGTGGACCAAATCAACGCCCCAAATACTCATGTCAACGGCGGATCCATCAGACACATAGCAGAATCTGATAAATCAATCAAAGAATTTTGAAGTGTAATTGTATTTGAATAACTTACGTTGAACCATCGGGATCTTCGGAACCATCTGCATCAAATTTCATACCTATCCAGTACTCAGTATCTGGACCAAAAATCAGGGATAGAATGTCAAAAATGGCCTGATTTTCTTCAACAGATCTAGGTTCAAAAAGTTTAGCAAAACCATCTGCCAACCCTAAGCAAGTGGTTTGGGCATCCTGAAATTGCATCATTTGTCCATGAGCAAAGTAGCAACCTCCATCATAGAAGAACCAACCATTGGGACACTCTGAAAAGGTTTTTCAATTATATGTTTGTATGTGCACGAATAAAATAGTCATCAAAATCCATCATTTTAATATTTGCATACTTGTACACTCGGATGGCGATGATTTGAAGGAGTAGGAGCCACATTGGTCACATTTGGTACCAGTGTATCCAGGATTGCATGAACATTCGCCAGTCTCATCTGAACAAGAGCTCGAAGAGCTTCCAGAACCGTTGCATTCACAATCTATTTTCAAAAAAGTAGAAAATAATTGTCATAATTACGACCATCACTATCCTTACTTTGACATGTTGTTCCGGAAGCAAGAAAGTATCCAGATGTACAATCAGAACATTTATGACCAGTGTACCCATTGGTTGAATCACAGTTACATTGACCTGTGTGGTCATGACAACTGGCATCCTGGTCTTGTGTCCCGTAAAGGTGGCAATCACAATCAAAGTCATATTTTGGTTGACTCTCTTCATTTAGATTGACATAGAACACATCTCTCGCGTTGACTGGTTTAGTCAGTCTAAAATTATTGATCAATGACGAATTCTCCTCAACTCCAGTTAGTTCAAATAAGGTAGACATCTAATTGAATACAAATTACAAATTATCTAGTTTAATGACTAAACTTTACTTGTTCAGTTGTTATTTCTAATGGTTTCTCAGCAATAATCCATCTGACTGCCTCATTGCAACCAGGAGTGGTTAGAGAACCATTGTAGTACCAATAGTTAAAATCACTTCCAATCATGGAAGGATTGATCCTATGAACAATCTGTCCCAAATGAAAAGAAGTTAAAGATGTCTCATCAATGTTTTTTGCAGCTTCAGCAATGACATTAAACCACGAGGTGTCATGTGTCAATGTAGTGACATTAGCATTTCCTTTGATGAAAATAGCCAGGATAGCAAAACCATCTTGGGCTTCCAAAGCACTATCGAAGTTGACACTTCCATCAATAGCAACATAGTTTTCTTTGACATGTACCAGATGCAACTCAGCAGGATACCTATTGGAATCAATGGTATGTTCCGCACCTTCAGTTTCAGCACTTCCCCAATGTAAATGAAATTGCAAGAAAAAGTACTTGGTAGAGCCCAAAGGTCCCCCGGTCAAGCAATCATTTGGAGAATAATGTGCTAGGCCATCAGTTAATTCAAATTTCAATGTACGGCCTTCGTCATTCTTAAACTTGCCCTTGATGCTTGAACATGCATGACGCAGAGGTGGAAGATCAGATTCGCTTATAGTAAGGGTTTCATCTCTTACAATGTTGATGGGAGATTGGTGTGTTCCATTGCACTGACCCAAGTCTGCCCAGTCTAGACCTAAAGACTTGTAGTCCCACTCAGAAGCGTTAGAAGTAGAAGCAATCAGTCCTAAAATGATATCTGTGAAGAGTCATACATATTTTTTTTCAAATACGAAAATACTAACCTAATAAGAGATGGGAAGCCAAAACAGCTTTCATTTTTCAACAGTGAAACGAAACTAAACTGTTGATGCAGTAATCTACCTTAATCCCTAGATGGACTTTTTATCTTTTACAAAATATGTTTTAAATTATTTGCCAGGGCATTGTTGCTCCAGAAAAATACGGAGTTGAGCTCCGGGTTGCGCTCCGGGTTGCGCTCCGACGAGCGCTCCAGTTCAGTAGATAACATTAAAGAAAAATCTCTACAAATTTGATCATTTGCAATGATGGCGAGTATCTAATGCCAATCGTGATCGTGCCAGCCAAGCCTACCAATTAGGCATTAAAAGGGGGTAGATTTGTTCTTGACAATTATCAATAGAGGTGCGCTCTCAAGTAAGCCCTCTAACTGCACACCGGCGCGGCCTTTCGAAGCGTAGCGTTCCAATGCTCTGATATTTGCCTTACCTCCTAAAAATTTACATGATACATATTTTTTAGTGAATAAGGTAAAAAAAAATTAATACTTTGGTAGAAATACGTAATGCAATGACTTTTGGAGCTACAGCTACAATCACAATTGTGGATAATTTATTGGTGATTTTTTAAATTGGTACAATTTGATTGTTATAATTAGTTACTTTGGGCCACTTGTATTCAAACACTAAACCCATAGTCAGATTGTAAATTACAATCAGAAACACATTTTTCCAAGTAGTAAAGTTTGGAGTTAGAGTAAATATGATTTTATGTTCGGACCATTCTCTTAGTGTGTTTAAGAAATATTGTTTCAATTTGGGGTGATTCATGATGAAATATATTGGGTACATTTGGATTATGATGGAGCGGACCAAAACAGTGAATAAGAAAAATTCCAATGGTCCAAAGGCTAATATGAAAGGCAAAACATAGGAACAGAGTAATATGGGGACTAGAAACCAAAATGTTCTCTTCATTACTTTGAGTTGAGCCTTGCAGTCCTCTTCTTGAAGAAGTGGCAACTTTAAGTGGAGAATTATGCTGCTTAGAAGAAGAATTACTGTTGCAGATCGATGGAAAGGTCCTATTGCTATCCACCTGAAAAATGGGAATTAAATATAGTAATCTAGTCACTATGCAAAAATTTGAATTGTAAAATAGAAATGAGGGATTGTATAACTTACGTTGCTTCATCAGTTCCTGTCAGAAACTTTGTCAAAACTCCAGGTTTTGGTATTGTGGTAGAAACATCACCAATGAATCTCAAGCTAGCGTAGACGCCTGCTGACGTTCTATTAAAGATCAACTTTTAAAATGCCATCTGGTGTACAAAATTGTCATGAACATTACCTATAAAGTCTCAGAATCCAAGAATCAGTCACTTCAGCCATCCAAGATCCCCTAAAGATCAAGACTGCTTTGATGACCAAGAAGCACTGAAAAAGTCCTAAGACATAGACATCGCTGTTTTGAAGAATGAAAATAATCAATTGGGATGCAAAAAAAGGGAGTTGGCCATGAAAAATTCCAATGAATAGACAACACATGAAGAATGCGTAATTGAACATTTGGGCCTTTACGAGTTCAATGATTAAAAGATCAAGTACTGATTGGAGACCTGGCACAGGGTTTGAGAATCAGTCAAAATGTCTCATTTGAATTTTCAAGCCAAAACTGGTAAAACTAGACATTTTGTGGTGATTTTCAAACACTGTGCCTGGCGGTTTTTTCGTCAAGTAATTGTAGATAATTACTCGAACTATCATAGAAACAATAAAAGTCAAAAGATGGCTTATAGTGAGGAATCCAACTTCAAATATACCCATCTTTTTACTTGGCAATGTCACATAAAACTGAGGCATTAGAGCGTAAGTACCTCTGCCTATAAGTTAGGGTAGACGCTATTTCAAAAAGGTTTCTATTTCTATTGCAGAAAACCACACTTGCATGGCCTACCCGTGCGGCCTTTAAACTTCCCTAGCCAACCACCAATTCAAAATCTGATCCCATTTTCGTGTTCTCTGAGGTCGACTTGCAAAAATAGAATTTTAATTTCAAGCCAAATATATATTTTTTTAATTTTCCTATAAGTTAGGGCAGACGCTATTTCAAAAAGGTTGTCATACAGTCTATTGCAGAAAACCACACTTGCATGGCCTACCCGCGCGGCCTTTAAACTCCCCTAGCCAACCACCAATTCAAAATCTGATCCTATTTTCGTGTTTTCTGAGGTCGACTTGCAAAAATAGAATTTTAATTTCAAGCCAAAATTCCGAACTCCAATTTTCGACGTCTAGTACTTACTGCGAGCCCAAGAGTTTAAAGGCCGCGCGGGTAGGCGAGTGTAGGCCGCCGGTGGGCCAGAAACTATTTCTGGGGGTTAATATGGACCTAATGCAGGTGTGGTTTACTGTAATAGACTGTAGAACAACATTTTTGAAATAACGTCTTCCCTACTATAAGTATGTACTTGTTTTTAATCAGCTGGAGTAGAGCTTAAAACAGTACAGGAAAAAACTTCACTCTTAGCATTCTCAGCTTGATCTCAGTTTTATTACTCATCTAAATAATACAATACAGTGCCTAATCTTTTATGGTTTGCAAAAAACAATGTTTCAGACTAAAACTTTCAGTTTTGTAATTACCATACATAATATTGTGTTGCTACTTTCTTTGATGAACATTTGAAATACACTAATCCCTCGTTACAGCCGAATTCGATAAAGCCGAGTCACGTGACCGCCCAAAACCTCGGCAATAACGAGGGATTAATGTAAATCACTTCCTTGAGATCTAGAAGCAAGATTATGCTTTTATTTTTGACCGCGAAAAGCGAAGCATCGCGGTCTTAGAAACGTATAAGTTGTTGTTGTTGCGGTTGGGGTTCAGACTTTACTCGAAAAGTTACTTTAAACGCTTATAATCGTATTTATTGCGATTAAAATCGACATTGAAACGTGATTCAAACTTGATTCAAAGTTGTAATTATCGCTATCATCGTAATTAATCGTGATTAATCGTAATTAATCTAAATTAATTGTACTTAATCGTAATTATGCATAAGTCACTATAAACGCTTGTAATCGTATGCATCGTGGTTATCGTGGAGATATTAGTCGATGATTAGTTATCGTAATTAAACTATAATTAATCGAAATTAAACGTTTTTAGGCATTAACGGCATTAACATTCAATGTCTTTTTCCCGCGGAGAATTTGAAAGTTTTAGAGAACATTTTTCAACGTGATTCAAACGTGATTCAGAGCGAAATTACTCGTCAAAAACTTGACTAAAAGCTGATTCAAACGTGATTCAAACTTGATTCACATGTGATTCAGAGGGGACTTACTCGCTATTCAAACTTGATTGAAACGTGTAATTACTCGACTTATCTCGCGGTGTCAGCCTGAAACGCAGTTTACGGCTTGTTTGTTTTGAAGAAGTAGAAGTTTTGAGCGAAACGAGCAAACAGCCTGAGGCCTCGCTGTAGGAGCCGAAGGCTCCGTCACAGCGAGTTGAAATAAAAAAATTACCTTTTTTAACATCTAAAAATGAAGGCGCGAATAGGAGATAAGATGTTAGATGATAATTGTTGGATGGAAGAAAGATAGGAGATAGGAAATAGGATATACAAAACACCTGTATGTTTTTCGTCTTTAAAAAGGCTCCCTAGCACACCAGTTTCAATGCAGTTTAAAAGAACAAGTCAACATGAGACTGTTCCTGCCCATCGTAACTTTTATAATTCATGCCGCACTGGCATTGCCAAATGAACCACTTTGTTCAGTCCCCAAATTTGAACAACTTGAAGACCGTTCCGAAGACGGTAGTCCCACTGTTCAGATCACCTTCCCCAATAGCTACACTGACAAATTGATCTTGAACAGGTACTATCTAAACGAGGAAGAAGAACAAGCAGGAGCTGAACATTGTAATTATGTCGGGTATTTGGAGGTAGAACGAGAAGCTTGTGTTGCCATGACAGGTTGTCTTGGAAAAGAAAACATCGAATTCACTATCATGTCGGCCAATCTTCCCGAATCTTCTTACAAGTGGAATCTGAACGGCGAGGTTGAAGTGGCCAAAAATCCAGACTTACCAAGTAGTTACCTTGAAATGCCTCGTGATGAAGAAGAACACCAACATCCAGACGATAAGGGCAAGGATGAAGCACATTGGAACCCAAAACAGGAAGAAATCGAGGTGGAAATTGAAGCCTTCTGCTGGAACGGTTGGGGTTGGGGTTGCAACAAGACTCCAAATACACCTACCAGAAAAAACCAAAATACCCATCTTTTGGAATACAAAGTTGCTTACGATGACAACTTTAGGAATCTAGGTGGACCTGCCCAATTGAATGCTGTCATGGCACATGTTCAAGCCAGATATTGCCATCATACTTTAGGCCACAAGTTCCAATTGAGAAAAGTGGGCGAGAAGTACTTACCTGGGCATAGATGGACGGCTGTCAACTCCATTTTAGGAACCTTGAGGGGTGTCACCAAACAAGAGGTTGGTAACGCGGATACACTTTTGTTCTTAGGCGATGGACTCAAAACAGGAAAGGCGGAAATTGGAGGACAAGCCTGGTTAGGATCAATCTGCGGAGGCACAAAGGAATTCATGGCTGGGATCAACTTTTGGTTTGGGACAGCTACAGGTTTAGGCGAGATTGTTGCTCATGAAATGGGTCACTCTTTGGGTATGAAGCATGATTCTCAACATACTGGTACTGGATGCGAGGGAACGGGAATCATGAGCGGTGTGACAACCCAATGGTCGACTTGTAGCAAAGCTGATTTCTTGGCCCATTATGCTAACAAGAAAAATCAATGGTGTATGCCTGAAGCTTGTTCAGCTTGTGGAGGATCTGGTCAATGTTCCAGTTCTAGCGGATCATCAAGTGGATCTGGCCAGACTAACTCTGGAGGTGGATGGAATTGGCCTTGGGGTTAAAATCGAGGAAATAAAATTAATTTTTCTCAATTTTACATATATTTTTGCAGTTGTTATTCATCATCTGATATTCCAGACTCAAGTTTGTCATCTTTATGTTCTTTCTTCATATTCTTAATTTCAACTGAATATTTGAACGTACAATCCCAGTCGAAAAAGTGCGACTTGAAAAATCCGTAAGACATTCCAAAACATTTTTCTTTTGCAATGAGTTCTTCGCCACGTTCATCAATAGAAAATACTTGTCCAGTAAATTTGCAATTGGTTTTCGAAGCATCATTACCAAAGTATTCTAGAGTGTAGTTGAAATTTTTGGCCTCATTGGAGGATCCGATCATTGTAGCCAATGGTAAAATACTCCATCTTTAGCTTTGCCAATACAAACGAATACATTCTTCTCATATTGAAACTTTACAGGTAACAGAGTAAAGTTACCACTGTTGTAATTCTCTAAAGAAATCTTGCAATAGTCCAAATCTTTCTTCACAGGTAGAATCAGATCCTTGTTTTCTTCCATATGCTGAAGTACCTTACGAAAAGGAATTTTGTATCCACAAGACAACCTGGGACAGTTAACCATTCGGTAAATACATTCCGTTTCGTGTTGAGTCATAGCATAACCATGAAGAAATGCTTGACATCCAAATCCTTGGTTGGAGCAATGAAATTGCATTGCTTCGGTTTTCAGTAAAGCTTCAATGGTTTTGCAATATCCATGCGAAATAAGTTGCCAACACGCACATTTCTTGAATTCTTTCTTTTCTTTGCAGTGATAACAAACATGATGAGCTGAAAGGCATTTGTACCAATGATACTTTCCAACTTGCGGTTTAGCATTGCAAATGTAACACTTTAATTGTTCCTGCAAGATTTCGTTCATTTCTTTTGACACGAACACCATTTTGGAATTTGGCTTGGCTGCCGCGCAGAAGTCAAAACTGAAAACTGAGTGAAAATATTGATCGAATAAAAACACGCAACCTAGGCTTCTTACTGAAACGAATAGAAAAAGATCGAGAACATCAAAGTGATTTTGATTTTTGATGAAAACCAAAAACTCGTCAAATCAAAAGATGTCAAAACGAGTGTCAGTTCCTTTTCTTCAAACGGTGAAGAAATTCTCGTCAAATCAAAAGATGTTAAAACCGAGTGTCAGTTTATACGAACTTTGAAAAAAATTCTCGTCAAAAGACTACAAATCAAATAAATTTTTGGAAAACGAAGACAGTGACGTTCCGGAACACCGAAGATGAGGAATCAAGACCCAAGAGGCCGGCGTGGGCAACCTCTACAAGTTCGAGAGCCACTGCCCGGGGCCGAAGATGAGGAATCAAGACGAAGGCCGGCGTGGTAAATTGTGAAGCTTGATGATGGTATAAGTTTTGACGCGCCACCCGAACGCCAACGGAAAAGATAGCCCTAATTTATTTTTGTGTATTTTCATTTAATTCTATTGTTTGCTAGGAAATCAATCAAATGTTGCTCTGCACCTCTTCTTCGGGTCGGATTGTAAGCCTTGAAATTCTCTTTGCATTTTGGACATGATTTGATGTTTTGAAGACAATTTGAACACAAGTAATGATCTTTTGAACAAGAGTAGATTTTGAGAGGGGCTCGCATTACTTCCTGGCAAGCAGTGCATTGAAATCTTTTCCTGAGTTCATCTTGAATGTCAATAGCAATGCTTGGACATTCTATCTTTAGACGGTTTATCAATGATATTTTCAAAACTTCCAGTTTGTCTTTAGTTGCTTTTTTGTTAAGCCGCTTCTTCATCACAGACTTAGTATAGAGTTCATCGGTCAAGCAACAATAATCTTGGATTTCTAAAATGAGACTTCTGTCCAAACCAGCAGACCATTTGGTCAAAAGGGTTTGCACCATTTTGCCTTGATCCATTTTTACTGCCCAATACAATGAAGACAAGTTTGGCTTGACACCGGTAACATTTTGAATCACCAAGTTGAATACTTGCAAATTCTTACTTATCACTGCCAAATCAATCACATTTTGACCTTGATTATTTCGAATGGACATATCAATATTGTCATAGTTGGCTATCAAGATTTGTAGATTTGCTGTTTGTCCTCGATTGACAGCCAAATGACATGGAGTGTTTCCATCTTCATTGACTTCATTGATATCAATGACATGTTGATATTTCCGATTAATTTCTTTCAATTGCTCCTTTGTCCCCGAAACACAGCATTGGAATAGTCTCTCAGAAACATTGTCTTCACTTTTCATACCCATTATTTGTTGGCTTTTCGTCTCTGGTGAAAGCCTAAGTGCATGGTAGCAAGTATAACAACCAAATGGTATGTGATACAGAAGGAAATAGAAGTGGTCTTCTGTTACAATGAGATTCAACAATTGAACTTCAGAACCATCGTTTCTTTCGTAAGCATCCATTAATAGCTGTCCAAACTCCCAAGTGGAGACCAAAACCAAGATGGTGAATCCAAAGGCAATCTTTTTCCCATATACTAACTGATAATCAGTCCGGTAGAATGTTTCAATCAATGCTTGAAGGGGCACCAAGAACCACAGCAATATGATAACCACATGGGATACAATCCAAAATGACCTTCTGACCAAAACCTCCCATCGTTTAGGGATATGATGGTTGATAATATCTTCCAAGCGGGCCTTCTTTTGCTCCACCCTTGGATGACAAGTGTTATGGGATTCTACATATTTCTTGGCATTGTTGATCCTAATCTTTAGGTTTTCCGAGTCTTGTTGAAACCATGAAACGTCTCGTCCAGGACATATTTCTCCGGGTAATTTGGTACCATTTATGACGGAATTGATAGTTTCTTCTTGATGTCTGAGGTAAGGTATGTTTTGAAGGAATGACAGGGAATATTCCCTCATAGCAGCTACCTCTTCTTGCTCTTGAATGAATTGCTCAACTTCAGCCTTTGTAGCGTAAATATCAATCAAGTCTTTAATAGTCGTTTCCATATTGTCGCAGTTAATTTGAAGCAACTCAAGACTTGGACAGATGATCTGTGTAATCC
>LT727903.1:678634-704349 GCA_900157175.1 Oithona nana | reverse complement strand
AGACTTGATTATGAAAGTTTAGTGATAATAAAGACCAAAGTTCAATGACTTTTAAAAATTAGAAAGACTCACTCAACCTGTTGAAGAAAAAATGCTGAACAGCACCCTCATAGTCTATGACGAAACATTGATTTGAATTTTGATGATCAAACGTAAAAGGCTGAGTAAAAACCCGAGGATTTCCAAAAATGAGATGATAGATGCCCCAATGGCCAAACCCATCCATCCACCCACTAATCCGAGCTGAAAAAAAAGCAGATTGGAGTCACAGGGCTCAGATCGAAAAAGAATTGTCAGTCTTAATTTTTCTTGCAACATTTTCATTTCATATCTTCCGTTGATCATACTCTAATTCATCTTTTGGTGTACTGATAACGTTGTACATGTCATGCTCATAAGCGATCCTGTAAGGCATCCGGATCTCTTTGACCAACTCAACGTACAGTTTATAACACAATTCATCTTGATCACTTTCTTCTATGACAGCTCCGGATTCATTTGAAAAGCAGGGAAATATAATTTCTGATGGGGTAACAATGTGAATCTTTTGAGATTTGGACAGTATCAAAGATTTTGGAACATCTTTGAATTTACACTCAGCTATAAAAGTCTTGACATGTTCATTGAGTATTCCGTAATATAAGAGGCCGGCGTGGGCAACCTCTACAAGATCGAGAGCCACTGCCCGGGGCCCAAAAAGAGGAATCAAGACGAAGGCCGGCGGGATCATCCTTAAAGATTATTCAAAAGGGGCCAACCTCACAACACAAGACGTTAACATCCGTAATCGACACCCAAGTAAAAAGCGTCAGTTGTCGATGAACTTCGTGAAATGATTCATACAGAAATGTGATTTTGAAAATAAAAAAGTGATACATTTGTCAACATTTCTATTTCACATTTTCTGTTGGTCATATTCTAATTCATCTTTTGTTGTACTGATAACGTTGAACATGTCGTGCTCATAAGCGATTCTGTAAGGCATCCGGATCTCTTTAACCAACTCCACGTATAGTTTATAACACAATTCATCTTGATCACTTTCTTCTATGAGAGCCCCGGATTCGTTTGAAAAGCAGGGAAATATAATTTCTGACGGCGTAACAATGTTAATCTTTTGAGATTTGGACAGTATCAAAGATTTTGGAACATCTATGAATTTACACTCAGCTATAAAAGTCTTGACATGTTCATTGAGTATTCCGTAATAACATCTTTTGACTTGAATATTTGCTAAAATATGACTTCCAGTTGAGCATGGAGAAGCATTCCAGATACCTGCAGAACATTGTTCAAGGACAATGTCATTCAATTCTAATTCATTCACAGCCTCCACGTCAATTCCTTTTCTTAGGTTGGCAATTTTGCCATGATGAATGCTTAGCCAATCGACATTTTTGCCTTCAATTGCAGTTCCTATGGACGTTTCTTGCAGTAATTTCTCTTCGCCACTAATAAAAATATTTTGCAGAAAAACTCGTTGGCAATTTTTGAATTGAAATCCCTTGAAGTCTGAATGCACTGCTTCAATGACAACATTGGTTACATTCACCTTTCTAATTCCATTGAGATGAACTATGGAAATGTCCTGATCGTCTTCACTAAATTCGATACTCATGTCGAATTTGACTTTATCCAAGTTCAAATCACTTTCTAGGCCTTGTAAAAAACAAAGCTGTTGACAGCCTTCAAACACACATTCACTGATACTTATGCTTGACTTTTCAATGACACTTTGAACTCCGATGACACAAGTAATATTAGAAATGAGACATTTACTGATGCTCACTTCATTGTTACCGAAAGGACAAATCAACCTTTCAGCGACGGTTTCTTCGTCATGATTTTCCGCTCCATCGATAATGCACCTGTCCAATTGGACCTTTGCTTCTTGTTGCATCCAAATGACTGTCTTTTCTGAGGACTGAATATGACAATTGTCAGTAATCAAATCACATTTCGATTGAATGGTGAAAATACAGTTTTCAAAGCTAATATTTTTCATAGTGACATTGTTGTGGAACCAAAATTTGGATCCTTCAATCTTGACAGTCAGGTCTTGCCCAATCAGCGAAATGGATTTCTTGATGATTGATTCGCCAACTGAATAGGTACCTGGACGAACCAGGATCTTGTCCCCGTCATTGGCGATTTTCAAAGCTGTTTTCAAGTCTGGTAAATGAAATGTTCCATTCGATACGCTTCGCTCTCCGTTCGAATTGACAATGAATTTGGCATCAGGAATATCATCCGGTGCTTGAACAGATTCTTGAACGCGCGGAGCACAGCAGCTGTCATCATCTTGTTCATCATCAGAATTTTCCAGAAGTTCCGGGAATTCCGAACCCTTTCTGTTCATCTTTTCTAAGATCCATTCTAAATCTGCGAGATAATCCGCGTCAATTTCCCTCAATCCGGAATGAAAATCAAAGTTGGTATGAATTTCAGTCATGTATTGAAACAGACCAGATCGAGACATTTTCAGACGTTTGTGCTTTTGTAATTTGGAATTGAACAGGTGTTCATATTGGTCATGGTAGCGGTAGTAAAAGTATCCTTGAACATCAAAAGTTGTTGCAGTCTTCATCCAATCCAACAAGAAAGTTCTTAATTGTAAAGCAAGCTCTGTCTTTTCCTCCCAAACTTTTAAGTCACCAGTTTTACTTGCCCAGTCATCCAAACATTTCAATGTGCCTAAAAGAGCCTTAAAGACAAAGTAATCCGGATGGTGATCTAGAATTTGGTCACAGCCATCACAATGATCAACCATCTCATATTCGTTGACCAGTTCAGAGGTAATATACTTTTCTGGAGGACTGGCATACTTGTCTTGAGTCCTTTTCTTTGTAGGTAGTTTCTGCTGTTTGACTTTTGTTATTTTGGCCTTTGAGTCTTTGATAAATAAACAAATATGCATTGGGTTTCTGACCAAAGAATCCAAAGAATCTTGAAATTGACATAATAAGATGGCAAATAATTTATCAAATTCCTTTGTTGCCTCACTTGGAATTCTTTCCTCTCCCAAAAATTCTTCAGCAGTTTGGTAAGTTTCAGCCACATCCAGTGATTTCACGTCATATTTGTCAAATACTTCATTGAGAGCATGTGTGATAAAACTTGGAATTGAGAATTCACGAGAAAGTTCTTGCAATTTCTCTTGATTTTCTATGGATAATGGAGACTTGTGACAATAGATTGACCTTAATTGGTCAAAAACATTTGCCCTTTCCATTACTATGTCTTGTCTTACAAAATTGAAAATTCAAATTAAGAGATTGTCACGTTGGAACAAATATCTGTAAGTTTTTACGATGTTTACATTGTTCAAAACGCAACCTATAAAACAAATAACACGAAACCTTTCTCAATCATGCAATGCAACATCTTTTTAGATACGAATTCGGTATCCGAAATCAGTGTGTAAATGTAAGTAAGGAAACTTAGAAAATTTCAAATTTTTGAATCAATGTTCAAATTCTCTGTTCAATGAGTTTTCAACAGTTTTCCGGTCAATTTCCTTTACATGCAACCAAATTGTGTCGATGTGTGTAACTTGTTGTGTTCTAGTCACCTGATGTCCCGTTTTCTCTTTGGTTACCTGGTGCCAATGCAACCGCTCCTTCCATCGTCCATTTTCCAGGTAAAACTTCAAAGCAATGGATAAATATGAAGTTTTCAAAAGTGTCATATTTAGGACTAAATCGTTTAAAGCATTGGTGATTTTGATATTGATTATTGCTTGTTTTGTGCTTCAACTATCAAGTAATGGAGTGTCAGAAGTAGTGCCTGAATTTCAAGCTAAAAGTGAATCTTTAGTCAAAAGTGAGTCTTTTCAAGATTTTGAAGAGGACAAATCAGCGGTTGAAAATTATCAACTTTTCGACGAAGAAGACAAAGACATTATTCAGGAAGAAAAATCGCCAACTCTAGATTTGATTCCAGAAGTTGAATCTGAATCCAAATCAGATGAGGTTTACGAAAATGAAAATTCCTTCGAAGAAAAGCCAAAAAAACATTCGGGTGCATTTGAAGTCCAAAATATGGTCAACCAAGGGTTCAAGTTTATGGACAATTTTGTAGATTCGGATTCACAAAATTATGTGGCTTTCAAGACTATGTTCAGCTTATGGAATCCCGAGTCAAGTAAGTGGGCAGTTCAAGCTTCGCGAAATTACAAAAAGGCCTTGGACATTAGGTCTTCAAGGCCCAAAGATTGGTATCCAGAACCAGACAAAGACAGAAGAATCAAAAGAACGGTGGAAGTTGAACAATGTGGTTGTCAAAGAGAAATCTTGGCTCATACAATGGTTGACTATGAAGGAGGTGACCATGGTAACAAATCTATCTCAACTTGTAGTTACCATAGTTTCTACAGGGGAGCTAAACAGAAAATTGTCTCGTTTTCTTTCTATGGAAATCCCAATTCTACTCAAGGCAAAGAAAGAAAGTATTTCCAAGGGATTCAACTGAACCTGGCGGAAATGCCCAAAATATATGATGATTGGGTACTTCGAGTCTATTATGACCTAGAACCAGATCACCATTTGATGAAGGATATGTGTGAAATGGCTTGCTCAAATCCTAACATTGATCTATGCTATGTCAAAGAATTGCCAGGTTTAGGAGACATATCCAAAGTCTTTGCCATGAACTGGAGGTTCATGCCAATGCTAGATCCACAAGTGTCACATATGGTCTCCAGAGATTTGGATTCTTTGATCACTCAACGTGAAAAAGATGCCGTTGAGGAATGGTTGGACTCTGATAAGGCATTTCATTTCATGAGAGATCATCCAGCACATAGCATTGAAGTTCTAGGGTCTGGTTGGGGAATCCGGATGTCTCCATTGGAACGAACTTTTATTGATTCAGCTTTCATGAGAGCTGTCAAAGACCCAATTTTTTGGGCTCCAAGAGATGCTTATGGTCCGGACCAAGGCTTCCTTAAGAGGTAAATTCACAGTGTGTTATAAAAAGCCTCTGGAAAAGTCTAATTTTCAACCTTTATAGATATTTGTGGCCATGGGGAAAATGGAATGCTATCAGTCATGACTCCTACACTTGTCTGCAATTTCCCAGAACCTCACCTTTTCCAACTCAAAGAAAAATGGAACCAAATAATTTTGTTGCAGCTGTTTTATCAGCCAAAGATATTATGAGAAAGAAATGTCCTGCGAGATGTAGGCCAATCGATCACCAAGACTGGGAATACTGTTAAGCTCAAACTTTTGACAATTCTGTGATAAAATACACTTTTCTTTTGCAATGATTTATCTTTCAATATTACTTCACTCGTAGCATTTCCGAAACTCTTATATTTGCAAAAGGAGAAATATTGGGTAGATATCCAGAGTCCAAACAGTAGAACCAATCACTCAAGTACCCCGAACACAGTGGAGTTGGACCAGAAGTAATGGTTTGCCTGGGGTCTTCTTCTTGATAATCGTCCTCTGGTTCTGCTACTTGTTGTCTCGGAACCTCAGGTAGATGCCGCCAAAAAGGCACAATCAGGGCTGAACGGGTAATGCCTACAAAGGCTAAAACGAAGACGAAATGACCAAGAGCTGTCATCCTGACTGGTAAGTCTTGACTGACAGCATCTATAGTCCTTGCATTCTGTATTTATAGTTTTTTGGTAAAGAGAAGGAACCACCAAAGGCCTTCATGAAAAAATAATTCATTCACTAAGCCGCTCTATTGGGAAATAGAGCGGCTTGCCATTCACGAGATCCAAGAAAGGATATAAAAATAGGTCGTGACGCCGAGTGTATTCCAAATATATTTTTATCTGTTTTGACATGCATAGCGGATCTCAAAAATGTATAGTATGTAATACCCAAAATATTTTTCTTGGGTCTTTTTGTGATGCACGCCACACCCACCCGATCGCCGCTCACTACAATCGCCTCCCCCAACCCCACCACTGCTCGCTTCGCTCGCTCGCTCCCCCTCCGAAGTCGGATCATAACTCACTCGTTATTTGGGGAAATTAATACATCAGGCGGGAATCAATTTCTTTTTTAAAACTTCACCAGTTGGTTTTTAATGTGACATTAAGTAATCCCTACAAAAGGGAATTTTAATTTTATTGGTCTTCTCGCTTCTCGCAGCGCTTTGCTCGCTCGCTCGCTTTAAAAGGCTACTTTTTTAGGAATGTTTGAGATAAAACCCACGAAACCTTTCTAATGATGAATGCAAACTTCAACTCAACTTACTACATAAAGGTTTAAAAAAAGAGTACGTAGATAGTGAGCTGAAATTGTAAAAATTAAATTATGCGAATGCGTGTATGTATTTTTATTTTGAAAGCGTTTAGGTCTCAATGGTTTTGAGTTTGGATCCTTCATTTGTTATCTTGAATTACCAGTTTGTTTGCATTGATGGAAATTATAAGATTTTGTGGGTTTGGTATCTACTACCTATCTAGGTTTGTGAATTTAGTTGGTATAGAAATTGTCAGAATGGAATTCAAGGCCTTTTTCAATTTCTTTTTATCATCCACTTATCACTCTTAGACAATGAAAAGTAGGTTGCTACAGAACAAAAAAGTTACTCTCATTTTGGAGTCGTCTCTTGAAGAATTCTGGAAGCAGCAGTAGTGGCAGCATCAGCATCATGATGAAGCGAATTGTAAAGTTGGAAACCAATTAACCCAAAGCTTTTGTATCTCTGTCTCCCAGTGAATTCCCGCGACACTTACCATTTTTTTCCATTGTCAATCCGAACGGGGCGACCTTCAATATCAGGTGTCTTCACATCTATGTACAATGACAGAAATCTACATACATACCGATTATTTTACAATTTACACAATGCTCAAAATCTTATTTTTACTATCAACCACTTCAGCTTTAATCACACTGTTTGAAAATCATCAAAAGTGTCTACTTAATTCGAATTTCATGTTTAAAACGATTTTTATCAGCGATTCATTTTCCCAAATATATTTTTAAATACCTCCGGTATTTTTTTTACCTTTTGGGGCTGAAATTCATAAGTAATGTTGTATAATTAGAACTTTTTGAGCTATTTTCAAGCATTGTGCACATCTTTATCCCTATTTTTTCCAATAGATACAATTCTTTGAAATCAAAGTGAGACTAATTTGACCCGCAGTTACTTTGAAAAAGAACGCCCTGATATCCTCCCTTTTAACCCATGCAAAAAGCCATTGAACAAAATGCTCAAAATGATAGGTTGTGCCTTCTAATAAATTTGACACCACACCAACCTGGATGATCAAGGTCTTCTAAGTGCTTCAATTTTTTTTGCTGCGAAAATAACCCATGTATTAAAAAAGGAAGGGACACATATGGCGGTGAAGCTCTTGCACTTTATGATGTGCAAGACTTTGTGGTTTTCTTACTAAAGTACAAAATCGACTTTTGGTCTCAAATCCAATTTTGCAAGTTTTTTTGGAACTGATCTCTGAAAAAGATGATGCGTGCCATTTTTGTGGTTACACATAATTTGGGAAAAACAGAATTTTTGGTGGTTTAGATTGTGGCAAATGTACTTCCAGTAACAGGGCGGGGTTGAGGGGGGTAATGAAGATGAGCAACTCGCGTTTGCATTTTTTTTTCACATGTGACTTGGGAGTAGTTGTTGTGCTTGTTGCTTCTTGTGCATTATTGCCCCGACAATCCGACCATAAACATTGTGACATTTCGTCGTCGTCTTCCAACGTCCCTTTTAAACTATTCTATGAGTAGTCTAATACTAAAGTGCAATCAGTACCGTTGGCAACATCAAACGGCTCAAAACAGCGTTTTTGAGGAGACCAAAGAACCCTTAAACAAAGGTAAGTTTTAAAAAAAATGAATGGGATTTTTCCTATTGGAATAATACTTGGAAGATTTCTCGGTTTGCAATTTGAAGAACCATAACTTTTTTTGGTCATCAGTAGGCCCTTCTCCAAAATCTTTCTTGTCAGTGATGCAAAAATGCAAAACATTTAGAAAATGAGCATTTGTTCAAGATGCAGAGATCTAACGATAAATCCTTATTTCAGTGGCCAATCACGAGGAGGTCCTTTTGATTGCTGTCCAACGTCTTAGAAAAAATGGGTTTTAAGCTGGTGACTTTGCTCATTGTCTGTTCAATAAATTTGGAATGTATTGCCGGATCGTGCCTATGTCACGTGGTGCCCAATTTTTCTTGTCCACCTCCTCCCTATTGCTGTGAAAGTGGTATGTACACTTTTGACGAGTGTGGATGCTGCTTGGAATGTGCAAAATCAGAGCTGCAACCCTGCGGTGCTTCAGCGCAAATTGACGGTACTGGTGGGGGAAAATGTGCCAAAGGATTGTCTTGTCTCAAAACTTGCAGTAAGCGATGACCATTAACGATAAAAGCCGGATTTTTACCCGGCAAACTTCTTTTCTTTCTGAATTACTTGCCTCTGCATGCACTACAATATGATATTTCAGAAATGAGGCAATTGACATGATTTCATCCGCATTCATTGATCATTCGTATCCTTTTTTGTGACAAGTTTTATTTGCTTGAATCAAAGATACAAACAAAATGGTGGGATGCAAATTGCAAAAAAAAAAAGATATCTACCGAATTTTAGATCAATTTTGTCTATTTTAAACCATTTTTTAAAAGACAATTGGTAAAGCAAATTTAAAAAAAAAAATCTTTCTTTGTAAGACTCAATTTGATGGAAACTAAAAGTTGGATTTTTGTAATTTACAGCCTCCTGTGGAACCTTAGGTGCTGATTCTGAACCATGTGTGTTTCCCTTCGTATACGAAGGAGTGAAATATGACAAATGCACCTCGACCCATGCGGCCGAGGGTGCCGTGTGGTGTGCCACGCAAGTCCACGCCAATGAGACGGTTATTGAAGGCCGCTGGGGAGATTGTACAGAGGGCTGTCCTGGTGCTCGTAAGTACTTAATTAGGGGGATTAGGACGAAAAAAGGAAGCCACATTGGGCTCTGCTGCTCTGCCTCCTCCTGCTATTATTTTAACGATGAAAATCCGCGAAAATTCTTTTTTAGTAATTTTCTGACGGCCATGGAATTTGGAGTGCTAAAATTCCTGACCGAGAATAATTATGACAAAATGGCTCAAAAAATTCTAGTTTTACATTTTTACTTTTCACTTAGAATATTTTCTATTCATTCATCCGGCGGGTGTAGTAGTATTTCCCCTTGACCTTACTTGGAATTCTAGGAATTGAGGAACCCTAATAACCACAAACCATCGGGATGGTTGTGCTGATTCATTTCATGGTTATCGAGCATCTACCTTAGAAAACTTTTTTGCATGTGTAAATTCTATCACTTTATTGTATTGTATTCTATGTCAATGATTTGTCACCCATTGTTGTTTAGGCTTAGACTGCAATGAGCAACGCTTTTCCATCATTGAGGGTCGTTGTGTTAACCCGGCGGTTCCAGGTGCCATCCCTAATTGGTTTGGGGCTCCGGCCTACAAATTATTGCCACCAACAGAAGATTTGTTCCGGGCACCAATTTGCGATCAAGGTAAAGTTCACTTCTGGCAATTTGCTTGGCTCTTTTATCACTTTACATTTCTAAACAGGAAAGAGAGTCTGAAAATCACCTTTTGATCTCAATTTTCAAAATACACTTTAATTATTTTTTGGTAAACTAAACATGGGGAAAAACGGGTAGATGTAGTGAGTGCATTAAAACCACACAGTTCCCACTTTGCGGTTTGAACAAAAAACCCAAGAAATGCAACACTTGACATCTCTCTTTTGATTTACTTCTCAGACTCAGCACGGAAGCAAAAACGCCTTCTCTACGAAAATACTTGCCGATGTGCTCAAGGTGAAGACGCAGTGGAAATGAATGCTGATGGTTCAATTCGTGGAAATTGCACTGGGTAAATAGTATAGCAGCAAACTACTGAATTATTCTATTACTATTTCTAAGCCATTTTTGTCCATCTTTATTAGGGTTGATCCTAATCTGCAGGATAATATCAATCCCGTTTGGTGTTTCTTGGAGAATGTCCGCGACCATAACCATCCAGCTTCTGGATGTTATTCTGATACCACTTGGTCCTCTAAAGATGGACGGTTTTGGTCATCTATGGCTTGTAAAGGACTTCCACCCATTGCTGATTTCGGCATTGAAGAATTACCAGTATGTACCCATTATTTTTAAAGAATTTGCCTAAGTGTCTTGAGCACTGGTTTTTTTTTTCTTAGGACGCTCCCCTTCATTTATTAGGGCGTAATCACCCCTTTGTCCGTGAGCAGCAAGTGACTAAAAAATCAGGAGGAGGGCTGAGGACGACTACTAGTACTACCACCACAGAACTGCCTTTAAATCCCGTTGAATTTCCATTTTATTATGAGGACTATGGTGAAGTAGCCTATAATTACGATGACCAAGCTTATGTAGATCATGATGGAGATGGAATTCCTAATGTTCTTCCAATCATTAACCACCAACAGCAGCAGCAGCAAAAAAGTCCATTTTTACCCACCCCATTGCCCCAAACCTCGACTTCTGAAACATTAGTCACTGCTGATCCACTGCCCCTGACAACCATGAAGGTTGAAACCACAACTACAAGTACTACTACAACGACATCAGCACCTACGACAATATTAGGTTCGTACCCATTGCTGATAATTATCATCTATTTTGGAATAAGGTCTATTGTTGACTTTGGAGAAGCAAAAAAAGTTGTGAATATTTTAAAAAAAACTGATTTCTAATTGACTTTAGACCTAATTTGATATATTTTTAAGCGTGAGCTCAAGCTGCTCGCTCGTTCGTAGCTTTTCAAAATTGTTAGCTTTTCAAGTTTCAAACTTTTCTAGACATAATCTAAACTTTTGTAATTTGGGCAAAGAAAAATGGTAGATGCAATTTCATTTTTTAGAAGTGAATCCAAGTTCCTCAACTACCGTGACAACTTTGCAACAAGAAGAGGAAACAGTGACAACTCCACCCCCAACCATTTTGCCAGCTTCAACTTCAATGTGGAAGGAAGTCAACCAAGAAAAAATTTTGAGCACAGACGACAAGGTTGAAAATGAAATCATTGAAGAAACTACTACCAAGGACGGTTCCAAACTTGTCATCGTGCAAGCTTTACAACGCGCCGCCAAAAACACAGCAGATTTCCCTTCAGAACTCAACCCAAACAGTGGTCCTGATAACCAAGTGGATTTGGGTATTTTTGGCTCATTTTGGTTACAAAAACCCAGGAATATCCGTCAAGATCGTAGTACAGACCGACCCAAACCAGTATTTAGAAAAGAAGATTACTTAGATAAGTTTCCAGAATTGAGAATGTGATGATCGAAAATACATACCGAATCGATGTAGTTTAGATCTTTTTGGACCCTCATTGCATTGGTCCAAATTAAGGCTCAATAATATTTTAGCATACCTTGTATCTCTAAAAGTTTTGTGTAGTGGGATGCAAGAAGTTTTTGATATGAACAAATTTGCAGAACTAACGATGTAATTATGGTCGACATGCCCACACGTTGAGATTTTTATTGCGCATTTTCAAAACTTCTGATGCTTTACAGTCATTCATTCATTTCTCTCCTTGCTCATAATCAGGATGGCACAATCAGTATAACATAAAAATAAAAGGGTGGATAAACATCAGATATTATCGAGAGGGGGATAGACAAAACAAAATTATGATACACAATGCAATTTTTCTTCGTCCATTATAGTCAAAAGTAACATTTTAGAGCGCGAAAATTCAAACATGAATAATTGGACACAAAAATCTACTTTTGCCACAGTGTGCATGAATTACATGATCATTTTCAAGACGCATAAAAAAGCTCTCATATACATACAAGACTTAGCTGTGATCGAAATTGTGACTGAATCCGTGGGATTGACCATTAACATGGATATTAAAACTGGCTTGAGCAGTACTTCCAGCAGGACTAGAATTGTATCCAGAATACGACGGATACGGTGAGGCCGCAGCAGAATATGCATATCCATACTGATTTTGTGGACTGTAATTGTAGAGATCTTGCTCAGGTTGTTGGACATAAACTGAACCACTGTGCACATCTTGAGCCAATGTATTGGGTTGGATGGTACTCTGGTAGTATCCAGGGGACACTTGGCTGTATCCACCGTATTGCAAGGGTTCGGTGTAATGTAATGCTTCAGTGTGGTCATGTTCTTCTACTGCGGCTAAACTGGTTAGATCTTGGACTGGAGCGGAATCAAATAGAGGTTCGATTTCCGCAGAGTGACCAATTTCGTAGGTTGCAGGAGGAACGCCATAAACTGTGTTGTCTTCATAGGAGGGAGTGGCTGTAATGGGTTCGGGGGCATACCCTGTTTCCACGATCTCAACGGGAGTGTATTTCTTTGGGTGCCTATGAACGAAAAGATACATTTTGTTGAAGAACCCCTTTTAGAAGAAAATTACCTATGAGCATTATCAATGGTGATAATTTCCGGTTCCGGTTGAGGATATTCCGGTGGAATTGGACTGTACTCGTTAGTACTGATTGGTTTCCATCCACTAAATTCCAATTTAGGCCCTTTTTGGTACTTGACTGGTGGGGTGTGGGTCTTCATGGGATACGTTTTAGCCTTTTTGATTGTAGTAAAAGTCGGCATGATTTTGGTGGGTCTTTTGATCATGGGCATGCGAAATCGAGGCATTCTAAAGGACGGCATTCTAATCAAAGGCATTCGAATGTGTCTTTTGGGTTTGTAGGAAGGCATTAATGAGAGCAACGACATGACTGGCATGTACAAAGGGTTCATTTTCTTGTGGCGTTTAGGTCTTCTGTATTGGGGCCTTGAAGGCTCGGAATAACTGAAATTCATAGCGACACAGTGTTAAAAAAAATCACCAAAAAGAAAAAAATTGTTTTTGTCAAATATTTGATCTTTCACGCCAAAAATGGCCTTAATTGCACATGCAGACTCAAGTATTATTTCTTGACATTGACTGGAAGTTTTTTCATTACAATTATTTTTTCTAAATGATGTGAGTAAGTGTGACACTTTTTATCTTGCTAATGAATCATTGTGTCTCTCACCTTTGTAGAGGAGCAGAGGCCGAGACAACAGGAGCTAAGGGAGCACCGTATCCATCATCAATTTCTTCAATTTGCACAGGCGGCGTTGAAGCTGCATTCTGCACAGACTTTTTGACCTTTACTGGTGCAGAGTAGCTTTGAGCTGGTTCTTGATATGAAATTACAGGAGCAGCAGGTGAGCCATAACTATCATCGACTACAGCAGCAGTAGCAGTGGATTCATAATTGGTGATAACTGGCGCACTAGGTGACCCGTAACTATCCACTTCATTTAAACTGGGATTATCGTATACAGAACCAGTGCTTGGATGGTGGTAGCTCACAGGATTCGGCCTGGTCGAGGGTCGTTTTTTGCCTCCTCCACCAAGAAAAAATCCATTGGAAGAAGGTGTCAAAATCAGTAGGACCTGCAAAATAAAGCCTAATTACTAAGGCACTCCTTTAAGTGAAAATTAAAATAGGAGCAAATTTTATGCTTCACTGATTTGTCTGGAATGAAAGTTGAATTTAGAGCCCATCCCTCCTTTTTTCTTACTTCTGTATGGAAAATCATAGTAAAAGGATTTTTGAAGTAAGATGGACATCTAATCTATCATCTTTGTTTTGTGTAAAACATAATGATTTTCGCCTTAGGCCAAAGAAAAAAAAGAGACTGGAGAGGTAGCAGCAGGGCAAGGCTAATTGTGACACATCGAAATCTGTTTCAGCCAAGTCACTAATGAAAAATTGTTTTTTTGGTGCTTGTACACTAAGGAAGTCAGCAAGACCTTGCACCGATACTCGTTAAAAATGAGAAGACAATTCTTGGAAAACAAAAGTGTACAAAAAGAAAAACCGAAAATTGATACAGACACACTTTGGAATGTGATCCTCAAGAATTTTTTTTTTTTAGTTTTTAACAAGGGAAGAAATAACCAAACATTGAGTCATTATAAGACTAGGAAACAAGCTTCTCGAATAATTACACTGTCTGAACAACAACAGTTTCATGTTAACCTCATTAAACTCATTTATGTAGAAATGATTACGTTTAGAACATCGCATCACTGCTGTTGATTTTGCGGAAGTCCATGAAAAATTGGTTTCTCGTGCTTTTAGTCACACACCGTCGTCATTCAGTAGCAGCCTTTTTTACTATCGTTGCTACGATGAGTTGGTAACTTGCATTTGAGCCATTTGACCTTGAATACTGAATAGTATATAGTAGTAGCTTTTTGTTAATGAGTCTGTTTCAATGAATGGCAAAAGGAGCGAGCATGATAATAATGGGCTGGATTTTAAAGCCAACGTCATGTTTAATTTAACCACTTGCGGCTTATTGCGCCCCCTTACAATTCTACATTTGTCTTATTTGAATTGAATTTTCGTAAGTAGCTATGATTCAAATATGTGCCTTGTATGTATTTTTAAAGATTGACCAACCTTTTAAGTTTTGAAAGAAATAGTTGAAGAATTGAAAAAAAAAATCGATGATCATCCTATCCAACTTACTGCATAAAATTAGACTACCAAATTGACCTCTCAGTAGTAGCAAAGCTCTTTTGACCTTGTCCCGCTTTTTTTCAACAGCCTTGTGGATTGTATCATCGACCTATTTATTGACTACTACCCATCCATAGTCATGTCACATTAGCAATCAATCGTTCAATTCCTGAAATCCCAGGCCGCCGATCAGCGATGCTGGTACATCATCAATCAGGTAGAAAAGTAAGCAGAGTAAAAAAGGACAACTGGTCTTTTTGACAACTGAAAGTAGGACCATGAAATTATATTGAGAGAGTATCACTGACTTTCAGGTCTAAATTGACTACTAGAGGAATTTGGAAAATTCCTAGATTTTTGGTGATGTTTGGACGTCTAGATTTGTGTTTTGTTTTTTGCACTAGTGCTCACGAAACATAGATTTCTTGCGGTCATAGCATCACATCAATAAGGTTGTCAAGAAATGTTCTATATTATTGTGGCACTGTACTACTCCATAGTGATAATAGCTCTGTAATTATTGCAGTAAGACTTTTGTCTTCATGAGAAAAAATAAAAACTCAGCTTTTATGAGTCATCATTTTTCTTAGTTCTAGAACTTCCCTTCTCTCTTTTAGAAGTGCTGCTAGCACTTCAATGAAATAAGCATATAATGACAGCTCTACTTCTATGAAAAATGCCTAAGACCTCCTTCTCTGTCTCCAAATAGGCCAGACAGCAAGTAGCCTTCAAAAATCGTCAAAATTCAGTTCATTTATCTCATATCCTGCTTTCAAGAATGCAGACCTGGAAAATCTGCATCGAATTTTTCTAAATGACTTTGAATTATTACTTTTCAAAAAGATGAAAAGATTTCGATTTTGATCACCTTTTTGGCTATAACTATAAAATCAAGAGTATTTCCACAAAAGTTTGGCTTGGCAAAAAAAAGGAAGTGAAATTTCAAGACTGGCCCAGGTTTACTTTTGGCTTGATGTCTATCTAGCTTATGATAAGGCATCTTCAGCTTTCAGTGTGTGTATCCCTATGTACACTCAAGCCTAAGAAACTGGTAAACAAGAGTGTAGTATAATGGAATTCCTAAGGCCATTTTTTGCAGTAGTCGCGCCAAGCAAGCCACAGCTCAGCATATTACCACAGCAGCAGCAGCATCAGCGACACATGCCTTAAAAATTGCGGACCATAAAAACCCAAGAAGGATTTTCACTACTTCTTCAACAGGAATTTAGGCAGCACACCATATTTTTATGACAACTGGTCACATGATCACACTAAAAAGAAATATGTATGCAAAAGGCAAGGACACTACTTCTACCCCAGTTTCTACAATTTCAGTTTTATGTATTTTTAATGTAGCTAACTTTCATATTTTTGAAGGATTTTCTCAGATTTTCAGTTTGTTTTTGCATGATTGTTCGTCATTTTTCACTAATCTGATCTCCAATTTCCTTATACCCACCCCATCATCACAGTGTTTTAAAGTCATCTTAATGTCTCATCTGAATTTTCACAGTTTGTATTGGAAAAATGGCCAAAATTATGTTGATTTTATGCACGAAGATTCAAACTGCTCGAATTTAGTATAAAGTGAGACTTTTTGAGAGATTGTCCCACATTGTGATGCCTCCTAGAAAATACCTCCAGATTTCAATCTTTTGTGTTTGGACAGAGGGTAGGAGCAGCTAAGCAAAATGATGCTCATCTCAAGTCATTTTCCCAAGGCATCATAATGGACTGTTGAATTTTAGCAGTTGAGCTTGTCCATCTGCTTATATGTATTTGAATTTCTTCTTTTCCCAAAGTACAGAGCTCTTCACAGCATGAGGTGTGAAAGTGTTTGAGTCTCGCAGAAGGTTTTTTACCCACTTCTCATTATTTTATTTCCTTTGTGGCCAACAGTGATTTTTTGCTCTCATTTTTTGCTTAACTCACCTCCTGGGTAACTTCTCCTCTCGAGTACTACTTCCCCCCTCCCTCCCTCGTGGTGCAGTGATGACCATTGTGAAATCTCCTGGCTCCGAAACTGCTTCGGCAGAAACTACGAATTATCAACTTTTAAAGCTTCCTTTTCACGCTCTTTTAAGCCTTAATTTAATCGGGTCAGTTGCCACTACAAACATTTCAAAATCATTGATTTTTTGACAACTTGACATTCCAATTATTTTTTAGGTGGATTCAACAAAATGATTGACAACAAATAGGTCAAAATTATCCAAAATCGCTTTCTTTACGATGTAATTTCAACTTTATAGACTTTGCGCTTTTTTAAAACCCGACGACGTAATTTTGTGGTTAACAGCTAATCTTTCATCCATAATTTTACACCTAGACAAAATTGCGTGTAATAAATGCATAAACATCACCAGATTATTGAATTATGAGCTCATTGTAGATACTACATTGCAGCATTGAAAATATGTCCTTAGGCCTCAGATTATTGAGTTATCTGTATCAACGCCATATGTGAAAGTAATTATAGCGTCGCTAAATGAGCGCCGGTGCTGCGCTACTCTAATAATGGAATTTCCTAATTAAGTATGCTACTTTAATTTCCGGATGATACATGACAACCCAAATTGGCTCAAACACAATCAACAGATGCCTTTTTATAGCATTTCAATTTTCGCGCCAAAAAGTAACCCAAGCAATTCAAATTTTAGGTCAATCTCTCTCATTTCCGGCTTTGTTCTCCATTTTCGCTGACGACATATCCTAGTAGTCCCTGATGATTCATTGAAAATGCATGCCCATTTTTCTCGTTTAACGAGGCTCTCGTTTCACATTAATAACAACGTTGGAGACATCTCAGATTTTCCGATTCGCTTTTACCTTTAGAACTGAACTGTGCTTTAGCCCTTGCCTCAAGGTTCATGATTTACGAGCTTTGGGGGTCTAAGGATTTTTTGCCCCCATAAAGAACAATCAGGGGGTGGATATGCAGTATTATTTGTTCAGGAATATTTTTTCTCAACTCTTGTCCAAATTCATTAGAAGCGCCAAGATGCGATGAGAACTCCTTTCAAGGTCCATTGCATATTTTGAACAAGCCTTTGCATAAATAGGAGGAGAGGCAAGGCGATCATTTTTCAGTTCACATTTTTGTATCATCAGTTAATTCTTTGTTTTATTAGACCCCTGCAGCTTAATTTCTCGTGTTGGTTATCTAATGAATTTGACCCTTTTGTTTCAAAAGAGAGAAAAGGAGCAAAAAATCCATCCCTATATGGAGAGTTAGGCTTTTGTTTGGAGCCCCCATGGTTTACAAAAAATGTTTACCTAGGGGGTATTCATAGAAGTGGCTTAGAAGTCTATTGTGTACAGGGAAACGTCATCATGAAAAGGAGGCCACTAAACCAACTTTGAATTGCATTTGAAATATTTGAATTTTCACGCCAAAATGGTCAAAACTGCACCTTTAAAATTCTTTAAAAAAAACTTAGTTTTGGCTTGGAAATTCAAATACTTTTAATTTGACAATCAACGTTACTCTTGCTACAAATAGATGCTCTAAGGTATGATGTTTTATAAATGGAGGCCACAGCATCAGTAAATTGGGTGGAAATCTGGTATCGATTTTCATATCACGGCAGCATCAGCATCAATTGTCTACTGACCCATTTTTGATCACCTAGGAGATCATCGTGTCAATGCCAAGGTTAAATCACTGAGCAGTACCAGTAGTCGCGCGCACGAGCAATCTAGAATTTTGGAGGAGGGGAGCTCTGCTGTGTTCTGACTAATTTTGTTTTCTTCCTTCTGGTCATTTTTTATATTTTCAAATCCAATCTTGAACGCTCCAGTGATCACAGTAAATACAGGGTGGTCTAAGTAGTGCGAACCATTTTTTAATTAATCGATATGAGAATAATTTAGTAAATGACGAAACTGAATTTTCTCGAAGACCAATTCTTACAATTGCAAGTATCCATTTTGGTTGGCAAGAAGCAATTTCATCAGATTATTGTCCATGATTATTTTTCCTGTGGTTTTGTTCACTAATGCACAAGCAGCGGAAAGACGTTTATCTGCCTACTCAAACTGAAGTTCAGAAACTCATTGTCAGTCATTTTGCTGGCAAATATCCTTTCATGGAGAAATCCCTAAATCGCCTAATGGAAGTGATTGTTGACAGTTAAAAGGAGCAAAAGTGACCTCCAAAATCTGTTAAACTATAACTCTAATCAGATTCCTTTAAAAGGGCATTATGGTTCACTTTGGCAATCCTTCAGTAGTAGTACTACTGCAGACACTAAATCTAGCAATTAAAAGTTTTGCTTTGTTTTTTGTTTACATGTCACTAAGGAATTCTCAGCTTACTGATAAAGTGTAAACACTTTAAATCTTAGACTCTTTTTTGCTCAAGATAAACATCTAAGTAAGGAATTACAGGGTCATGACAAAAAAAGTGGACTTTCAACACTTTATAATCCAATTGTGACTAAAAAGTTCCCATCAATTAGATATGCTTGATACAGGGTGACATATAAGTACCGGAACGTTTTTTTCCTACATAAAAATCCTGGGACAATGTCTCAAAATTAGAAATCAAAATTAAGGATTGAAAATTAAACGATTTTAAAAGTTGGTTGGGTACATAGGAAATGTGTCAGAGTTGGGAGATTTTAACGTAACGGAAACGCAAATATGCTCCTCTACTATACAGGCTGACTGACACATATAGTGAAATGGAATTTCCCCATGATTCATGACAACACGCAAAATCATTAACTCTGCTCCGATGCAAGGTACAAACTCACACTTTGTTTGACCAAAGGTTTTGTGTTTAGGCTATTAGTAAGATTAATGAGACATTTTTGCACTCATTTTGCCTGAGAGAAATTGAGTTAATGAAAGTTGGAACTTAGCAGCTCATTGTTGACATCTATTAACACCTGCTGAGATCTTTAAAAATGAGAAAATTCAAGGACAAATTCTCTTAGGACAAAAGCAACGAAAATCTTGATTACTATAAATCAATCCTCCTCCTCTTTTGATATCAAATGTTCTTTTCTTTTCATCACATTTCTATTGTTGAAAAAAGAGACTTTTTCTAGTGGGAATTTGGTCTTAGCAAACTAAGAAATTGGTCAATTTTAGCTAATTTTGGAAATCAATCTTCATGACTTTTTTGTTTTAATTGTTTTTTGACTTTAGAATTTGTGAAAAAGTTTGCATTTTTATCATGATGATGATTGATTGATAAATAGGATTAAACTACACAATAGAGAAAAAAAATGCAATGTTTGCCAAGACAAATAACCTCACTTGAGGAAAAACTATGCAGAAAGGGATCTTATCTTCTTTAGAAAGTTTTCTTTTTTGTTTTCGAAACCCAAAAATTTCAGTGATATCATAGCAGTAAGAAAGAAGAAGCTTGAGTAGATCTTTAAAAGATTCACAACGGTGGTCACGTACGTCGTTGGATAGGTACATTTCTGTTTTATTTGCCTTGTATAAGGCTTCTGGATGAAGGGCCCCATTCATTTACCACAAAAAATCGTTAATGATGATTTGATGCATAAAGGGGCTTCCTTTTTCGGAAAACCATTTTTCATGCAGTCATCCCTTCAATTTCTTTATTTGAAGGCCCTTTTCAGCATAAATGATTGAATATTTTGTCTAATAACAATTTTAGGCAAAGATAACACAATGTTGGAAAGTCACCGAGAAAGGTTTAATTTGAATTTTCACGCCAAAATTGAAAGTATAGGCGTAGATTTTAGTGAGCGACCGAATATTCGGTTCGGTTCGGTAAATTCGGCAAAATGACTACTTTACTAGTAGATTTGGTAGTGAATTTTGGCGCGAAACTTCAAATAACTTTACTTTGAATTGAATACATATATGTATTTTAACGTAGCTCGCTTCGCTCGCAATGTTGAAAAATGTGACATTTTTAGTGATATTCAAACACTGTGTAATTGTGATTTGTATGGAACAAAACTTACCAATAAATAGTGCTGCATAACTGAAGATGTCACTTATCCTTGTCCCAAAAAGTAATAATTTCACCGGCGTTGAAATCACTCAATTTGCATCCGTGTCTGAGTATCTTTTTTCGTACCTCAAATGCAATTATTTTTCCCACTGTTTGCACTTTTCTGCGTACACAACTTGGTTCATGTCTAAAACGGAATGAAAACTTTTGTTGGCTGCTGCCATCGGGAATTCTCTCAGAGCAGCGGGCATTTGCCGCCGCGCCCTTCGGTTAAGGGCCGAGGGGTCCGTCCGTCCGTCCGAATGCGGATTACCGCTTGCTCCTCTGATCACTACCATGCGTCAGCGGAAAAGAACCGATGAAAGTAGCAAAGCCGACGCAAAAAATGGCAAGCAGAGCTTCGGCAGCTCTTTTTTCTGGACTTTCTCAGTGTTGAATTCATCTCAAAAATGTTGCAATGTAATCTAACAATGGAATGTAACATCTTGAGATTGTAAAACGATTGATGGTTCTTACCCCCTGCCTCTAAGATTGCTATCATCACGACCCAATTTACTATTATTGGTTGAGCATTGAATAAAGAGTTCCTTTTTATGTGAATTTTTTTTTATGCCGATCAAAAACGTAATGCGAAATTACGTTCATAAAACTAAGCAATTATTTAGGGTTTTTAGTGATTTTTTGGCGCGAAATAACGTCCGAAAGATCTGAAAAATACGAGAAGAAAAGTGTTTTCAATATTGTCCAAGAACCACAGTTGACAAATCGTGACTGAAATGACTGAAATCCGGTAAGAGGAAAAGCGTGTTAAAAAGCAATTAACCCCAAAAATAGCCCTCATGCTGGGTAGACAGAGGATTGAAACAAAGGCTGTTCAGCAAAAGTATAGAAATAGAAGAAGATAGGAAGTTGATGATTTTTCTTCCACTTTAGAATTTCACGAGTCGTGCCCAGAGTGGTGACCAGACGAGTGTATAGAGGGGAAAATGACTGCACTAAATCATAGTCCTTAGCCCAATAAATCGGTGGCCCATTGCATGATGTTCTTTCCCCGAGACCCATGGAAATTGCTCCTCACCATATGGGTGGACATGAGTAATAAACAGTAAAGAAAGAAGGGGTTAAAAAAAAACCCAGTAATGGTAGACTTGCTTCTATGCCAACCAATTACTTTCCGTTTACAGGTCATTCTTGAGCTTGGCGGAGTAGTAAGTAGCTGGAGGACAGGATCGCAAAGGCTTCGGGAATTTCAAATGTCACATGGAAAATTTTTAAAAGTATTCTAATTTTCGCTGCATTTTGGGAGTGAAGGATAAAATTCTTAATTTTTGAAATTTTGCGCCAAAATATTTTTGACGTGTCATAGAATGAGAGACTTTTTTAATACTAAAATGGATCATCATTAGATCTTTTTTCAAGCAATGCATCAAAGTCCAGTAATCCATCTTCTCTTAGACTGCTCTGCTGACCCAAATAATTATTCACAGTTTGATGGTCAAAGTATATACAGAAAAAAAGTCAGTCGGGTGTGTCGCTTTGATATTAGCGCCAACGTGTCGGTGGTGTCGTCGCGCCGCTGCTATGAAAAAAAAGTGACAATTTTTCGTGATTTATTTTGCTTCTACCCATTCGTCAAAATGATTTTCACCTTTTATTTAGGTCAGCAACAAAAATCTGCAGAAACTTTTAGGGTCAATTTTCAGGCTTTGCTGGAGGAGGTCATTCATCAAGAATTCATTTTTCATTTTCGGCTACTTTTGAAAAGGTCGGTCAACAATAGAAAAACTTTTCATTTTCTTTCATTGCTCATTAAAAGTTTGCTTATTTATGACTTTTGCTTCATTTCAATGTCAAAGCAGATAAATATACTGCTGCTGCTTTGTGCAAATAGTCAATTTTGAGTCATTTATGGTCAAAAATCTCCTTTCAGTCAAAAAGAGATCGTAAAATAGATTTCCTAAACAAATGCACTTAAAAGATAATTAAATGCAGTTTAGATTTGAGTAGAACTCCTTAACCAAACCTGCACACTGTGACAAAATTAAGAATTTAAAAATTATACTTGTTTTTGCAAACTTTTATCATTTTTTTCCTCTCCATGTTTTTTTTTTTTTTGCAAAAAAAAAAATCATCTTGGTTCAAAAATTCTAATTTTGCCGCAGTGTGGCCAATTGCTACTTGCACAATTATGGCTAAATGCATTTTGAGTCCCTGATTTTTTTTTCTCCAAAACTTATCATTGAGCTCCATTAGCTCCTCCTTCAAGTTTTTTTCGCACATTATTTTTTTCGCATCAGAAGAATGTCCTTCCACATCAATTCCGCTCGGTTAGGAAAACGTTTCAAAAGCAACAACGGACAAGTATCGCATGAGGGCTCAATAACGATAATGGTTGAGGAGTACTTGAGGGTTTTTCTCTGAATTTCTACCAAGGTTTACAAATGCAAGGCTAAGCAACATTTTAATAATAAGAAAAGTAATAATTGAATAAACAGTATTAGTAAAAAAATATCAAAAATTAAAAAAAATAATTTTTCTGATATTTCATAAATTTTTTGCGCCCAAATTCTACCGCAAATTCTAACAAAAATCCTGATGAGCTCAGCATGAGAGTAGTTTCACTCTGCCCAGTTCACTCCTTTTCATGCCACGCCACGTGAAAATTCGACCAAAAATGCAAAGCTGTGCAAATGAAGGTCACTATACGCTACATACTCTCATTACACATGTGCGCAATAAAAATGCCCCAAACCCAAACGAAAACGTTACTCTTGTCTCATTTTGAGTGAAAGAATGCAAATTGAATTTTCCTTTTTTTCAAAGGGTATTCCGTGGAATTTCCGGGAATCCTTGAGGCCATAAAAACAATGCGGTTGAGAAAATTCCCGGGAAAAAATTGGTTGTCGGTACATTTTCGCGCCTAAATCTAAATCATGGAATTCAAAACTGTCAATTTTCGCGCTAAAAATCTTTAGGATTATTATATCTAGAAAATCAGATATTTCTTTTCTCATCATTGAACCGTAGAATTTCTTGACGTGATGAATCCTAATCAATTTCTTCAAATATCCATAACATAATGAATATGAGGAAAAGTAGTTGCACAATAATAAAAAGAAAGATGTTTGCTTGCGTTTTTGTCCAAAGCAGCAGCGGCTTTAGTTATGGAGCAAGGAGGGGGAGGTTGAACAAAAAAAAAAAAAAAAAAAAAAAACTGTAAATGCTTTAATTAAGGGATCGCGCGATCCAAAAAAAAAGGTCGATTTTTACCCTCTTGTAAATCATGTGAAATGCTGCATGACGATTGACTATTGAATTGAACGAATATTCTTTTTCAGAATTTGTATTTGCTTTGAATTTTTGCGCCAAAAATGAAGGTAATTTTAAAAGGCATTATTTCTTTGTACTTTCTTTATTTACAATTCGCGTAGCGTATTCGCAGAATTTCCAAATTGAAAAATCCATAATTATGCATTTTTAACCAGAAGAGGACGAAGAAGAACTGGAACTGGAGTACCGACGACGACGTCCAGGAGATGAGCGTCGTGGACCCGGAGACCTTTGAGGTGACCTCCTACGAGGTGGAGGTGACCTAGAACGTCTTGGAGATCTCCTTGGTGAACGTCTCCTTGGTGGGGATCTACGTCTTGGTGGAGAACGACGTCTAGGTGGGGATCGACGTCGTGGAGGAGACCTATTTCGGCCTCCGCCACCCCAAGAACGCGAGGGAGAACCAAATGGTCTTCCTTGTATTCTGTCTCCTCTTGGACCTGCGTTTCCGCCACCGAAACCTCCTCGGCCTCTTTGAGGAGAATTTCTTCGTTGAAGAACTTTCTGTACTTTGACCTCTTGTCCATCAATGTAACCTGAAATTGGAAAATGAAATTACTAATGAAAATTATTTGTCTGAAAAAATTCGTGAAAATACTCCGGGTTTGCGCTTTGGTTTTTGAACTTAGATTTCACGAGAAAAAGTGCAAAAATCAGTTTTGTCTATTTTCAACTGCAATTTTACGAGAAAAATGACAAAAAAATATTTGACGTTGTTTATTTGAAAAAAATCGTGAAAATACTCCAGTTTGTTTTCAACTTCGATTTCACGAGAAAAATTGCAAACATTATTTGCCTTGAAAAAAATTGTGAAAATCAGTTTCGCACTATTTTTCAACTACAATTTGACGAGAAAAATGACGGAAAATCTTACCGCCATCCATTTTCATAATACATTCTTCAGCTTCTTCGACTTTTTCATACTCCACATAACATCTCTCCAGATGCAACCAAGTCTTGCCCCGATCCAAGGGCAAATCGCAAAAAGTCACATGTCCAAAATTTCCAAAAATCTCCAAAACATGATCTTTAGTCACATTTCTTGTCAATCTCGTAACGCAAACTTTTCTGGGTGGTGAAGAAGTCGCCTTGCGTTGTTGCCTTCTAGGACTGCCAGATCTTGAACGACGATCACTTGAACGTCTGGACCTACGTCTGCGATCATCAGAACGAGATCTTGAACGGGATCTGGACCGGGGGGATCTTGAACGTTTAGTCTCATCTTTCTTTGCCTCATTTTCTTTGTCCTCATCTTTCAAAACTGCTTTCAAATCCACCGGAGGTTCCTCGCCCGGGGGTGCAGGTTCATTGTCAGGTTCAGTGAGACTTTTAGTACTCACTTCAACCTTTTCAGGTTTCTTTTCTGCCTCAGTTTTGTCCTCTTTTTTGGCTGGTCTTTCAGGACTTTTTTTGGCGACCTCTGATTTTTTCGAGTCTTTGTCTTTCTTGGAATCACGATCGCGGTCACGATCACGGCCGGATCGGCCACGAGAATTTGATCGGCCTCCACGACCACTACCACGTCCTCCACGTCGGTCAGCTTCCTTCTTGTCTCGTGACCTGGATCGAGATGAACTCGAACTTGAACTGGAACTCCGTGAACTTCCCGAAGACGAAGAGCTGGAACTCCGAGAACTTCCACTTGAACTGCTAGAACTATCGCGTTTTCGGCCACCACGATCTCGGTCACGATCTGACCTGCGATCACGATCGCGTTTTGATGATCGATCAGATCGCTTTTTGTCCGGAGATGAATCTGAACTGGAGCTGCGACGTCCCGGCATTCTTATTTTCTAAAAATCGATAAATTTTCTTCACGAATTTTTCGTTTTTCTGTTTATTTTTCTTTGAGTCGGCGTCTGTAGTCGTTATTTCCTACAAGCACATCAATAAAAGTCAAATATTTATGAAAAAAGCCAAAAATTGGCAATTCTATTAT
>LT727903.1:614027-677575 GCA_900157175.1 Oithona nana | reverse complement strand
CGCTATTTTTTGTGCTGTTCTATTTGTTTGTCACTTGGCTCCAATTTTTTGGTGTATGTGGTGCATAATAAGTCAGGTGGATAAGTCTCAACTTTATTCTAAGAAACATACTGATGTTGTACAAAAATACGGAACATCTTATAGAAAAAGCACGAACAATTGGTTTGACACACCGAGATTATTATATCTTTAGAACATTCAATAAGACTTGGATGATGATAATATTAATTATTCTTCTTTTTTTTCTTTTTTTTTTTTTTTTTGAGGGGGTTGTCTGAAAAGCTTATCCACATTTTTCAAGATTTTTTTTTTTAGTTTTCCATAAAGTTATTATTTCTTTTAGAATTTGCACTAATTTTTTCACTGTTTGATTTTTTTTTTGAAATTTTTCGATATCTTTTTTTAGTAATAATGGATTGAAGATTTCATATGTAGGAAATAACAATGAGAAGTTTCAAATTATACTGAAAGGAACCGCTAGAGGGCGTTATATGTTACTACATATTGTATACGAGAAGGGAAAATTGTTTTCTATTGCGATTCTGAATTATTATTTTGCTTTGTAGTAGAGTTGTATATAGGAGAAGAAAATCAACAAGTCAATATAACTATTGAAATACTGTGGAAAATTGTATTATGGGGGAATAATCACAATATGTCTTTCATACATACATTCTTTTTTGTCTTTTCAAACTTGTAATTGAGGATAAGAGGAATATGATTATGGTGAGTAAGGCAAAGATTTGACTTCTATTTTGTGATGTCGTGTGAATAACAATTTGGGTCTAAATGTCTTACATATTTGGTGGAGGTATGATTCTCACAAAATGAAACTTTTTGACATAATCTAAAGAATTTAAAATTGGTCTTTGCAGGTCGCGCGGATTAAAATTGTCTTTCAAAAAGCACAGAAAAATATATCATGAAAAATTCACTGCAGCAATACTTAAAACATAGGATAGCGCATCAATAAGATTTGCTGCAATGTTTATGAGGCAAACATTGATGATATGAAAGTCCCTTGAGGGTTTTTTTTTTAAGTTTTCTTTGTTGTAGTTCACACATACCACTCTCTCACTGGTTTTGAGCCATTGGACTTTCGGAAGAGTAAAGAGCGATCGCCATTGGAGGACGGTGGCGGCGCTTGCTGCTGTAACCCAGGCGGGCCGGGCGGGCGTGGCCCCGCTGGACCCGGCGGCATGCCGGGACCACCGGGAGGTTGCGGGCAGTTGTTGTTAAACATTCCGTTGTTGTACATCATGTTATGCCCGCCGACATGCGCCACGCTACCTTCCATCAAAGAGGTGGTGGCGGTTTCTTGCTCGCCACCCACCTCCCCATAGTCATTGGGTGGAGCAAATTGGTAGCGTGGTGCAGCTTCGTCACATTTGACATGTCCATCAACGCGTACCCGAATTTTGAGCACTGAGTTTGAAAAATCATTAAAGAACAATTAGTAACCTGGCTTTTCAATGGAACTCATTACAGAGCGGCTCTAAAGTAATTGAAAGCTAAGTTTTGAAGTATAGCATACCATATTAAGAATAGTACACCAAAATCTCACTACCGTGGGTCATCGTGTCCTTTAAAATATTAGATTTTCCATGGATTTTAAGAAAGCATTTATTGGGGGAAACAGTATGGTATATAATGAAAATATAGACCCCTAGTCAAGTGGGGTATAAAGGATTGATGAAGTACAATACCATATACCATACACAATTGCTTAGTGCATATTTTTTATGTTGTATGATACAAAAGAACACGACAAAAGGTAGTTTTTTGTAGATATTTTTGTGTACTAAAAAGAGTATAACAAGAAGTTTTGTCTCATAAGTGAACTTTTGAACAAGAGCACTATGCAAGGTGCAATATGTAAGAATGAATATATACGGACAGACTTGTTGGAAACATTTTGATTTTTTTGGAATAATCTACTACTTTTTAATTACAATTTTCTAAGAGTCATCTTTCCAATACAAAAGTTTGCCCGTATTTGTTAAACCCTGTAATATTGTATATGTATATATAGAGAATCAGAATTGGAAATGTAAAGCTTACTCTCAGCAGGATGCATCACTGCAAATCAATCAAAAAACTCGTCATAAGTTTTGATTCTTAATTTACTTCCAAATTACCACACGAAAATTGGAATGAATACAAGCAAAAAATAATTTTTTTCTATACAAAAAAAAATCAAAAAGACTTCAGCTCGCGAATTCATAAGAAATGAAAAGGTCACACAATAGAGTCAGGTTAAGTTCAAGAATTGGTAGAGAGGTTGCGTGATTATGTCTCTTTTTTAAACTCTCAAATTCTATGATTCTGGCAACCTCTCACAAATTCAAGAAAGGTACTAATCCAACTCTAAAATTCTCACACAGTGGAAAACAAACTTCGATAGGTATTTCAAAAACGTATAAGTTACCTATAATAACGATGAGAACCATGGCTACAAAAGCACCCAAAATGATGCCAATCACCAAAACCATGGTAGCGGGCATTTCCTTTGTAAGCTTCACATGTTCTTCAGGTTTTTCCACTTCCACTTCCTCCTCTTCAACATTCCATTTCTCATCAAAATTAACATAAGTTGAATCAGAGTCCAATGTGGTGTCTTCCGTCTCGATCTCGTCTTCAGGCGGTATGGGTAGCATTGATGGGGGTTCATATGTTTCAACAGAGCCTTTGGTCGGCTCAGGGTACAGCAGTATCGCCCAATTTGAAGTTGTGGTGCGATCATAATAGTAAGGTGGCAGCGTAGTAGGCAAGGGTACATAACGACCTATAAAATTGTATTGTAACTTTAAAATTCGTATCAATACGACTAATAAACTATTGTTAAAAACAAAGCTAAAGAATAGAGATAGAAAACCAACATAGGAAATGTAATCTACAGAAGATAGCAGCAAAATTATGTGATTAATTTTTGATTCAGTACAATTGTGCTTTAGGAATACAGAAGATACTTCCATGATGTAATACATATTTCTACTGTACAAATATTCCTTGCTTTTTTTACTTGAGAGTTTTGGGTAAGTTTTGTGTGTGCTTTATCTACTTTTTTTGTCTAATACCCCTGGTTGTTTTTTTTTTTTAATTTTTTTTTTATAAAAAATGAAAGCCAACATGTCTCCACAAATGCTTTCACTTTAATTCTAAGGGATTTTTTGTTAAATAAAACACCAACAACAAGGTATATAAAAGATATGAAAAGCAGTCATGAAAGGAACATAGAGAATGATAGGAAACATAAAAATTAATAAAAGGTAAAACAAATAGAGTAGCAACCAAAAAATTAATCAAAAAGTAGGAGATCAGTGATGGCTTACTTTTTTGGGTTAAGAATTTGTAAGCAGATGCAATGCTTCGATCCTTTCAAATCATGTGATGGCAACAAGGATAAGTAACATTATGTAGCAGTTGAAGGGTAGTGATTTTGATTCACTGCTGCCCGACGTGGACTCTAGAATTGGAAATTGAAAAGTTTTTTTTTCAGGTCTCAAATGCTTTGGTTTTTCAAGTTTTTTGCACATCACATGTCTTATTTTTTTCTCTCTCTCTTGCCAATATAGGTGGACGATGATTGAAACGAAGCAGAAAAAGAAAATATAACAAAGTACAACATGCCTGTTCGTGGGAATGACTCCTCTCCCCCCTCCCTCTGATATCATGCTTTTACTAGTGCAGCAGGTAATCATTTTAAAATACACACTTGGAAAATGTTTTTAAGGGTTTACAAATAGTTCACCATGCACACGCAAAAATAATGATAGATGTTTTTTTTTTTTTGAAAAAACAAACATTGCTTGAATATAGAAAAGGACTGGTTTCTAAAAAGGGAATATCATTATATGGAAGTGGTAGTGCATTATTGTTCATAATAATGATGATGCACAAAGTAATTTCCTGTTGTTGTGCTGCTCCACTACTGCATTAATACAAAATGTCTTTTCCATTGCAAGTTGACTTCAACAAGTCTATTTTTCATAAGTGTAGCCTCAAGGTACTTGACAACAATCAAAAGTTTCAAAGTACAAAAAAGTTAAAATAAGAATAAAAAAAATAATCACAAAAGTGCCCACTGATGGCTTTTTAGTACAATAAAAAAGTAGCCATTTAAAAATAGCTACAAAAAATCTTAAAGTAGCTACTTTTCATAATTTGTTGAGTACTTCTACCATGCCAGAACAAGACATTTGGTGTAGAAAAAAAGTTGGATCATTTTCCTTCTCCTCCGTTGTGTGAGCCATTTTACTGCCAGCCTGGATAAGTTTATGGCACCCTATTTAGGTGTAGTAGTGTATATATAGTAGTAAGTAAGGTGGTCTACTACAATCTTGCCTAAATTACTCCTCGCATAGAAAGTTGTGGAGCTACAAAAAGAACTTAAGAAGAAAAAGGAGTACAAAACTATGGAAAAAAGCTAACTGGAATCTCGACTTGACTTCTTGACTGATACTAACTTTTATAGCCACTATTTATGTATCTAGTTGTAGCTATAAATGCAACTTTATTTTTTTCCTGCTATCCTCCAACATGTCCTAATTTCTCTTTTTTGTATGCTTTACCAACTACAACAAAAGTACATTGGGAAGATGTTCTTTCAGTACCTAGAAAGAAAGCAAGAAAGAAGACAGAAGGAGGGCATATCCTTCTACAAAGACAGAAGTAGCAAAAGAAAACATAAGTGTACAAGAAAAGAGAAAAGCTAGAAACAAAAGTAAACTAAAGTTCCAAAACTTTGTATGCGACCAATACAAGGGTCATTTCTCAAGATCGCGTCAAGGTTTTTAGCACATTTAACAATTGCAGTATGTACTGCATTCCATTCATTTCTTTTGCTAATGGAAATACAATTTGTACCTTACTAACTTTATTTTGGGCAAAAGTTTGTTCGGTTAGAAAATTGTTATGTAGTATATCTTTCCTACTTAAGGTACTACTTATTTCTGCACACACAAAAACGTCCCCGACAACTCCTGGCAAGAGAGGAATTTTGCACCAAAAAAATATTGTTTTTCATGTTGCCATGGAGGTAGTCTCTCTTTGTCGTCATTCAAGAAAATGTGACAAAGTTTTAGCAATAGAGTAGTGGTAGTTGTTGTAATAGTAGCTGGCAATAGCAACGGAAAAAACAAACTTCAATTGGATCCAAGTGTCACCCTTTAGTACAAAACTGGATACATTCTATAACGTCGTATTTTTAGCCAAAAAAAGAAAAAAAAAAAAAAAATAGAATGTTGTATCCTCAGGAGTACTTTTAGAAAATTGGTCCTTTCAAAAATGAAAACATTTACATTGAAGACAGAAACTAGCAATGTCATCAAATTGTCCTAGGGTCCACTTGAAACCTGTTAAGAGTGTAGAGAGCCAAAGGACAAGAAAAAAAGAGGGTTAAGAGCCCACTTACTGTCTGTTCCTCTGGGATAGGCATAGCTATCGTCATCGCTGCTACCACCACTTGGATTGCTACTGGTTCCCCCATTATCATTGCTTCCCGTGTAGGAACTTCTTGAACCATAATCTCCACCAGGATGGGTGCCATCTCCAGACCCCGATCCTTGGATACAATCCTCTTCGTCATCACAGTTGATGAATCCCAGACCCGCTCCTCGGGGATGTTCACCTACCGATTACTTTTTATTTTACACAGCACAAGTCTGAAGAACCAGACTTGTCTTAAAAAAAAGTGGGCCTCAAAGGTTTAAAAAACACTAAAAAAATTTCAACACTGTCTCATTCAAATTTTCGCGCCGAAATGGCCAAAGTTGCACCTGTATATCAGACCTGTTCAAGATACTTTGAAAAAGTATCTAGATACAGATACTTTAAGATACTCTCCGAAAAAGTAGGTATATAGATACAGGAATGTAGATACAGATACTTGAACAGGTCTGCTAATGTTGATTTTGGCGGGAAAATTATATGCAAAGCCAATAGTATAATTGATGCATAGGTATGTACTTACTCAGGTCAGGTGTGACTCCATGATTTTTATCTTTGTAGATTTGATCAATCATCAATCTGATAGCATCTTTTGTAAACAACTCAGGGTGTTTCTCCCTGTAGTCAAAAGGAATATTGTTGAGCTTTTGTACATCTCCGTTGATTTTGATTCTAGGGTCCCCAGCGCCCGCCAAATCCAATGGGCGGAGGCCATTAAAGGTGACTCCCGCGAGAATTCCGCGGAAAGGACGTTCTACGCGTCGCAAATTATCGTTCCACTGACCTCCGATTTGGATGTGAGCTTGGTCGTTGAAAACCGTCATTTTGCTCAATTGCTTTGTGCCTAAGGGAATAACATGAAAGCTTTCACCCATTCAACCTTTGATCTTTACTCATTTTTGCCGCGGAATTAGATAATACTACTAAAAATAGAGGCAAGAAAAAAAAAACTTTTGAAGGTATACTATATTGCCTTCATCAAAGTAGCGGTTGCGAAGTTTTGAGCGCCATCTACACTGGATGGTGCATCTTCCAGTACTGCAGTAGTCTTTATTTAGCAAAGTTTGATGGATGTTGCTTTTACCTTGGGGAAACTTGCTTTGCACTGGATTGTCGTCCACTTGCAGTGAGGAATTGGTATCCGAACGTGTAAATCGGACCACGTGATAGCGACCATCATTGACTTTGGTCTGGAGGTCGCCTATGGTAATGTCTTTGGATCCCAAATTGTAGTTGATGAATAATTTGCCTCCATTCTAAAAGAAAGATGATCATCATCGTCGTCTCATCAAAACTTTGTTCTTCTAGTCTCGAACAAATTGTCGTTCCTATTATCATCCTCAACACAGGAAAGAACCGAAAGCGAAAGAAGTTTCTCTAAGCTCTAAGCCGAACGCTGGAGCTAAAGTTTTTTCCGAGAAGACATTTGTTTCCATTTGCTGACATTGGGCCTGACTGAGTGGGAAGACAGAGAGGGCAATTGGAACTCTAAATTGACTTGAGAATAAAAGAATGTCAAATAATGCCTGAAGCTAAGGACAATTTCTTTTTAAAGAATCAAGTGGTTTGGACCCAGAGTTGTGTAATATCAAAGGCTTCTTACGATTTCCAGCTGGAGGTAGTCATTGTTGATTTTAGGGTCACTGTCCACTCGCACAAGGACCGAATCGAAGCTAGGAGAAATGAATCCCAGGCTAAGGATATCCTCGGAGGTGTCAGGCCTCTTATCCGAGGGATAAGTGTACTTCATGGAGCCTCCGTTGGCGCCCCATTCGTAGGTTACCGCTTCTGTAAAGGAAATACATAAAGTATAACCAAGAACATAAGGGAGCCAAGAAGCTGCTTACTTGCTTAGCTTGAAAATGCATTTAATCTTAGCAGTATTTTAGCTTAAAGGATTTTCTAAACTTACTTTGGCGGACAAGGTAAAAGGCCTAGGAAAAGAAGGCAGCTGAGGAAATGCACTAATGCAATAGTTTGCTTAGAACTTTCTTAAGTAAAATGTATTTGAAACATAATTGGTTTGCTGTTAAGAACCCTGCACCACACACCTTGCCAAAGGCGTTTCTTAACAATGCCAGAGTAATTACTTAACGGGATAGAACTACACTGAGACCTCGATAAGTATATTTTGGTCTTTTCGCTCTAGAAGCCATTTCAGTTTACCAACAACAATGTACAAGACTTTATTAAAATCTGCAGCTTGCGGTCAAACAGCGTTACCAGACAGGTCACTTTTAATAAGAAAAAAAAATGGTGGAAAATGCCAAAATTCAAAAGGACATTTTGAGTAATTTTCAAACAATGTGATGTTGCAATTTATCTAAAGATTCATAAATTCACAGTGTTTGAAAAATTATTGGCAAACAAGATTGAAAATTTCAATCTACAATCGTTAGCCAATATTTTCAAACATTGTTAAAAGAAGGAAATTGCGATAATTGACAATTGATCAAAAATAAATACAATTTGGACCGAGGACAATTTGGACCGAGGACAATTTGGACCGAGGACAATTTGGACCGAGGAAAATTTGGACCAATTTGGACCCAGGTCATTTTTGGACCAGAGTCAATATGGACAGGGGACAAATTTGGACCGAGGTCAATTTGGACCGATGTCATTTTTGGCCAAGGTCAATTTGGACTGAGGACAATTTGGGTCAATGACAATTGACAATTTAGACCGAGGTTAATTTGGACTGAGGACAATTTGGACCGATTTGAGCAATTGGCTGAAGAACTCGACAAAACTTAAGAAGCGCGACATTGCATGTCCGCGCTTAAAAATCTAGGCAGTTTCTCCTCTTTTATGTATTTTATAGGTTTATTGTTCCCAAACAAAGTGTCTAGTAAAAGCGCTAGCTTTAGTAAGACATCAATCAGACAGAGGAAAAGGCATCTTTGCATCGTTAGCTGATTGTAAATGTCTGTTGTCAAGAAAATCGCAGTCTACTCATTTTGCTCGTGACTAGTTAAAAAAAACCAAACCGTTGGGGTCTCAACCTGACCCCTCTGCCGCTGATACTCGCATTACGCAAGCATATGGAAGTGACATTTCGTTAAAAATTGTCCGTGATTTTGTAGGATTACAGTAAGCGACTGAACGTACTTTTTGCAGACCAAAAGCAGAAACGCGAATCTACGTTTTCAAAAAGATGCCGCCCGTCAACCTTTCATCAAACTACTAGGCAATTTCGCTTATTTTGTCTACTTACTTGTCTAACACCCAAGCTCTAAGACATCAATCAGACAGAGCCAAAAGAGAAGACGTAGCATCTGGTAAAATTGCTTTTAAAACCATGGGCAGAAGTGAAGGGAATCCTAACAAGATGACACGCTCAAGTGACCCGCCGTGCGCGCCGAAGACGACCGAGGTCGGAAACCCCTTTCCTTGAAATTTTTCGAAGTACAAACTAAAGGTCATGAATGAGGCAAATAGCGATGTCAAACTCTCTACTTACAATCTGGAGAATTAATGATTTTGGCTAAACGTACTCTGGCTTGTTGTCTGATTAAATTCCTTTTTTTGCAAAAAGAATGTTGACTTCAATCAAGGAATCCAAAATATTTTGAATGAGAAAATAATGATGACATTTTTGACCCTCCGTGTGGCCCTGGCAGAAGTCGGAAACCCTTTCCTTGGAATTTTTTGGAGTACAAACTAAAATGCTATGTAGAAAAAGAACGATGTGTCAAACTCTTCACAATTATACTCTTCTGCTGTCTGGAACATAAATGAGGTTGACGATGTGACATAGGTACTTTGTAAACCATATTTCCCCCGAATGAGGAAGTGAGATGAAAGTTTGCGTGTTTTCATTCGGGTTGCATGCTTACTTTTCGCGAGAAACTAGGAGGATTTCCTAAAAAGAGTGAATAGAAAAATCATAAATGATCAGAAACTATTAGGGCAGTGATTGCAAACTAGTTTGGTTTGGATACGTACGCACAGCGCACTGACCTACCAGGTCGTCTAGCCAAGAAGGAAGGCGCATCCATTCTTTCATGACGCAGCATTCTAACCCTTTGCTTCCAAGAGAAAATTAGCCATTCAAGGCGGTTTTTTATCTTTCGCGGACCTCTGCTCCTTCTCTTCGCGAGCACATGTATGGTATACCCTTTTTTTCGGGGATTTCGAGACGGTTCAGTTTTTCAGCGGAGTCCATGCTGTGTACTTACTCAAAGGGTTGTATTTTATCTTGGTAACAAATATGGTAAGGAAAAACCAAAAGATTTAAATGCCGTACTAATTTGCCTGCTTTTAATGCAAGGGCACTAATATTTTTATGAGCTCTGAGGGGGTGTTAATTATTACCTATTAGGACTAATTAGGAATTCTAAACATACACTGAGACCTCGATAAGTTTATTTTGATCTTTTCGCTCTAGAAGCCATTTCAGTTTACCAACAACAATGTACAAGACTTTATTCGACGGGTATCAACCTATAGAATATTTCATATTTTAAAAATTTTGAAATAATAGGTCGTACAAAAAAAAATTCCTTGGAAAACCGACGATTTTTTTGTTAGTTTATCGAGGTCTCAGTGTACTTGAAAGATCATAAACTAATGCTTCTTGCAATTTAGGTGAAATTAATTTTTAAGGCACTTCAAAATGTCATCTTCTGCTTCTTTCCAGATGTTATAGAACATCCCGTTTCGTTATGCTTCTACTGCCATGAATTTAAGATCAAAGCGGTGGCATATATACCACCACACTGGTATCTTACTACATTGACCAAACAGGGTATATGCACATTTGAATATTTCATGCCTCTTGCTACGCTTACTAACTTTACCGCTCTCCTTTCTGATGTCGTTTTTCCGGAAATGTAAGAAGAAACTCGTATTTTCCTTTCCTTGCATTCATTCACACTTTCTTCTCAACTGCTTTTCCCTTTTTTCCCTGCATTTTTGCATATCTTTGATCAATTTATGCGAAGAGTGAGAAGAAAGATCTTCAATGCATAGAGACCAGACATTTAGCCTAGCACCTTGACAAGTAGAAAAAGTGTTCCCGGAATTCAGACTTCAAGGAACTTTAAAAGTTTTGAACCCGAAAGCAGAATGATCTAGGCAATAAGCCTGGCATATGTAGATCTCATTAGTTCGGCTTGAACAGTTCCTCGTTTTTTAAAAAGTCTTCTCTTTCCGTCTTCTTCTCAGTTCTCAGCTGCTCCTCTCTACTCGACATGAGCGTGAAGAAGGCAAAAGTGGAAGAAAGTTAACGGGCGCAAGATGAATTTTGCTGCAGGGAACCATGTACTAATTTTAATTAGGCGCCCTTTTACCCAAAAAAATTAAAAACTACTCTCTCAGAGCAGCAAACATACTCTCAGAGCTTAATATTGTATTAACGCCCGGGGCGTTATTTCGGTATTCTACGGTATTTTTAGTCTGTATTTAGTTTGTATTGTAGGAAACACTGATTTGCTTAGAATTTTTGAAAATGGAACTTCTGATAAGGTGTGGCAAAAGATGAAAATCAGAATCATTAGCCACGTTTTTTAGTGAACCACTACTCATGACTCTATGTCCATGGTCCTTCTTCCAACATAGCGCTGCAGTGGCTGCCTCCTGCATGGCAGCAGGCTACCTCGTGAAGACCGAAGAGGAGAAGCTTCAGCGGCGTCGTTCTTCGGCCTTGAAGTCGAGTCTCAGTGTGCTTTCTCCCTTTTTAGAAAGCCTCTCGTCTTCCACTCTGTTCTCTAGCTCTAGGTAGGTTTCTCTACTCCTGACTACTTCTGTGCCATGAAGACTTCTTCTTTCTTTTCCAGGTTTTTTTTGGCAAAAGAAGAAAAAGTTTCAAAAGTTTCTGCAAGGGGCAGCAGGTTTTTTTCCTCTCCTGTTGGGAGTATGATGACTACAGCGGAAAAAAGCTGAATCTATTTGATCATTTGAAGTAGGCTTTGGGGGATATCAGAACAGACTTCTTACCTAAGACCTTGTTTCTAGGTAAAGTTCTGCTGATGCGGAAAAAAGGAGAATTCTTATGCAATGATCATTCTTGCGTACTTTTCTCACCGTCCCTGCTTCTTCAAAGGAAAAGAGCATCATCAGTTTTCTGCTTCAGTTTGTTCCTAACCGAAAGAGTCATCTAACATGCAACAAAATAATGCCTTCTTAAAAGGACATATAGCAGTAGTAGTAGTGCATTTCATCTTTTCTTCATATACTTCTCCTTATTCCTTATATACACTAAATCAGGCTCAATGGGGTCCCCGAAATGAGAGAGCTTCCCAAAAATGCAGCAATTCTGAGACTTTACTAGAGACGAGCCTCCTCCCCCTTCATTTTCTTTAGCAGGCATTTGGGAATGATGAGCTTGTTGTGTCTCTCTCAACAGAAGCAACAGAAAAGATGTAGAAAACTTTTCAAGTGACTAATAGAAGGAGTAAGATAAGTGGAATGATGCTCATCTATATTCATTTAGAATGCTCTACTTGATTCTTGTATTATGCATTCTTATGAGCCTCAGTAGATTTACTTCAGTCTTGAGGAGAGGCAAAAAGATTCTATGAAATGTATACCTCACAATGTTTGAAAACCACAAAAAAAAAATCGTCTTTGGTATTATTGTAGTAATGTAGAACTCAATTATTGGGAAGCTAAGGAGGAAAACCCTCAGGAGGAAGGAGACGAGCAAGGCGAGCAACATGAGGCTGCCTTCAAGCCACGGATGGATTGGAAATGTCGGAGCAAGAGAAAGCTAAATGATGATGGAAAAAACCGCGGTGGGTAGGTTACTATGCTACATTTCTTCCCCATCTATGCATGAGGAGCATCGGCAGCAGGTCTACTAGAGGGTAAGTAAGTAAGCAATATTTACATTATTTAACCTAGCACGTCCACGCCTGAGGCTAGCAACGTAGTACAACGTTGATGAACTTGAGACATGCTTTGCAGTAGCTTAGGAAAGCAGCAGGTATCTTATCAGATTTCGGAAGAAACAAGGGAATTCGATATATCGAAGAAAAGAACACAACCCATTCACTACTGCTAGCAACATAGTGATTTCTACCCCAAAAATGAGTCATTTATACTCCTGGGTAGTTTTACTATCATCCAAGATGTAATTTATGTTGCATGCTTGTCAGATTTCGAGTCATTTTCAAAGAAAGGTAGTACACTGTGTCTAGCCCAATTTACAGAGGATGATAGTGTTCACATGAATCCAATTTCAAGTGAATTATGTTTAGACCCTCTGCTTTCTCCTACTTCTAAGGGACAACCTTTGGAAAGCAAAGCCTTAGAGAAGAGTATCTCTAGCTCCCAAAACAACACTACTCCAGAATACTATAAGCAAAATGTATTCTAGAGGCATATAATAAATTTTCCTGGCTTTTAGAGTTTGTTGTGAGGAGAGATTTGAAGCTAGAGTTTCATTGCTGGCAAGGCAAAGGTCCGCTGCTGCTACTCGATCTGCGTTGGTCCTGATGTGGAGAAGAAATGTTTTATTCATAAGCTTACCTTCGCAACCTTCCTCCACTAATGGGCTGGGAACAAGGGCATGTTTGATGGGATCCTCCAACTCTCCATTGGTCTCAAAAGAGGCGATGCAGCCTTGGAAACCAGATTTTGACAGCAAAGGACGAGGCAATGTGCTATACATGTGAGGTCGAACTCCACCTGCAAAGAATTTCAACTCTGTATTATTGCTGCCACCAGAAAAGCAGTTGAATTGAAGTTTGATTCAACACACAATTCCATTCGATTTCCGGTCAATTTCTCCAACGGAATTGAGTTTGGGAGCCTATGTGAAAATTGCTAAAAATGGTTTCAAATGGGACATTTTTGGTCATGAGTAAGTCTTCCAATCACATGGTCAAACCATGTTTGCAGGTTGCCAAGGATTTGTCAGGAGAGCAGCAAATGCATTTGTTAATCAGTCCTCCTCTGTGCTTGCTTCTGGTCATGCGTTTGCCCCATAATTACTTTAGAACAGCATCCAAATGAGACTGCTGCACGAGAAGAAGAAAGAAGGAAAATGATCCTACTACTACTACTGCATGCCTTTCCAGAATGTGCCACTGCAGCTCCCTTGATGCACTCTTCACTGCGCTAAGCAAGCTGCAAGACGCATGCTTTCGGACACAGACACAAAAAGAAGAGTCGAAGCAGTAACCTGAAAGGCTCACTAAATTGGCAAGTTACGGAAACAGAGTAAAGCCCCCCCGCCTTTTCCGCATAATTATTTTCTGAACTTTTTTGCCCCTGCTACAGACACATTGTGCTATCTTTCCACAATACTGCTTTCTATTTAGAAAGGGGTAAGAGTGTTATTAGAAGGGTAAAATAGTACATTGCTTAACTTTTTAGTGTAGCTCCATTGGGAAACATAAAAGTGTAGTAGTGCATAGCATTTTTCCTCCCCAAAAAACTTTAATGGATAATGAAAATTCTGTACTAGAAAGTGCACTACATATCACGCGATTTTCGGAGTTACAGGCTTACTGCCTAGTCTAGAGCATTTGAGGAGAAAAATAAATCAGAACTCGCTACATCATTTTGAATTTTCCCGCACTTTCTTCACTCCTGGCAGTCGAGCAATAGCTGCCCGGTGGGCTGAATGGCAGGCCTAACAGTGATAAAAAAAGAGCGGGAAAATTCAATACGCTGTATCGAGTTCTGACTTTGAGATTTTTTCTCCTGAAATGCATGCTCTATCTAGTGAGGATTGTTTCTTATGAAGCTATAAGAAGATGTAGGCAGGAAGTCTGACTTTTTGTGCCAACGCTGGACAGTTGGAAGTTTGCTTGTGGTAGCTTGATTCAAGACTGCTTCAAATTAGGCAGCAGCGCCAGCTACCGCCCAAGTTTAATGCAATTCTGCCTCTGCTACCGAAAAGAAGACCACCTTCCGTCCTCCTCCTCCCCTCACCTCGAGTCCTCTACGTCCTTGAAAGATTTACTCCCCAACTTTTCGCTCCTGGCTCTCCTCTTCCTTTGTGCAATTTTCTGCAACATCTGCATTTTTGAGAAGACAATTTGGCTGCTGCTTACCCAAAAACGATTTAGTAGCCAAGACTCTCATTATGGTAGTTAGCAGGCCTAATTTTTTTCAAAATTAGTTTGTAGTATACAAAAACGTAATTCATCTTGCAAAGTTTTGAGCAACCCAAGAGTTTTTAATTGGTTTTTGGCTTAGAAGGAAGAAAAAGACAAAAATCGATGGAATATCTGATTCTTGATATAAATGAATAGGTGACATCATTGACTAAGGAAGATAGATTACCTAGGTATAGAATTCCGTCGAGGTCGAGGTGATAGTTGTCACCTCGTGTCGTAGCAGTAGCGATATGGCCATCAACCATTAGAGTATGGCTGTATCTTGTAGGTCTTCCAATTATGACGGTATGCCATTTGTTGTCTGACAAATGACCCTGAGGAGAAAAACACAAGAAGAAGTAGGAAATATTACACTCATTGTACATTCTCCTATTCTCTCCATTATATTACGCTAGGATTCTTCTTTCTCATATAATTCTATTTTTTGCCCCCGATATGTGGAAACATTTTCCTGGGAAAATGATTGTAAAGAGCAAAACTGTTAATTAGTTTTGGGGTTGGAAAAAGGCAAAAGGAACTCTTAAAAGTTAAAAAAGAGAAGGCATCTTATTTTTTTTTGCGAAAATGAAAAAGTTTTTACATTACAACACGTCTGCTGTTTTTAAAACAAACTTTTTGTAGACAAACTTTATAGAGGCCTGTCTTCTTTTAATTCTCTTTTTGAGACTTTTTCACCACTACTCAAGTAAAATGCTTTCCTTTTTACTATTTTGTAGTAATAGTACTCACAATATCTGTATTGTCCTTAATACTAATGGGTCCATATCCAAGGTTTAGAATGTAATTTAACCTTCCATTGACCAATTCTAAAGCAATAAAGTCTGAAGCTTTTCCCGCATTGAAAAAGAGGAGACCATTCTGTTCGAAGGTCCTGAATTGCAATCGAATGTTGATGGAATTGTAGACCTTCATTTGGGGCAGACCCAAATATGTGTTTTGGGCCGCAAAGGATACAGCATGGTGCACCGTTTCTTCGTTGTTGCCTTCTACCACTTGTGCATCGATCTATAAACAAAACATTGACTTTACTTCTTAACTGAGGAGGCCAAAGAAAAGAAGCATCCGCCTTTAGGATTCAATCATCATGCGCAAAACTCAGTGAACAAAGCACAAAAATTCTAAGTTGATATGATTACCCTATGCTGAATAGTTGTGAGTTGTCCAGTATTGGCCAATTCAAAGAGCTTTTCTCCATTGAAGGTCAACTGCTGCAGGGATCCTCTAAAGCCTGGAGTGGAAGAGGTGACCATAGAACCCACGTCGATCCCTCCTACATGCATTTCCGAGTAGCCCATCTTGCTTTCAGTTCCCATTATCTCCGCTATGATAATAGAGCAGAATTACATAGTATCCAATTAGTTTAAGAATGAGTAAAAGACTAAAAGTACCTAAGACAGGAGCATCGTCGTCGACCACAGCGTTGACTTTCATTCCTCGACGTTGATAAATTAATGTGTGGTACATGTCATCGTTGAGACTTTGTCCGACGTAAAAGCTTTTCTCGGCCAATCCAATGTCAATGGAAACCTTGACTCGACCGCCTTCCAGGACAATTTCCAATTTGTCTTGGGATCGATCATGACGCGTCACTACTAGAATCCCCGCCTGTTCCACAGTCCGAAAGCGAAGGCTCAAGTTATCGGCTTCGCTCGTTACCGATTCCGTAAACTTCAACGACATAGATTCCGTTCCCGTGTATTTCAAAGTGTAAGCGGCTGTAAGTGTAAATATGCAAATTGGCACATTTTAAAGCTCTACACATTGATTTGGAAATGGGCTAAGGCAATTCAAAAAAGCTAAAATAGTCTCAAAGTGTTTGAAAATCACCCAAAAAGTCTCTTTTTCACTACATATTAGGAATTTCAGAAGAAAAAATCTCAAAGTCAGAACTTGATATAACATTTTGAACTTTTCCGCAGTTTTTTAGCACTGTCAGTATTGAAAAAAGTGCGGGAAAATTCAAAATGTTGCATTGAGTTCTGACTTTTAGAGTTTTTCTCCTGAAATCCATGCTCTAGATATTTTTATAGATGGTGACTTTCAAAAGGCTAAAAAAGTAGAAACTTGAATTTTGCGCCTTTTTTTGGGATGAGAAAGAAAGTAATAAGAGTTGTATGTAGAATCTCACGAATTGTCCTAGCTCATGCATACGTAATTCCTGCTTACCATTTCCACATGTGGCCCCTGAAAAGCTTGTTTGCGAACAGTCACAAATGTAGCGATTCCATCCTTCTGTACACTTGCCACCATGCATGCAGGGTCGGTCATGACAGAAACCAGTCATTTTGTGACATGAAGAACGAATGGAGCCTGAAATTAAAGCTCATTTGCATATTCAACGAGGATCCGAGAAGACTAGAACGCGAGAAGCAAGAAGAACTTGTGAAGCTTTCTGAGAAGAAGAAGTGTTTAGAAAATGCACTAGGCCTAGTACATCATGGACCCAGACCTTCACTCTCTGTGGAGAATACAAATACCCTAGCACCTTGACACTGTATTAACCATCAAGGTACATATTTGGGAAAATTTCCAAAAAAAAAAAGTCTTGGATTTTTCATGCTGCAAATCATTTTGACTGCAAAATTTTTGGTGGCTGAATAATTTCCAAAAATTCATAATTGAGTGGGATTTTTTTAGTAAAAGAAGACAGTGTGGAACATTCTTTCTGGCGTAAAAAAGGTTAGGTGCAATGCATTTCCATAAAAACCCTTGCTATCTCTACTGGAAGTATTTTGGGAGAAGAAGATCATGGTTGTACTAGGTTTCCTAGGTTTAGTCAATAATAGACTATGCTGCAGGATATTGCAACAAGCCTTCTTGCTCTCTGCTTCTCTTGCTGATGCTCTAGAGTGTTGCCATCTTCTACTCTCTCTCATATCTTACCAACATCTTGCTGATGAGCGTAGGTGACAATATCGATAGGCGCCCCGTTAATGAAGAGGTCCTTGAGGCAACCCACAAAACCATAACGGAGCGTTGCGGTCCAAACTTCGGATGGAAGTTTCAAGTAGGGATCCATGTAATCAACACTACCCACGTACAAACTTCCCACGAGGTCGAGCCGATTCGACTCTCCTTTTAACAGAAAATGAATAATGTAATAGCTTTCTTCTTTCTTTACAGAGGAGTAGAACAATGCAATTTAATATGATGATGTGATGCATGTAATACATACATAATACACATGTCATTAATCATTATGATAATGATGTAATCAGTTGAACTCTCATCAGAAAGTAAATAGGTACACAATTCCCTAGCCAAAAAATATGTACCATCATCCATTAATTCATTCATTCATGAATCTAGCTTAGGTACAACCTAGTTTGTATCTAGGCTAGTTTGAAAAGTTGAATGAAAAAGTTGAAAATTAATACCTGGTGTTTCAAAAGGTTCTGTGTTGCCATCCACTGATATTCTTCCAACTTTGTTCTTCAAAGTTAGCTCCACTCGGTGCCAATCTCCATCATTGACTCGCTTTCTGGATGCTCGAACTTTAGCCGACCCGGTGCCCAAATTCAAATGGACGTACAAATGGCCCTCGAAAAGTTCCATGGCAAAGAAGTCCTAAATCAAAAGTCAATATTCCAATACTATTCCAAAAGAGACTGCTAGTACATACACCTTTCATGTACTATGGATTCTCAATACTGCTCTACATGCTTTGTACTCGCAACTAAATAAATCATTCTCATTTTGTCAAGTCCTACTTTTACTCTATCCTAATACTAGTCTACTTACACATGCAAAGTAAATGTCACAAAAGTTAAATGTAAGTAGGAAATCCTGCTGTCCAAACTGTCATAAAGTACCTTTCCAGGACTGTTTCCACGATTGAACAACAAAAGGCCATGAGCTTCATTTGTTCTAAACTTCAATGAAATGGACCCAGATATGGTAGTTTTCCATGATGGCAAAACCTACAAAAATAATCGCATAAACAATTGCTCTAGTTTTAATGACTGTTTTTATTTAGTAGCAAACTTACCAAGAAAGCTTCATCGCGTGTAAAGGATATGACTCCACCTTTTTCTTTGTGGTAGTATGGAGATGCCTGCTGAGATACAAAAAGGATTAACGTTAACACTACCAAACGACTTGCTTAATGGTCTGCTTAAACCTAATGTACCTAATGCAAACAGAAAACTTCATTAATTTTCAAGAATTTATGCCAACTCACTACTTAGTATATTTGCTACTGCATAGAGAGAAAAATAAAGACTAGACGTCTGGTATTGAACATACTAGATGTAATATGAAACTCTGTGTGGTCGTCATGCTTGCTTGAAATGGGACCAATGTGTCCTCCTACACTAAGTAGTAATGTTGAATTATTCAAGAAGAACTAATTCCTATCTGGTACATGTGAAAAGTGAAAACAGAAACTGGTCATATTTCCTATTGAAACATCAGGTCTAAAAAAATATATGATTATCTGATCAATGCAATACAGTTTTTCATAGATACAATGGATCTCCTGCTAATTTTGAAATGTAAGAACTACAAAAGCTAGGAAATATGCCTTGTTCCCTTACTGTATTTTGTCAAGAGATTTACCATGTAGTTGTTGTCGTCTGCCTTGAAAGGCAAAGGCGCACCAGGTCCAATGTCTTGACATTTCCATTCCAGTTCTCCAATCACGGAGAACAAGGGATTTCCATCTTGAGCCAACTTTAGGAAATCGAAAATCAGACTGTCGGCTTTGTAAGTAACCTAAAAGAAAGTAGGATTGCAATGAAGGTCAAAAGTAAAGGGAGGAAGAAAATTTGTGGTTTCATTCACAGAGCAGCAATGCATAACTGAGATTGTTTGCAATGTGAAAATAGAAGATGCAAACCCAAGAAATTGCAATAAAGCGAAACATTGCACCAGAAACGCAAATCAAGTTGATGTCGCAGTTGGAGCAAAGCAACATTGCTAGATATTCAAATGTAGAATCCCTCGAGACTAGCAAAACTAAACAATGCACCCTACATAGTGCCAATTGTCTAGAAAATTATCCTCACAATATAGGGTTATTGGTGTTATTTGCTATAAAGCATATTAAATTACTCTTTCAAATGGATGTTCTTTTACAGAAACGAAATTGAAATGAATTTTGAGTTGCTGATTTTTCAAGTCAAATAGTACAGTGAAATTGTGAAAACTCACTGCATATGACCTTGATTAAGAATGTTTATTTAGCTTGTCAAACTGTAACAAGGTCTATGACATCATCCCACCCCACCCAACTGGGTAAATAATGTGTCCCCCTAACTTCAGAATAGAAACAAAAGCTCCACAAAAAGGGGAACTTTAGGATCAAAATAACTTATATGCTGGAACAAGTGGTAGAAGAAGAAGCATAGGAGCCTTTCTCATAAAATGGGATTTGTTTTTTCTCAGCAGTATAAAGCAAATAATGAGCCCCAGTAGGCCTTTCCTGTAAAGGGGGGCTCAGTGAGTGCTCCTCTATAATTTACCAGGTAGCTCATGAGTAGGAGATGCCTGCTTCGATATTTTTTTGTATTTATTCTGTTCCAAGACTTGAATAATGGATGAAATCAATACCTTTTTAAGACATCCGACCAGATTGTTGTTGGTTTTAGTGCCAGGCAAGCTGTAAGTGGCCTCCGAGCCTCCCAGGAAGGCTGTGGTCGACTCGAGAAAGGAGAATCCGCCTGAGCCCATCCATCTTTCTGTGTAAGTGCCATCCACCGTCAAAGTCACCTTGGAAAAGAGAAAAGGGCTTTGCTACAAGCCATTCCGACAAATGGGTAGTGCAAAACGAGTGAGCATGGAGAGTAGAAAGAATGAAAGGAGAAAGAGCAGTGATAAATTCAAGTGAAAGATTTGTTTCAGGAGAGGAGAAGACTCTCTGTTGAGAAAGAAGTCCTCTACTCTCTTTTATCTTATTCTTGTAGCATGAGAATAATTTTTTCTGTGAACCTTCTTTGTCAATGTATATGTTGACTTTCAAGTAATCAGAATTCATTATTAGACTGGAAAACTTGTCCTTTAGAGCTCCGATGACAAGGCCAAGATTTGGTCTAGCTACTAATTTGCAGTGGTTACAATCAGAGCAAAAACGATCGCTCTGCTACTAGTGTTAGTAGTTACTTTGCTACTACTAGCTGCCCAGCCATGTGGTGGCAGGACTTCCTAATTGGCTTTCTTGCCATGAGTTATTGCCAAATTACTTGGTCGTAGTAGCAGTCCTTGGAAAAAGTTTCCTGCTACAGCAGCTCTGTCAGCAGTAGCAAAAAATGTAGGCCAATAGTCCGCATTACAATACTCAATTTTAACACATTGTAAGAAATTGTAATTAGAGCTTGAGAAAGACCTGCTATCAAAAGTTATTAAAAACTCAACAAAACTTTTTCAAAGTATCAATTTTGAGATACAGTTTTGTGCTTCAAAAGAGAACTGTTGCAAATTAGGCACTGTAAGGCAGCTGCTTGAGGCAACAGAAGGAAAATCACCTTGCGCATGAATGCTCTCTTCTTCCTTTTCCTGCGCCAAAAAAGACCCATTACGATCGCTTATCTACTGTCATGTAAGCACAACCAACCTCTGCTGCCTTGTAAAAACTTTGCATTATTAAAAATAATGATTGCTTTTGCCACCAATTTCTTGAGTTTGTCTCCCTTTTGCATTTTGTTTTAACGACGCATAATGTAGTAATTGTTTTTTATACAACAACCTCAGTTTTCATTAACAAGTCTTGACTGCAAGTTGTCGTGCTGCTATCAAAACTGGCACCAATTATGGTTGACAAGCCTCAATTACCATTGACATTGTGTGCCTGAATTCATAAAAAGTCTTCTTTTGCTTTACCACTACCACTAATTTTTTTTTTTTTAAAGAGAAAAAAAGAGGTACAAAAATGAATTATTCCTGTCACGATTTTGCACATCTTTTTGACGAGAAGAATTTCGTGTTCTGAACACTACTTCTATCGTCACCCTAGCTCCAGACCTATGGCCTAAACTCAAAAAAAAAAAATGAGGAGAATCATAAACTGGTATTTTTTTTTTGTCAAATTGAAGTGTTACTTTTATAATCTCAAAAAATGTCAAATGTAATGAAAGTCATGATTTGAATCCAATTGGCCAATTTAGAATGCTTAGAATTCAGCTCAGCAGATAATTTTGCAGGTTTTTGCCTAAGCTTCAAACCTGGTGTCAAAGACAGTCTAAAGGAACTGCTTCTTCAATATAAGGTGAAAGAGAACTAAGAAAGGAGTCTTTTGGGAGAAATGCACTAAGCAACATTGCATTGCATCAAATGAAGAAAGATTGGTGAAGCAGTCGAGAACCAAGCACCGCAGCAGTAGCAGAAAAATCGTGCGCGCAATGCTAAAAGGACAAAAGTGTGCTACTATTGTGGTCTTTGCTGCTAGCAAAGGCCTCACAGAAATTTCGAAAAATGAGACACCACAACGCATTTTCATTCCTTGCACTGGTTGTTTGTTTGTTGTTTGGTGATGGTATTTTTAGAGGCAACAATTAAAGCTTCCTTTTTTTACATTTCCTTTCCTCTCTCTCCAATATTTGTGTGAAACAAATTCTTGTTATGCTCTAGGATGATATTTATCTACAGATAAAGGGGATTTTACAACATTTTTCAAGTTGAAAAAACTTCAATGATTCAACTAGTTGGTATTTCTCAAACTGGGTTATGTACTTCTACACATGGACTAAAATGCAAGCAGAGCCACTAATTATGGTCCTAATTTTGGGGAGCAAGAGTAGTGAAACTGCATCGCTTTTTTTTTTGCAACAGAGGGAAGAGAAACCAGGGGGCAGAATCAGCAGGAGTAGTAGGACAAGCAAGGGAAACTAGTCTCTTGTCAAGAATCATTTACTAAACTTTCTTAATTGTAAGCTTTGACTCTTTTTTATTGAGATTTTTCAAATAGCAAAATCAAAGTCAAAACTAACAATTGTGTCCTGAAAATGCACAAGAACAAACGCCTTTTCTTTCTTTCAAGATGCAGCAGCATTCTATTTTAGAATGCTTACAACAACATTCTTTCCTTGAAGGAAAGAAGAAAAACTGGACGTTTTCTTGTGCACAGGATTAAAGGACTAGCCTTGTGGACAATTCAAAGCCTTCTTCATCCTAGGAATGTGTGTGCAAAGTGTGTGTTTTTGTGATCTTTAGAAAGTAAGTAGTATCTCTTTTCATTCAAAGCATTTTTTGGTTTAAATTAGTTTGTGCTTTTTTGGTGGAAATGAAAAAAAAAAAAGAAAGAAAGAAAATAAAGATAAAATAGACTTAAGATTCTCTTCTTTGTTAGAAATGAAATTTTAAAAAGTCCTTTTTAATGCCATTTTGTCCTATAGGTCACATGATGATATTGCAAGGAGGGGAGGGGAAGTTTAAAAATGATAGTGGATGCATTAAGTACGTCTTGTTTTACGGTTTTGTGTTGCCAATTTTGTTCAGCAATGTAGCATCATCTCATCAGGTTTTTTTTTTCTTTTTTAAAACTTTTGCAGAGCACTCTCTTTACTTACTTGACAGTTGGTTTTTGAGTTTTGATCAGTCTGAAAAATTGTGATACAAGTTTTGTTTGTTGTGTCTTTTCTTTTTATAACAGATAGATGTCTCCTCTCGTTTTGACAATACTTTAGCAAGAAAAAGAAACACACAGTGTATTAAAACACTCCAAATTGAATGCAAACCTGTCTTGTGATGATTTTTAAAAGTGATGTAATCAAAATTTGGTTAGCTTCAGGCCTATTTTAATACACTGTGAGTTTTTAGAAAAACAACAACAAAAGAAAACATAGGATGTTATTTTTTTAGAAAGAAGGCAAGTTTGAGTTTACCTTTGAGGATTCCCTTGAAACCAAAACATGATGCCATTTGTTGTCATCAAATCTGACAGAATCAGTTTTGATTTGTGTGTCAAGTTTGCCAATACCCAACTTGACTGTCAAGGCCACTCCACCATCTTGTAATGCCAAATTCATGTAGTCTAAACCATTACCTGTCAGCAAGTAAACAATTATCAATGATGAAGTAGACTTAATGATACTAGTTAAACATAATTAGTTGCATACTATATGCACCCTTCCTTTGGTACATAGTTTCCTTTTTGTAATGTGAGCCTTGTAATTTTAAAGTATAGCAAAATGAAGTTGCCCACAAAATATCGGTTTTGCCAATTGACTTCTTGTCTACTTTTGAAATATTCAGGACATGTTTTTGCATGAATTTTCTCAACCTTACTATTTTTTGGTCCTTTCCTTCAAGCCCATGTTTGACTAAATAATTCAAAAGGCTTGAGCAGTAGCAGCAGCGTTATTGAAGGGAAATGCACTAAAAAGTTTACTCTCTAAGCTATTTTTATGAAAAACTTGAAAACACAACTCTTCAATTATTCAAAATGTAAATGCAAAAAGCTGCTATACTGACAGTTCTCTTATACCTTTTCCCTTCCTTCTTCCTTTATACAAAAAAAATGTGTCAATTGCATTAATTAGGTTTCAAAGAAGAGTCAGAAATTGTCCTCCTACTAGTTTGGTCATTACCAATGCACACATGACTTGATCGAGTAATGAATAGAGAATGAGCTACTCTCTTTCTCTACTGCATTTGACAAGTCCCTGGTGGATTACCAAATACTGTTTGTATTCATAACTCTGCTAAGTTTCTCCAAGATATAGTGCTACACAGTACACACTATACTACACCAAAGGAACAATTATAGACCCTAATATATCCAGACTTCTATTTCTGACATGTACAAAGCTGTCTGATTTGACAGTAGTGCGTAGCAAAAACTAAAGATCATTGCAGTAGTAGAGTCACTGAAACCTTAATCCTAATCCGCTTTTGATTGGTGCTAGCCCGCAGCTTAATGGGTAATGTTATTGTGGTTTTCAAGAAATAGAAAGTAGACATGGGAATGAAAATTGTATATGTACAAAACATCTCTGATGTTGGAAGGTAAAACATGGTTTACAATATTCTCTTTGATGTGACATTTCCTAAGTATATGCCAGTGATGCTTCCTCTGCTGCTACTACTACTACAAGTTTCAATGGATAAACATTGCATTGAGTAGAGCAGCCTTTCAGTGGCTTTCTTTTCTCTTTCTCCCTCAAGCCCTTTCAAATGTAGACTTTTCAGTTTAGATGTGTTACCTGTGTAGAATAGCAAACCAGAGGATTTCCTTGTTTTGAAGTACAAAGAGATCTGGTCATTGATGGACAAAATAGGCTCCAAGGACTTTTGGCTGAGGTCGTAGGTCACGTATTCTGTCCCACGGAAAGTCGCCTCTATAGGAGGATTGTCTACAAGAAAGAAAGAAGAAGACAACATGAATGAATGAAACACATGCGAATAACCTTTGTGTGCACTTTTTCAGTAGTTTTGCTTTTACACATGCCATCTACTTTCCATTTATGCTTTGCCTTTCCCCTCTCTACTCCACCATTGGACAATAATAAAAGAAACTAAAATTAGAATCATTAGCAATCTAAAATCACAACTGCAACTGCAAATGACTCCTAAGGAGCAGCAGCAGAAAAAAAGTTGTGTTGTAGCTTTTATGACTACATTGTGTACTGTGCTACAGTTCTGCACAAGTAAGAATTGTTACCAACTAATAAACAGAACATAATTACAAAAACAAACCCAAGGTTAACCTGTAATAAAAGTACAATCAAGGAGAGAGAGAGCATAATGGTGGAACATGAAGAAAGGCATTAAATGAATTAAAAGATAGCAGTTGCTGCCACTACTTCACATACTATTACTGACTATTATATTACTACTGACTACTGCAATAGAGCAGCAACTAAGGTAGAAATGCATGATGCATCTTTACAGTGGTACTTTTCCAAAAGGTTCTGCATTGGACTTTAAAGTCCATTTTCTTAGAATAATAGATTTCCAAGGCCATGTAGATAAGGTAAGGTGAGTGAGAAGAAAGAGGAGGAAAAAAGGCCAAGAATCCAAAGCCATACCACGTACGATCTCTGGAGTTAGGAGAGGTGAAAAACGATGGAAATTTTACAGTGACGTGACTTGAATTTGCAGACTGCTGCTGGCTAGGTAGTTTCTTTTGCTACTGCGTGTAAGACTTTCTTCTCATGGCTTCATGATATTCAAGATTACAGGCAAACTATTTTTGGTAGAGATACAACTTCAAGTTTTTCAAGATCAAAGTTACTACCCTCAGCAACTTTTCTGTTACGTCAAAAGTAGTTGAAAAAGTTGGTGAATCACAAGGGGCGAGGGGAGACTTTCTCAAGGGACTTTAGATGGCATGAAAAATGAAAAAGGCAAAAGCATCTTGAAAATCTCTTGATCCCAAGCTAGATCTTTATCATACTGTATGTAGTACTAACCTTCTTGACAGAAGAGTCCTTTGAAATCAATCTTTGTACAGTCACAGACAGGTCCTTGGTCTGTTGGTAAACATTCTCCACCATTTTTGCAAGGATTACTATGTGCACAAGCATCCACAGTACTTGATCTAACACCCTGTAAACAAATCAAATAATTGTGATTAAACGTGCTTTTGTTTTCTATATTAGGCATTGATAAACTAAAGTAACTTTAAGGAGAATCTTTTAGAGCAGGAAATGCATCTCTCAAGCCAAAAGCATCCTTCATCTCATTGTAGATAGAAGCCTTTCTTACAAAAAAAACTGCACAGCCTCGCAAAAACTCGAAATTTTACACACACACACACAAACTGCTTCTCAAAATAGAGCAGTGACAATTTTAGGTAGGCATGTTTGTTTGCTTGCTTTATTGGCTTTTTTAGGATAGTGCAACAACCCTTAAGCTACCGCAGAATTTGTCGTAGTAGAGCAGCAAAGCTCAATAAGTAACGAGGTTGTCTTCGTAGTACACTGGTGAGCACCTTAGTGTCATGAAAGAAGGCTAGAGGCCAACTTTGTGTCTCCTTTTTTGGCTTTAACACATCCAATATTGGATATCGCACTAGCTTTTCACTCTCTTGTTTATCCTAACCCCAACTTTTTGAAGCTTCTGTCAAATATTAGGAGAAAATAGGTCAGAGGAGGAGAACCTATTAAAACACCCTGTTCTCAGCAGACCAGCACTCTGTTTTTTGTCTGCCTTTGTTCTGTTCTTTTGTACCCAAGTTCCATGAAGAACTAAACAAACTTTAAGAGATGAGAAGATGGTGTGGTAAGGTAAGGTAAAGTATATGCCGCATCTTCATCAAATATTTTACTTTGCTACTCTATGTACCATTCTTTACTTCTCCCTTGAGCCAAGAGAGACTAGCTAAGGTACTCTACGGAAGAAAAGGTATGTATAGGTCTACCTAGTTTTAGTACCAATAACCATGCGCAGATAAGGTTCTAAAATCTCTTTTAGCAGCAGCAGCGAAAAAAAGAGCAAGAATAATGCTTACTTTGTATGTCATCATATCTTGTATCCTGTGAGTGGAACTCCTCATGTCACGGTACTTGAGATTACGGACGGCACCACGAAATCTTGGCTCTAGGAGTGTTGTTGGTAATACCACCGAATCCATCTTTTCAGAATACCAAGAGGGTAATCCTCCCACAAACACATATCCATTGCTATGAAGGTCACCAAAGGCCAAAGAGTCACTGTCTTTGCGTGGCCCATACTGCTGCTTAGATTTTAGATGTTCCTTTTTAAAGCCATTTGACCGCAAAGTCCGTTTGTTCCTTTGGTCAACAACTAAGGTGGTTTCCGCACCATTTTTCACTATTAAAACTGAGTGCCAATCTTGATGAGCTTTGTCTACTTTGAGAGTTATAACCTGGCCACCACGACCCCAATTGTACCTGAAACATTTTTGAGATTAGGGACTTGAACTTGCTAAATTACTTAGCTTTTAGAATTACCTTAACATAACATTTCCATTGACTAGTTTAACTTGGACGTATTCTCTTTCTTGGTTATTATCACTGTAGAGAAGCAGGGCGTCCTTTTGTTTACTGGAGAACTCAAAGGCCAAAGTGTCATTCTGGCCCCCATGCCATTGACGAAATTGGGCATAAGAGGTCTGAGAGCCTTCGAGGACGAAGAGTGGGCCATTAGCCCAGGTCCAAGTGACTGCCTGCAGGCAAAGCAGCAGGATGCTCAATGTCCACACCATGATTACCTGCAATTAAGACAGCTAGCAAATTAGCTTTGAAATTTTTGCTTCAAACAAAAAGAAAATTATTTGCTTACTTCATTGTTTTTGTCATTGGGCTTTCACTTTTTCTTCTTCATAATGACAAGGTCAGTGTTGTCAGAGGGTGCAGTTGCTACTGTGTTGTGTACACGCTATGCTTGAATGGCATGTATGAAGCACTAGACATCCACCGATGATGATAATGCTTTCCAAAGTATTACTATTTCATCAAATCAATTTGATAGACATGAAATGGTTCCCTTGGGACTTGAAATTTCAACGGGAACATTAATAGAAAGGATTGGTTGCGGCGGTGCGCATCGGTTGAGCACTACTGTGCTATACTTCTGCTACTAGCACTGCACACTTCCTGAGACTGAAGTTGTGATCCTGCTAGTGCTTCAAGCAACCGAGTTACTGTGCAGACCTAGCAGTAGCGACGCTAGGTCGCTTGCTTCTAGGTTTACTTTCCATGAGAAAGCCATGAAGAAGTGCCCTTTTCCCACCTTTCCACAAGAGCCTTGGACTAGGGCTGCTGCTAGCAAGCAAGCAAAAGTAAGAGGGCGCTTGCTTTCATGGCCCACCGTCGAAGTAGCAGTAGCTCCTCTCTCAGCACTACTGCTGGCTTACATTTTTGCCTCAACAGGCTCACACAAACCACCTTTCTATCAAAGTATTAGGTTACCTTGCTAAATTGGGTCTTTTTAGTCCTATACTTCAACTTTTGGCGCCAGAACTACGCTTACTTGCTCTAGTATTTCAAAGCACCGAGAGAAATTGATGTTTGGGGAAATCAAAATACAGCAGGATTTTTGAAGGTCATATTGTATTTTTGGTTTATGCCAAGTTTTCGGACCTTGACGGATCCTTTCTTGCCCCCCTGAACGAAGCTTGAAGAGAAGAAGAGGAGAGCGCGCGTTGGATTCTCCTTCAGGTTTGTGCTATGACTCTCATGGTCGAGGCAGTTGTGAGGAAGGCTTTCACTTTTCGAGAAAGCAGGCTTTACTATATACACTAAGCCATGAGAAGGGGAAACTTTGACGGCAGCAGCGAGCGGCAACGGAGAGTAAGGACTAAGGAGGCGCGCATACTTTTGCAGAGGCTGCTGCTTGCTTTTGCAGCCATTTTTACCCAGGCACCTTCAACACAGAGCAGAGATGTTCTTGATCTTGCTCCCTCTAAAACCAAACTGTATTATCTTTTACAGTAGTACTTTGTCAAAAGTATCAAAATGTTGATTAATGATTGTATTTCCTTGATTATATAATTCGGATTCAAATACAATACGCGAATTCTAAAAATGTTCAAATTTTGAATCCAGTTTACTTCATTGGAATTGAGAAAATATCCGATTTCACTTTTAAAATCACAGCGAGCAGATGGAGTCTAATTTTGACATCAAAAGTCAGATAATACACTGTGTGTAACTACACATAGCGCCCCATTTTTCCCTGATGAGCACGTGTTTTCCTTCTTGTGTCTGCCTTCTTCTCCCCCTAAAACGTACCTTTCTCGACGATGAAATGAACCACTCAGCAACGCGCGCGCATCATCATGACAACCATGTCAACTTGGCGTAGTTTTACCTCAAAAACAAAGCATTTTATTTTGATTGGTTGTTTTTGAAATGTCAAAAAGAAGACAAGCAAGGCAAGAAGGGGGGTAAAGCTCAGCAAAATACTTGTCTACAAGCAAGCCAAGGATTTAGATAGCCACTGTATTGACAAGTAGCTACAACTAGTACACAATACTGGTTCATGGTGTTGACGGGAGGGCTTCTATCAGAGATTGATGCCAGAACAAAGTGAAAGCTGTCTAAATGTGTCAGAATGGTGCATTGATTGAGGCTTTGGCCTCAATCACAGATGATGATCTTGTACTTTTTTTCTTTCCTTTTCCTTAGGGATTTACTAATCACTAATCAGGTCTCTGAGCCAAAAGGTAATTAACCTGGTTTTTGCTACTATTCTTCAAAGCCAATTCTATTTTCCTTTAGGGACATGTGATTTAATAATTCTTTAAAGGGAACAAAAGTTTCCAAGGTCATTATTACTGAACAATTCCAAAGTTTCTGAATTTCACTTTTGCGTGATTGCTTGAGCAAACACGGAAGTGTATTGAATTTTCACTTTTCAGTTCTCCATTGGTCACCATCAACACTCAAAGAAGCGTATCGAGCGAGCAGAATCGATTTACAGATTCTTTTATAGACAGAAATATGATTTTCACACAAGACTTCTATTGTTGTGTGTCTACTAAACTATTGATGTACATAGATAAAAAAGCAGGGAAGAAAGCAAGAAAATGTAGGTCCATTTTTTAGGTCACCAGTGTCTGGTACTTTGTCTAAAAGGCCACAAAAAACCAAGCGAGCATAGCGAGCAAGCAAAGTTTGTCTTTTGAATTATTATATTTTAGCTGGTGCTCCTGTGTAAACTTTTGTTGCAACCACTAAAGTTTTAGAAAGGCACAACAGCTTGATTAATAGGGTAATATGATTAAGAAAAGTAGTGATGACAGTTAGGTCATAAATTCAAGATGGAAGATTTATTTTTGCATTGCAGCGCAACGCATCTTGCGACGCAGCAGAAGCCGCAACGCAACGTTCGACCTGTCACTACAAATCAATCTTATGCCAGATCAAAAAGGAGTGTTTCCATGATAATAGTTAATGCACAATTCCTTAGTACCACTGTAGAGCAAATGCACAAAAGAAGTGAGATTCATTTTTGACATAAAAGTTTTTCCATTTTGTCACATTTATGCATTAAAGCTCAAATTCTAGATAACGTCACACACCTTACAACTTCACACTTTTTTGCTCTGCTGTGCATAAAGTTTTTTGTTAGGATTAGATTCAAGCAAGACTTCTCCTCTATTTACTCAGAAACACAATAGATTGTAGTAGTTCTTCCCACTTACTACTTTGCATAACGTGATTGTATGCTTAGAATAACCGTTAACGTGGAATAGTATTTGCTACTCTACTCTTCTGCTTCAGTTCTTCTTCTTCCCTACTTGACTTCCTTTCACTGCTACTACTATACCAAATACAACACAGTAGCGTACCGTAGGACATACAAATATTCATGGTACTATACGAAGACAAATGCTTCCAACCATAAGGAAAGGTCGAATCATGACAGCTTCTAGAGGGAAGTTTAGACTCTAGCCAAGTGGAATGTGTAACTTGCTCATGCTTTTGCTAAAAACTATGAATGCTATGAAGATCTTTGACGTCAGAACAAGGATATAAAGATTACAGATATGGAAAAACCTGAGTAGATGATTCAGAAGATGAAAGAGAAAGTTGTACCGAAAAACAGAGTACAAAAGAAAGTCTTGAGCTTGCAATTTCAATACAGTTCTAAAGGGAAGTAGCTACTTAGAAAAATCCGTAATGAAGAATGAAAGCTCAGTGAGTTGTTACGATGCTCTGTAGTGCATCTGTGGCTCTTAGATGGGTGAAGCTGTGGTGGTTTGGTGTTGGTGATAGGTCCCCTGTGACCCCCAAAGATGATGATAGTGTAGCAGCCTCACAAAATTGCCTTGCGCCACTGAGCCTGTCATATTTATCAACACCAAATGGCCTTGGAAGGCCAAACAAAGGCCAGCAGCTCCTCACCCCTCTCAAAAATCTAATAATCATCATTGCGGTACTAGTTTTAAAAGGAGCTCTTTTAAGTATTCATTCTTCCTGCTAATGACTCACACATTTCACATCTGATAAAGGATAGGAATTCGTAACCTTGGCGACGATTCCGGCTTTGCGATAAAGCTTTTGAGATCAAACGGTTTGTTCATGAGTCGACCTCAAAAGTTTCACCAGGATGGAGCTAACTCAACTTTTGAGATCAAAGAACTTCAACTTTACACTACTCTTGATTTTGGCTGCTGCTATAATTCTCCAAAGTAAGAATTGCTTTTGATTTCAATTCCATTTCTTTTGTATTTCTTTTCTTTTCAATGTTAAAAAGGTAATGCTCAAGCAATTAGAAATGTCAAAAGAGGAGATCAAGTGACTTTAGAAATTTCCAACCCGAAACAAGACGCTGGCAGATGTGATTGGACATTGCCTCAATTTGACCATACCATAACGAATGGCGCAAACAAAAAGATCGAAATACATGAGATGGCCGACAACAGCCAGTTGTATAAATGCCAAGAGGGATTTGCCAGCTGTACATTTGGAAGTGCCAGACCTACTTCAGGAGATAATATTTGGTATTTTACTGCACTTGGATCAGCCTTGAATAAGACAAAATGTGGTCTAGACATTTTGAAAGTTTCTGATGCAGATTCAGGAGAATGGGAAGGTGATGATGACACAAAACATCAGTTCATTCTTAATGTTCAAGGTGATTATTGTTCTACATTTTTAGATAGTAAAGTTAGGTAAAGTTACCATGTTTATGGCCTTTTTTAGGTCCAGCACATATCACTATTGCCCACAATCCTCCTGAAAATCCCAGTGGTATCGATCCCATCACCAATGTCACAGACATCTCTGAAATAGTAGAAACCAACTCTACTCTAACTAGAAATGTCTCCATCTGGTGCATTGCTAGGGAATCCAATCCAGAACCAAGTATCAATGTATTTATTGGCACTGAAAATATCAATTCACTTGGTACCATAGAAAGAAAACTAGACATGTCTGAATCTGGAGAGGATGATTTTCAGTCACCTTGGTATCCGGATTTCTCTAGTATTGTCTACAAGTTTACCGGGCCATTGAAGGTATGCCTTTCATGTTTTGGAATGAAATGTTCTTTCTCTATTTCCAAAGGTTTCAGCAATCCTATGATGGTAAAGAATTGAGATGTGAATCAACAACATCTGGATTTAACAAGCAAGTCATGGCTGTCAACATCAGCATTGAAGGTCCTCCATCCACTGATGAAGGTGACTTTCTTTTCACTGGATTCGAAGGCCAAGAAATTGGAAGTGAAGTAAACCTTACTTTGGAATTTCATTCCAATCCTCCACCATCAAAAGTCCAATGGTTTGTTCATGACCAAAGTGAACCAATCATTTCTTTGGATAATGGAGCTGGAGATTACATTGAGATTGGAAATGGAACAATCACCAAAGTCTTCAATGAATCCAGCCGTTATGCTTCAACAACTATTAGGGTAAGACTCTAATTTTTTCACCCAAAATAACTTTTGTTAATTGATATTTTAAGAAATTGGAAGGGACCAATCAGAATAAAAGGTATTTGGTTCAATTACAATTGAGAGAATTGGAAAAGGATGATGAAGATCAAACTATGATAATAGAGATTGAAAATTCCATTGGCAAAAGCAATTTCACTGTTGTTCATCAAGATTTACAAAGTAAGTAACACATAGTTGAAATAATTTTTGGTGTTAAAAATGTCTGAGTTTTCAGAGTCCGGATTGAGCAATGGAGCCATTGCTGGCATTGTAGTAGGAGTGGTTCTCGGAGTTATTCTTATAGGAGCAGTCATCTTTTTCGTTCTGAAGAAGAAAGGTAAAAAGAGTAAAACTATCAATAGAACTAATTCTCCAATTCCTCAACAACGTGGAAGGTCGAACGACGAAATGATTGAGGTCCAGCAACAACAACAGCAACAACAAGGAGTTGACAATCCAGCCATGAGTGATGTTGAAATTAACTGATTTTCCATGAAAAATACGAAAATAAACATTTTTGAAATTATACTTCTCCAAATTAACTTGACAAAACAATTCAAAAGAAAGTTCACTGTTGAAAGATATCAAAAAGAGTAACTTTTATTTTTTGAATTTGCCGCCATGTGCTATGTACAAAAGAGCTTGAAAAATCAGCTGACTCCAGCCACTCCTAAGAAAATGGCCGCCTGTGATGAAGGTATTTTTATTTCTATTACACTTTTGTGCATATATTTGAAACTTTAGATTACTTTTCAGGATGTATCTTATCTCATGGGCAAGAATGAGTACGCCTGATTCTTTTAAAGGCAAGAAAAAATGTGACCCCCAAGCTTAACATCTATTACCTAACTGACACACGGAGTCCAGTCTTTTCCATCTCTTGACTGGTGTCAGAAGAAGTGTAGCAGCCAGTCTACCAAGTCAAGGGTCCAATCAAGAAGAGGCAATCAACAACTGTCTTTATCTTGCTGTATACTTATTAAAGGTCATCAGAAGAAATTGAACTTTCATGACCATGCTCAACACCATGGCACGGCAGAGACGCTGAAGGGTCACAGCGTTGAACTGGCATTGACCAAATTGTTTGCAAACCAACTTGTCGAGAATAATAGATAAAAGTCCCTAGAGCTGAATGAGCCAAGCACAGAAGGAATTAAAACAGCTTAGGCGCCATATTATTTTTCAACTCTCCCCGGATCCGGGAGAGGTCGGAAGTTTGTATTTGACGAAAAGCGGTAGATAAGTCCACTTTATGAAGACTAAAGAAGACCGGATGGACTAGAAACGTCCCTACTCCCAGCCTCACACTCCCCAATAAATGTTTGCTGGAATGGTTCACGGCAAGAGCAATGGTTATGTGCAAATACCATAATTGAAGAAATGGTTGCTCAGGTTTCACAACCTAAACTGAATGGTACCAACTACCGAGGACAGTCTTTTGAAGGAGACAAGGACGATTCTCCAAAATCATCGATTTGAATGATTAGTCACTAGTCAGTCGCAAATGAAGCCGAAGAAGAGCCGAATTGTTGCTGGATACATACATGTTAAAGTCATAATGTTACAGTCAAAGTCACAATCAAAATAGAGGCCATCGCAAGGCCCATTTTGAAGATATTGCAAGAATCCGGAGAAGCAAACGCAAATTGAGATGTTGGAACCCTTTTGCGTGAATTTTGCTACTTGTGAAATAGGCGAGTAATTTTTGGAATTTTCTGCAATTGTAACAATCCACATGATGGGGGAACTTGAATGAGTGGTCACTGGTCACGTATAAACTTTTCGCAATTTGAAGCTACCAAATCATCCGGGACTTCGCTTTCGAAAGACACTCGAATGAATAGGTAAACTTATCCCTAATGATGACGTCAAAAGGCAAGCAAAACTTGAACCCTGTCAGATCACCATTTTAAAATTGATTGGCAGAGTAGTGACCGAAAGGGTTACTGAGAAGCTTTCATTGAGAATGAGATCCAAAATTACCCAAGAAGAGGCTTGTACACTATTACCAGAGAAGATATAAAGTTGTCAGCATATGGAATCCGGATGGACATTAAGAAACATAGACGCCATTGAGGAAAATCGAATCAAGAGCCATGCAGCTGAGTTGAACAAGAAGGTGGACTTGTTCTCCATCTAAGGCTTAGTATAAAAGATTATTTGTCCTCTAACAAAATGGCTCACTTATTAGAAAGACATCCTGGAATTGTTCCTATGCATGCAGGAATAGGAAAACTACTATTATCTCTGATGTATCAAAACAAAGGCCATCGCAAGGCCCTTGTTTTGATAACATTACAAGAATCCGGAGAAGCAAGCGCAAGTTGAGATGTTATGTTGGAACCCTTTTGCGTGAATTTTGGTCCTTGTGATATAACCAAGTACACTAAGACCTCGATATCGCCGAGTGTAATTTTTTGGAATTTTCTGCAATTGTAAGCGCTGGAAGTAGGTATCAAAACGCACCGTACGTACACGATTTGATCCGATTATTGGCAAAGTTGAAACAAGACAAATTCCCTCCCAATGTATGAGCACTAAAATACTGAAAAAGATAAATTAAGACGAAACAGTTAGAACATAATTGTCCAATTGGACCAAAGCATTCTCCTAACAGATTTTCTCATTCTTGCCTTGTTTATTTGCTTTCCTAAAAGGCAGAATTTTAAAAAGGAAAAGGAGAGAAGATCTGCCTGGAGTATAATTTTGGAGACTTACTCTAGTCTCTCTAATAACCGTGATTATCTAATAATCGTTACCAAGGCATATCCATGAGTTTTGCCTTGGTCACGATTATTAGTTAGTCACGGTTATTAGAGAGACTAGACTAGGCACTGGCACACGTACAGTCTACGCTCGATTTAGTATAGGTAAATTTAGTGTAAAATCGCGATTTAGTGTAATTTTTTTGAAAACCAAAACGAAAACNCTCTCTGTTGAACAAAATATTTGACCTTTGACCCCTCACAAATCTCGATTTAGTGTAAACTCTCGATTTAGTGTAGGAAAGTTGGGTGACCAAGAATTACACTAAATCGAGCGTAGACTGTATATGCTTCTATTGGGGGTTCTACATTTTTGAAAGCTTCCTTGTCCGCAATGAAAGCTTTTAAAACTTTTGTAGGACTATAATTGAACCTGATAAAAGTGTTACTGTGAAAAAATCCCTAACAAAGATTTAGAAGAAATTCTAGGTATTTGTTTTTAACATTTCAACATATTTTTCCCAATTTTTCTAGAAGACTCTGTAAAGTCTGGCTCAACTGTACAATTTATGATAGTTTATGAATTCTTGAATTTAGACCAACCAGACTTTGGAGTATTTTTAGAATTGTTGGGGAAAATGTGCATCTTTATTTCTCATCATCACTGTGTGTATTTTTCTGTATTTGTGTCAAACTTTTACTTTGATAACATTTCAAATTATCTTGTGATAAAAGAAAATAAAGACTATCGCCTTCTACTCACTTCCTTCCATTTCATTCTACATAACAGATATTGATTCATTGTTTTTCCTCTTACAGAACGAATATGGATCAAATGTGTTTTAGTGGTTTGAGTAATTGTCCAACATTTCGTGCCAATCCATTTCGAAAAAACATTTGTTCTTTATGCCAGTGTAAAATCCAAGATCATAGCGGTGCCTCACAGGCAGACATTGCCACTGCCATTGAATATAGTGCAGATCACGTTCCCAGCAAAATTCTTCAAACTTCAGGAACAAGCTCCTTTTGTCTGTACATGGGAGGCATGAAAAGTGCTGTCAACCTAGAATTCTTACAAAACAATCAAATCAAATTAATCATCTGTGCTGCCAAAGATTTAGGCAAGGTGTTTGGTCCCAAATACGAGAAAATGGTTGAGAAAAGGAACAAAAACATACCTGATTTAAAAGTAGTTCAAGTAGATTGGGTGGACACCATAGATCAAAAACTGTGTGAAGAAGAGTTGAAGAAAATTCTACAAACCATATATCAATGTCCATTTGGTGTCTTGGTACATTGTGCTCAAGGCAAATCTCGCTCTGGTGTGATTTGTATTTCTTTTTTGGCCATGTTGAATCCAACTGTTGGCATTGAAGACATCGCTAAACAAGTGAAATCTAAGAGAGAAATGGCTGAAGCTAACCATGGATTCATGCAACAACTTCATCAATTACAAAAGGACCAATTTTTTATCAACTTACATAATGAATTTGTAAAAAGCTAGAATGCATTTTTTTGAAAAAGTGTTTTGCTGGTTTTGCTACTTTTGGAATAGATAATATTTTATTTGCGGTTGTTGAATTGAAGGATTTTTGCAAAAATATTAAAACTGGAGAATAAACAAAGCGTAGAGAAATCCATCTAAAGGCAATTAGTTGTGGACATATTACTATGTCAATCAGGGCAGGTGCATTTCAGTAGTGCAGGTGTATAGGCATTTAGGGTTTTCACCACTATCTACATCCGTTAAATAATCCTTAAAACTTGGCGATCTGGTGGGAAAAAGAGGGTCAACTTCCGTTTTACATACTTTTTCTCACACACACATTTATGCTCTAAGGTCTAAATGTGACCAGACTACTGGGCCATTAAACATTCAAGATTGATTGACACCTTCTATAGAACTTGAGGGGTCAGTTGTTGTTACACTATGCGGAAATATTTGCTAGATCCTTTTGAGAATTCACCCCTCGACTACCCCTGGTTCAATATCAAAAGACATGCAAAATAATCATTTTCAAAGGAAAGTCCAAACAAATTATTGGATAGTGATTTGACGTACTAATGATTATGTTCCTCGGTCTTTGCCAGGTCATGTGAAAAATAATTCTTTATTTTTGGCTTGATGAGATATGGTTAATGATAAACACCTTGTGCAATTTGCTATGCATAATATCTTTTACTTGTTTCTCAGTACATAGTAGCTTCAATTCTTACTTGAACATCAATTTGAATAAATTGCTAGCTGTTCATAACCCTTACTTATGCTTACTTACTTTTGAATGATGCATTACAACCTGAAAGTACCAAATTGAAAATCTAAAAAAAGAGGTGCTTTTTGCCAATAGATTTCACAATGACTCTTTAGACTCGTCAATTTTTTTCAGGTAAAATGATGGCAATGGAGTGGAACTAACAGTCATTGAAAGATCTAGAGTGCGTGTTTAGATCACGATTATCTTTTACCCCTCTGCCCGCCTTTGTGTACGCCGCACATTTACAGCCAAACCATTAAAGTAATGTCATATCAGACTTTTGAAAGCAGGTATATTACATAGGGGTGGATGAGTCATGAGCAGACAATTCTTAATGACACTTTCAAACAAATACAGATGATCGAAGAGCCTCCCCCTGTTCCATGTAAAAAACTAAAAAGACTGAAACTATTTTTGGTCTTTATGACCAAAGTCGATAATGAATCAATATTTCATTAATGAGTTCTGTGAATAAATGTCATAGGATATCAAATGAACTACAGTTGTGAATAATTCAAAGGAGATTTTAAAGCCTCTCTAACATTCCTCACTGAAGGTTATATTTTGAGTAATTTATCACTAGACAAAAATTCAAGTGCTGATTCAGACATAGTAAATGCAGTTCATGAACCACAATTTGAAACATACAATTTTTGAACCAAGGTTTTTTTTCCTACTCTAGTATATAAATGAAGGGTGACTATTGGTCTGTTACACTTTTGTTTGTCTTTTCTGGTTTATATTTCATGTAGAAGAGTTTTGTGGCGGGAATGAGAGTTGAACCGTGATTTTTGCCTGTTAACCACTCATGTGTAACTGTGTAGTACACTACTATGTGTGTGTGTTCAAAGATGAAAAATAGAGATGATGGGACTCAAAAGCATGAAGGTGAGCAACAACCAGGAAACTCCTTTGTTTGTTGAACTGTTATGATTGTATCCATCAAATTCTAGGGATCTTGGATTCTTTTCTTTGGATCCTTGCGTTCTTGCCAACAATTCATCAAAATCTGTAGCATCTTCATTGTACACTTCATTGGCTTCAAATTGTTCTGCAAAAGAAAGAAGTCCATTTTAAAATTGTTACTTATAAATTTTGTTGATGTATCTTTACCTTGATCGTAATTTGGCAAACCAATGGCTGATTCCAAATATTTTGCATCTTCTTCAACATTACTCTCAATGTACTCAAAAGGCTCATCATTCATCAACTGATACTCTGCTTCAGTCACATTGAAAGTAGCTTGAATTTCAACAGAATTTTCACTAGTCCCTACAGATTTCTCATTGGTTGAAGAAGGAGAAGCAGTAGTCACACTTCCTTGGAAACTTTCAACAGATGTTTTTGGTAATCTTGGAGTTTCTTCATCTTCTTGAAACAAAAGATCTTCCAATGTTTTATCAGTTTCAGTTGTCACTTTGACTGGATTGAAAAGCATTGATGTTAATCTGGTGGTTTCTGTGGTTGATGAGATGGTTGTAGTTGTTCTGATAGGTGTTGTAGTTGTACTTGTCGTTGTCTTCGTTGTAGTTGTTGTTGTTGTAGTCGTTGTAGTTGTGGACTTAGACGTTGTACTTGTTGTAGTCGTAGATGTTGTTGTAGGCTTTCTAGTTGTACTTGAAGATTTTCGTGCCACATTTTCTTTACATTTTGATTTGAAACTTCCTCGATGATTGACAACCACTGAAGGGTTAGATTTTGCCGCACGAATGACATAAGTGTACTCTTGGCATTCATCAACTTCAAGCATGGTCGAATATGCACTTGTTTCTTCTCGTTTAGCTTCTATGGCACTAGTAACAAAGCTTCTTGAAGCTTTTCCACGAGGCCAATATTTGACCTCAAAAGTTTGTAAACAAAAGAAACCTGACAGATCTTCATTGCTCCACTTCATTTTGATTTCACGAAAGCCTCTTCGACCTTTCAAGAATTCCACACCTGGTTCACCAACCCATTTAGGAATCACTGCTTGACAATTGTCTGACGTTTCAATTGAAACTGAAGGGTTTCCAGAGCACAAATCTTGAATTTGTGTCAAAGCTGGGGCTCTCACATTTTGTACACCATCTTTATGGTCTTCATTGACTAAAATCAATCCAAATTCAACTTGGTTCTCACACACTTTGTCTTTCACACTTTGTAGTCTATTTGAGTCGCAGGAGTTTTGATTGAGTGAAACTTTACAGATTTCACCATATGAACTGTCTAATATAAGTTGATCCACACACTGAGGATAAGCAGAAATCAAAGTATCATTCCATTTAGCTTGAACCTTCAAATCCCTTGAGGTTACTGCCACCTTCAAAAAGAAAAAAAAAATATTTTTTAAGAATTACAAAAACATTCAATTTTTTAAGTACTTCAAAAATACTTACCTGAATGGAAGGTGCGGTCAGTGGGATGCGCGTCAAGTCCCATTCGGGATTAGTATATCTGCATCCAGCCCTAACCTGGCTTAAAAGGCCCAAAAGGCCCAAAATGTAAAACCACAACATAATTATTCACTTCAACCCATGACTTCTTTATTTTCAAGAAAGAATCACTCTTTTCACTTGTAAGGTAGTTCACTGACTGTTGGCTATGGTCTATACGGCTACGCTTTTTCTTGCTTGGTCCACTATTGATTAGCTTTACTGAAAATGTTGCGCGGCGTACGTGCCTTGCTTGCTTCTAACGTTCCCTCCACTTGCTATTGCTGCTATATAGCGTTTTTCAAGCTCTGTTGCTTCGCTGACTCAGGTAATTTGACGATTATTTAGAGTCACTTTTTAATGCCATCAAACGCCCATAGATTACCTTTTTCAAAAAGAAAAGTGGAGTACAAAATACAGCATAGTAACTGTATTTTATCCTTGACCTGAATTCTTTGAGTCAAGGCTGAAAAAAAGGTCCAATTCCCAAGAAACTTTAAAGGTACATGAAACCTTTTTATCCAAGGATTCATTTTTAAAAATACTCTAGAGATCAATCAAAACTTTAACACTATTTTTAAGCCATAAAAATGGCTTGAATTAGCTCTATTAAAAATATTGCAATGATTGATGACACACTAAACTTCATTTTTGCTATTTGGGTTACTAGCACCAGCAGCATTATTACAAACTGAGAATTTATGTCACATTTCATTTTATGCATGCACCCCTTCTGATGTTGTTTTCATTAGCCATATTGAAAAATCACGCCATGGTAAAAGTAACAGTATTTTTGCGGTATTTTCCCACTGTAAAACTTTTGTTTCGCCTTCCCCTACTTCTACCTTTATTTCCTTCCTTCCGTAAGTCAAGGCAGACAGACACAGAGATTTGTCCAATGATGATTTTCCTGTCGTGGCTTATGACCGGTGAAGCATTGAGTGCACCTGCCAAGTCACACAAGCCAGTACTGCTACCCGCATTTTACATGTTCAATTATCACTAAGCACACTTTGATATACTTTTCACGCTTGGATCTTTAACTGATGTGAAATTAATGATATGGGCATTCTAAACCTAACCCCACTTCCTTCCTCTCAAAAATTATTGAACACCTGGAGTTGGTGACAACTATTTTAGGTAGGGTTTTTTCAAAGCTTTCCTGTAGCCAATATCGCATAATTATAGGCTTTCTAGCATGCTAAATGTTATAGAATAATAAATCATTTGAGGGTTTACGTTATATTGCCCTATTTTGCATTAAACAGAGTATTATTTTTCGTAAAATTATAACTAAGAACTTCAGCTATGTTTGTTTGTAATAAAACAGTTGAACTTTTAAAAAGTTTAAGTAAGTAGGTATCTAAGCTTAAAAAATCTGGATAAAACTACAATATGACTAGTACTTGATCTATGTTTAAAACGTGAGTAATTCTGACAAATGTGTTACATTGTGCAAAAAGTAGAAACTGCTTTTTATTGTCTGCAATCTAGACGTCAAATAAAAAGGTGAATTTATTACTATAGGAATATTCGACACATGAAACTTTATCCTGAATTAATAAAAAGAGAAAAAGATTTTAAAAGTGAAGAAATAGCCAAACAGACTGCATTCCAAAAAAATGCTACTAGCAGCAGTCAGAATGACTGATGATATTGAAAGATCTTGTGGTTTACACGATATTCTACTTAATAGATGAGGAAAGAAGCGGAACGACATTTTTGTTTTAGACAAAACAATGAGAACTTTACGAGTCAGTAAACATTGTTTAAAAAGCCAAATAATACCAAATTCTCCTGTCCTAAAAAGAAAGAAAAAATGTCGATAGTACTCCAAATGAATAAAATATATAATTTCGAGAAAAGGTCTCCCACATATATGGTAAGCTTTCAAGGCCAAAGAAAAAGTCTGGAAGGACTTTCAAGGCTACGCATGAATAATGAAAAACATACAATACATCAATTGAGAGCTCGCAATAGGATTCATTAGGACTCAAGGGCCACACCCAAAACCATTCTTAATTGCAATAATGCTTTCTTTTTAACTGCTTTTATTTCCAAGGTCAACTTTCGTGCATGTTAGTGACAAATAAAGATTAATATCAATTTGTGGTTTTTCAGGGTCACTTAAAAGCGCATATTTTTTGGCCTTTAACAGGATTTTCTGCTTTATAATTCAGCAAAAACAATAATAACTAGTTTGAAAATTATGAACTTAATGAAGATATAACGGAACTTCCACTTCTAGCATTTTCAATGATGGATATGAGATCGATGAGGAAAAAATTAGTTAATTTTCAATTGTAAAACCTTTTCCATCTGTTTCCTGTTTATCATCATGTAAGCATCAAATGTTGTCTACACTCCACCTAACTATTGAGGTCAAAACTAATTGGTCTTCAACGGTAGTATCAGCAGCTTTCTCATCACTCATCTGACCAGTGATAGGTAACCATCATCGCATTTTGTCTCCTTAATTGGCTCTCAGCAGAAAACAAAGAACTTCCATTTTTGTCACGACATCACACCATGATCACCAATGAGAAAAGCCTGAAAAACATGGAAATTAATTTGGTTTTTGTATGTTGCCAACCTCAATTTTGTGCGAAAAAAAAGCTATCAAAAGTCAGTGGGACTTCTCGATGAGTTTTTCACAGAGATGAAATTGGTCTCTCTCCATCTTTTGAAACACGCAAACTTAGATGAACTAATCGATTGATCATCAACGGCTCCTTTTTTTCATCCAAAAAAGAAGCAGGTGCTACAATACTCTCCACTTGAAAAACCTCAGCTCGATTGTCAACGCTCAAGGTCAACTTGACAACTTGTTCCGGTACTTTGAACGTGATTTTTGAAGAACCGCAAACCATTTTAGCCTTTGGCAACCACTGCAAAGAAAATAAAAGTGATTTTATGATTGAGATGGTATTCATTTTTTCTAACGCGTTGCAAACGCAAAGTTAAAACTTACCTGTATCGCAACCTCTTTCCTATTTTGGAAAATCAATAAAAGTGACTTTTTTCCTTTCTTCTTTGCTTACACATTCAAATATAGTTTCATTCACATCATAAATCTTCCATATTTGAATAGAAAACATTTCAAAAAATGTTTGGATTTATGAACTTGGGAAAGTCAAATAGTAATTGGCATCTCGCATCATCATCCAGCATTGCATTGAAGTGGACATTATCACAAGTGTCCTTTTGACTAAAAAGGGGTTTGGGAATGGATTCCAGCTGTGGGTTCTCAATAAACTATTCATGAGAACTGAAAAAATGCATGATTTACCATCCAAGCAAAGACTAACCGAATTTCTGTTTACTTTTTTAAAAGGGTGACTGAAAAAACAGGATATGCAAAGGATTGAAAATGGTTCCCGACATTCAATATTAAATCCTTCAACTTTCAAGCAATCTGTCCTTTTAAAAGAAAATTTGGAACTAAATTGGAATCCAAGAAGCCTTCATTATATTCATTCCCTAGGATTAGGATGTATGAAAAGTAGCCAATTTGCTTACTTACAGTATGTGTATTGTCGTTATCTCGATACTTTTACGTGTCGGTAAACATAGCTAAGTGACAGCAGAAGAGACATCCTATAGCTGCATCACCCGGAGGCTTCCAACATTCTGCAAAGTTATCAGGTGATCCTCAAGCAAAGGATTTCCCCGCATGCTTTCTACTGCTCCTGACAGCTCCTGAATATGTGTTTGGCTATGACATAAGATAACGAGCAGCAGCAGAACAACCCAAAAAATAATCATCATCTATTCTAGATGGATTATTATAGTTTCTATCTAATCCACCTGATATCCTAGCTGCATAATTCGAAAATGGAGCAGGTGAAACAAGCCGACAACATAGCGTTACTTTGGCTATAACGCCATCATGCTACTGATGCTAAAGCTATCCCCATCTGCCATTGTATTGAAACACCCCAAGCTTCAATTATGGAGATGCCAACACACAAGTGTGTATGTGTATTAAAATCGGTGGCAGATGAAACTTTACAAATGATGCAGTAGCATCACTCTTTTCTGTAGCTCTGTTATAACTTTTTGAATTTTTGCTTTCTAATAGATGCTAATTCAGGACAGGTGTGCTTACTGATTATTGATGAATCATAGAGCAAGCATTTCGATGAAGAATACCTTTCCTAAGAGAGATTAGTTCCATCTCCGGCTGTGATTCATTTCCGTGATTTGATGAAAGGTGAAGCTGAGGAGCTTATAAGGAGCCACATCAAAGAATTCATTGAGAGATGAGAAGATTATGCAAATACTACCGCACTGACTTTTCATTACTATTTAGGTAGCATTATAAGTTTAGAAATGAATGATTTTTTAGAAGATAAGCATCACACTCTACAAGTCTAATTTTGGCCATTTTGGGGGCAAAATTGTAAGTTGAAAAATGAAGGTTACAAACAGAAGGAATACAATTAAATTCGAATGCGACCTTTTTGGTGACTTTCAAACTCTGTGCTAAGTTCCGTGTACCTAAGTAGCAGGAGATTTGGAATCGATTTTTGGCAGGTGGATTCCACAAGCTCGAAATACCGTAACATCTGCGCACAAATTGAAACCTCTTTTTTTATTTCTGACATACTTATAATATTATGCTTCAATAATTGGAAAGCTTTTTTGTCATATTATTGAAAAGCAATCTAGAAAAAAAGCGGGCTTTCACTTTTGACTAGAAATAAAAGCTGCTGCAGATGGTTTGCAAAGCACGTGCTGATGCATTGATGCTCTCCTGAGCTGCTGCCCGTTTTTGTCAAAGACCCAATTCCATAACATAGGTGGTAGTCGCTGAACAGATGGTTGTTGTAAAATCACGCGCGCACTAACTATGGAATGGCATATGAAACGCAATGGGCGGCTAACTAATCAGCATCTCTTTCTCCCCTATGATCTACCAAAGCAGCACCTGCTTTGACATCGAAAATAACCCTACAATCTTTTTTCACCTGTTAGTGTAGATCTCATTAACTTTTTCTTTTGTATTGGTGTTTTTACTAACAGTATGGTTAGGTTGAGAAAGCCACGGAAAGAAATATTCAATTTTCTGTCATTGAAAAATTGAAATTGAGCACGAGTCAATGGTACGTATGCCATAAAACGAAACCAATATTACCGAATTCTATTAGGTTCCAGAGGTTGGTTAGGTTCCTGACTAGAACTCCATCCATTAATGAGACCACATTTTGAAATGCTAAATATGAAAGGCTTTATGAAACTTGTGCCATATGTTTTGTATGTTCAAGGGTGTGGAGAAATTTCTGAATTGTCAATGATGATGGCGGGCGTTGTCCTGATTCAGCATCCCTTGCACCTGCTGCTGCTTAAAGTAGCTTTAGCGGGACTTTTGTCGGTGCAGCACTGAGCAGATGGCCGTATAGGATTTTGTCGAGCTCTCCACCGACCGACCGCCATGGCCGTGTATCGCTATGCTTCATCATTCCAGCCAAGTGCAAAAGATTTGGTGATGGCACGCGACAGTAGCCTAGATGATGCTGCAACATTGGAGAAAACAAAGATCAGGGCTTTGAACCCTCACCATGCGTGGTGGAATGGACAAGTGACGCCAAGCCAAAGTCAGGTGCCCCTTCGGCAGATGCAAAAGACCATTTTTTTGCTGGATTTATTTGAGCTTTGGAATAAGTACCCCACGCGTGCCATGTGATGATGTTATGGGGAGTAGCGTTAATGGGATTGAATTTAGGATAGATAGGGAGAAACTAATAGAAGGATTAAGTCAGTCAGCACGAACGAGATGATATGTTTTCGAAAGCTCAAAGATTATCTTTGAAAAGTTGCTAAGTTTAACGCATGTGAAACTTAGAAGCTTTCTGTTAGGACTGAGATCCTAGGATGTCCCAACTTTCGACTCTCAAGTCGGATTAAAAACACTTTTTGAGACGTCTGATTGGCTTTTGTCAACACGAAACAAAGGTCAATAGCATGTGCCAGGGATAAAATAATTTTTTTTCGCCAAAGATGTCACTAGGCCAACTTCGGAAAGTACATTTTATTTCACAGCGCCATCTATAAAATCGGGCTGTTTGGCAGATAGGGCAGAATAAAAAATCGCGTGTAATTTTGTACAATTTAGGGCAAGCAAAATTTGAATTTCTCTTTTTCTGGTCCAAAGAAATGATAGAATTGAAAATAAAAAATTTTTTAGGACTATGCAATTTATCAGAAATGTTTCTGTTGAAACAGATTTTGTGTAGAAAAAGTTGACCTGAGTGAAAATTGACTCAGTCTGGTAGTCTTGATAATTCGAGACCTCAAATCAAGTAAAAAAGAAAACACAGAAATCACATGTGAGCAAATAATGTTTCTGTTAAAACAGATTTTGTGTAGAAAAAGTTCACCTGAGTAAAAATTGACTCAGTCTGGTAGTCTTGGTGATTCGAGACCTCAAATCAAGTAAAAAAGAAAACACAGAAATCACATGTGAGCAAAAATGTTTCCAGCCTTCTTTTTGGCCTTGGATGGCCTCGGAGGTTGGATATGAGGTCCCCCGGTCCTATGAAAAAGCAAGGTGTCTGAACAACTTTGTACTGTACTTCATTAGAAGAAAAATCCGTTAAAACAAAGACATCGCAAAATTGCGGATTCATATTGAGAGTTTCTAAGAGCCCCTATTCGCCAGAATTAGATATTGCCAGGATAAAAGGAACATCGAATTATGCTCAAATCTTCATAAAATACACACATTGAAAAACGGAGCAAAACATCTCTTTTTTTTTTAAAGATCAAAATGTTACCATGGTAACATCTTAACATTGAAAAAAATATATATATAATGGGGTATTGACGTTTTGAAAGTAGGCTAGGCTTGGGCTCTAACAATTCCGGCTTGTTACCACTCACTTTTGCTTTACATTTTCTAAGATAATCATTCGTCTACTTTCATGCGGTCAAAATTTGGTTTTTGCGTTCATTTTGACGTGATTTCAGTGTTTGTTTACATTCGTTGTCTCAGCGCGATTTTTTTTTCGAAGCCCCTAGCGGATTTTTTAGTAATATCCCTGGCACATGCTATTGTGCATAGAAAGCTCATCTTACTTACTTGAGGCTTAAAACCCCACACGGTTTCCTTGTTTTCCTTGTCAGCCAAAGATTAATTGCAATTACAGAAAACTTATTGTCTTTACAAAGATAAATAACTTTTCTACTTATAACCTGCTCTGAGATATTTGTTGTTGACAGGATCAAACGCAAAAAAAAAACATGAAGCTGTGTGCCCAAAGTATTAAAAAATAGCTAAAAAGCAGAAACGATAGATTGACGTACAAGACCAATTGTCCACATTTTTCTACTTTTGAAGGTGGTTTTGATCCCCTTTTCATAAAGTATTTACAGTCTAATTGGCACCTTGGTCACTTTTCTGCAAAAGCTCAGCTCTAGAAAATTGTTTTATGTAGGCTAATAACAACTATGTACTAGAGTAGAGAAGGAGAAAGAGAGAGAAGCCGTCAGTCTCGGATTTCAATTTGCAGTTATTTCGCGTGCACAGGCAGAGCAAATAACTCTGAAAAAAGAAGAAGAAGAAGGGCTGTCATTTTGCCAGTCAGTGCAGTTATCAATCGATTCAGTGCAATTTCGTGATCCTATCTAAAAAAGGACAGAAGGCACGAAATCACTAGACTTGGTTTTCAATGTAGAGCAATTTTTCCAAAAATACTCAGGTCAGGCCACCACCATCTGCATGTAATATTGATTTTAGCAGCTGCCTTTTTATTGCTATTGAACAATAGAAGGTTTCAAATTGGCAGAGGACACCACATCATCATCATCATATTATGTGTCGCATGGGCTCCTGAGCTGCTGCGGTACACAAATGTCAAGTGAACAACAACTATAGGAATTTGGAGTCTAGAGCAGATGCCACAAGGTTCTATTTTCTTGCTTATGACATGAACCAGTGGTGGACAATTTGACATCCTAGCTAAATTCAAAAGGGGAAATAGTTGCACAATAACAAAATATGAAACGGAATCTTTTTGTCTAGAAAAAATGAAGACTTCTAAGCTTTAATCCTCGAGTCTTGAAAAATGCACAATATTTGAAAATCCAAAAAGTATCATTTTACACCATTGCGAGCAAAGCAAGCTAAATAAGTATGTTTTTACTTTTTTTCCAAGTAAAGATACTTGAATTTTTTATTACTGTGCAGGTGCAATTTTGGCGTGAAAATTTAAAATAAAACATTTTTGATGATTCTCATACACTGTGTAAAGGGTACAAATTCAGTTGTTTTTTGGCGCGTAAATCACAACAAACATGAGAGATCTGCCACCTGGATCAAGTTTTTATCATAGTAACAGCATGTGAACCAACGGATATTATCATTTTTCCATTTTGATACTGCTAGATTGAGGTTGACATATGAGAAAAGCCTGCATCCCCATGGAGATCTATTCTATAAGAGCAGGGGAAATTACTTTGGGGGCCTTGGGGATAAGGTAATAGTGTAAGAATGGAATCAAGTGATAGCAGCCAAAGAAAAAAACCAACTCCCAAAAAGCTAATTGACATCCAAAGAAAATAGTAAAAGACACCTGGACACAAAAGAAAACTTAGATAATGAGAAACCTGGAGGAAATGAAAGCTGAGGCTTTCGACAAAACAATTCTGGCTAATCAAAAGCCTAGACAACATCACCCAAGTGCATATGGTTCTATGTCAGTGGTCATTATTCTCTCGAATTACACATTTGCAGCTCTCAATATTTGGAGCTCTAGAAAAAGGATCCTCTTACCAATAAATGTGACCAACATTAGCCTCTGAGAAAAGCGAATTCACGCTATGATTTTGCTCTTTTCTGAGTCATGACAAAGCTTTTGTCACACAAAATCTTTTCTACAAATCTGACCAAAAACATCCGGAATTATTGAGCGGAAATACACTACAAATCGGTTTTCACACGGGTTATTTGAAGAACGAATAGACCCTATGGATAATCCTTAGACAATTCTTATAGTCCAATGAATTTCTTGGGGGGTTGGGCTGGATTTCCAAGAAAGCGAATTCCTTTGGACGAAGGGCCATAAACCCTCGACCAATCCCGTGTTGTTCTTCCTGCCGTCCACGCTATTGAAGTTTCCGCCTAGGATGCCGGAACGGTGCTATGCGCCGCCATCCACCGTTCGACGGAACTCTTGCTACTGGCGCCTTTCTCGCTAGCACAAATGCCATAGAAGCTGCACCATAAATGGTAAGGGGGGATCCTTTCCAAGCTTCAGATCAAGGCAAGCAATGGCGGGGAACAGTCATGTGCTTTTATCCTTGATTGGAGTGTAACATAGTGTACATAGCTTAGGCTCCAACTTTATAGGATTTTTGTCAAGAGTAACATGAGGAGCAGACATGTTGCCTAAAACTAAATCCTTGCAAGAAATGACCTAAAAGCGGAAGTTTTTTTGCACACCTTCCAAACCCACAAAAGTGCAAATGCGGAGTAGTCTTCTAGTCATTTACGAGGAACTCATCGAGCTAAGTCAATATCTAGTCAACAATTCATCAACATTCCAATAGATGTAAGTCTAAAGTAACCTTTAAAATCTAAAAGTGGAAGAATTTGCTTTTAAGATGATTCATTTTTACAGGAAAATATAAGGAGGAGTCAAACTAGTCTTTCACCCAAAAACTATAAACAAAAACAGTGCAATATTTAAAAACCAGAAAAAAAGAAAATTGCTTGCCTTTTAAAAACAAAAGGTCCAGGAAGCAACCAAAAAAATCCACCTGCTAACCATAGCAGCTGCTGCTAACAATGCAAACCATGATGGCTGAGCATGAGGAAGAGATCATTGATGTCGTAGAGGAAGACAAAACCTCAGAAAAATCTGCAGATGACCATTTGGTACCTTCCAATTCCCCCTTGGAAGCATACAATGCCAGGCTTCAAAGTGAATCAGACTATGCAAGGTAAGTTCAAAATGAATAATTTAAGACTAAGAAAAAAGTAGTGAAGTCATCCTTGAATTTGTTCACATAGATACAAGGTCTGCAAGGAATCTGCACAGGCATTTTACAGCAAACTGGCAGCTTTGTCAGCTCTGCAGCATTTCTATGCTCAACAGCAACAGCAACATCAACAACCCAACCTGTCACCCATTTTTCTGAGCCAATTTCAACATCATTTGATGGCCCGTGCTGCGGCTATGGCGGGGGAATCTCCAACTAGTCCAATACTCACTTCCCCTAGTCAAGAAATAGACATGAGTCTGAAAAGTGTGGGATTAGGTTCTCCACCAATCAGACCACTGAAAAGAAGTTTGACACCTAAAAGTCAGTCTAGTAGTCCTTCAAAAAGATCCAAAGTCAGCTCTAATGGAGGATTGCCGAGGAAAAAGGCTTCACGCAAATTGGCCTTTGACGAGGACAAGACATCGCCAGTCTCAGGTACTATAATCCGTGAATTGGCCGAAGGTGAAGAAGTTCCTGCAATCCGAAAAGGTAGTAAAAGAATTAAGGAGAAAAAATGTCAGCATGATTACTTACTTACTTTACTTTTCTTTACTGAAGGTGACATTCCTCCCGAATTCAACGTGGTTGAAATTACCGAAGAAGCCAAAGCCGAGTTGGCCAAAATCGAGAATAAAATCGGTGACTATTGTTGCCGATTATGTAAAGAAGTGTTTCCTGACGCTTTTGGTCTTGCACAGCATCGGTGAGTAGTAGTTGTGATATTTGTGATTCAGTGTTAGTTTCGCGTGGCTTTCTCATGCATTTTTAATGACGGGAATCGAAAATGATTCCAAGAATTTCTCCTCGTTCTCTGGCATGCTTTCGAAATAAATGAGGAGAGGTAGAAAATAGTTTCATATAGTAGTACATTATAACAACCGGGGAAATGAAAAGTAGGAACAAGGGTGTGTAGTAAATGAATATCCAACTACGTTTTTTTATGGGATTGAGTAGTTGATACAGTTAATGAAGCATTGCATGCCAAAGTATTCAATTGTCTGGACAGCTGACAATTATCCTGGCGCCATCATAGTCACTTGCATTTTTTCTAGTCCTTTGCGTGCTTCTAAGGTCCGACCTCATTTCCAGCTGTCTTACCACTGCAAAAATGTCATCTTCCTTCTTTTTTACCACTGACATTTGCTTGCGCGACCGAGTAGTAGCCAAGGTTTACCTCCTCTATACTACCAGCAACATGATGGATTTAGTTGCATTTTCATTTGCGGCTTTGTTGGTAAGACTAGTGTGGTATTTTGCCACAGAAATGTCAATCCCTTTTCCTTTATAGTAGTGCAAAGGACCTCTTCTTCTTCCCTTCAAAAAACACTTTAGAGAAATGCAATCTTTTTGTAAGGAACATCATTACAGTATCTAGTTTAGGGTTAGGTTATGCAAATGATGACCTAACAACAAAAATGTCAACAGCAGAACTACCCTTTTTGCAGATGCTCCATGATCGTTCATGTGGAATACAGATGCCCTGAGTGTGACAAAGTCTTCAATTGTCCCGCCAATCTAGCCTCACATCGCCGGTGGCACAAGCCCAAACGCAATCACAACACTGAGGAAAATAACAACAAAGTTACAACATCACCTTCAACTGAAAATGACCCACAACAACAGCAGCAGCAGACCTACACCTGCGAATTTTGTTACAAACCTTTCAAAAGATCCAGTGGACTCAAAAAACATATGCTACAAAGTCATCCAGAGCAACAACAGAACAGTAGCACTGAATCAAACAACAAACTGGGTTCATCAAAGTACAGTATTGCTGAACTTTTAAGTCCAACTAAGAAAGAAAAGAAATCTATTTCGTGCCACTTGTGCACTGAAAGTTTTCCCAACATGGCTGACTTAACTCTACATTTAAGCCAAAGCCATGCTTCTTCTTCCTCAAGCAACAAAAGTGAACCTAAGTCACTTATACAACCTATTCATAATCAACCCTTCCTACCCATTTTGTCAGGAACATTTTCCTCGCTTTGAAAAACAAAATCATACTTCTTGATGTGCAATGTTATAATGTAGATTTTTTTTGAACAGGTTAAATTGACTCAAAATGCTAGTCCCTCAAGGAGAATAATCTAGTCTTAAATCAGACCAAAGATCTTGTGCAATAACCATCAATAAGTAGTCTTTCTCAAGTAAATCTAGTCACAAAAAGACACCCAAGAGGACAAAACCTAGTCACATAGATGTGCAATGAAATGTGCAATATTATATTCAAAGCAAATCTAGTCAAAAGAGCGGAAACCAAAGAGAGTATAAAAGCTAGTCAAAAACAACCTTTCATCAAATCAGAAAAGCAATCATAGTCAACAGCTAGTCAAGAATGAAAAATTCAAGTAAGAGAAAAAACTAGTCCAACATCTCTAAAACTAGTCAAAATTTGTGCAACATTTAAATTGGTTTTAAAAGTCTTTCTGAAGCAAAGTAACTTCTAGTCCAGATCTATATCTAGTCTTTAAACCCAAAGCTAGTCAAAATCAAAGTGCAATGCTTAAAAATCAAAATCAGTCTTTCTTGCAAGCAAGTAAAAATTCTAGTACACCCAAAATGAGTCAATTTATCAAGTTCAAAAAATATTGTACATTGTGAACAATTTCTCATAATCAAAGAGCTGGTTGTTACAGATCTTTTTGCTAAAAAAATCATGTCTTTCATTTTTTCCATATGTATCCTTCAAAACAACCAAAAGAGTTACTTTCTAGTCATTATAAATTGTAATTTTTACCCAAGTCAATACGGCTGTGATTTATCTAACCTCCCCCTTATTTCATTTATCCGTGAATATTGTTGCCATCATAATGATTTCAGGAAAAAAACTCTCCCCTTATTTTTTTCCGTTGTACATTTTACAAGAGGGGAAAAACCCATACAGCTAAAACAGGCCAAAGAACCGTGCAATTTTGGAAAATCAGCTTTACTTTGAGTGTAAATGAAATGTTTGACAAATCAGTACCCCTTGGGGATTGATTAAAAGAATGAACGTAATAGTACTATGATCAAAAATAGTACTAGCATGACCGGGATCATTGCAATATGTTGTAGAATGCATGTCTTTCAAAACATCATTTGTATAGTGTTTGAACACCATGAAATAATCTTCAGAATCTTGGTGTCCTGGTGGAAAATTGTATATGTCTACTATCCTCCTTAGGTCCCTTGTAAAAATATTGAAAAAAGAACAAAAAAGGTAGTCTAGTGTGAGAACGACCGATTTTTCTGACTAGACACGCAAAAAAAATTGTGAAAGCAAAGGTGGATCGTGTTACCTTTGAGAAATCTATCAATCTTAATGTTTCACATTTCTCATCTATCCCTCCTCCTCCCTCTTATTTAACAAAAATATGTATGTACAAAACTACTACAGCAAGACCAAGAATTGCTCCACTCGCATATCAGGTTGTCACAAAAAAATTCAGTGTAAAATTGTGTGTGTATTTCTGTATAATAAAGTTGATGTACAAAAAGAACTCCTTTTCATGCTATATGGTGGAACTATTTGAGAGTAGTATGGTGGTGTTCAGAGGCTTTGCTTGCTTTGTGTACAGAAAGTTGATCGTGTAGTGTCAACACGTTTCCACTTATGGAGGCGTTGTCATCCAAACTCATGAGGCTAATGGTCGTAGATCATTGGGATGAGCTGTCAATTTAGCAATAATAATAAAAAGGCACCATCAGTGTGGTTAAAAATAACTCAACTTTATTAACTTTTTCGGTTCATTGTTTTTCAAGGAACAAAGAATGATAGAAAGTACAAGAATGGCCTGTAGTCATAGCGAGAGTCATAACAACCTTAGTCTCTTTAGTCTAATTAGGAGTGACTTAGAGCGGAAATACTAAAACAGCAGTCCATTAACTATCGCAAAAGAAGCCAGCCATGCTATCTTCAAGTCTAAAACATCTAAGTAAGCAAAAAGAAAGTAAAAAGAAAACTGAAAACCCTGACCAATAAATCAGGTCAGGTTACATCCCAGCGGACCAACATACATTTTGACAATCCAACACTTCCGATGATCTTTGCATAGGATTCTGTTTGTTGTTGACTCTGTTCTGAGCTCTGTTCCAGCCTTAGTCTCTTTTAGCTTTGCTTATGTGCCACAGTAGTGTTCAATGCACCTGCAGGGTTTTTCACCCCGTATGTCACCAACAACCCTAGCTGGCGCTACTGTTGTACTGCTGCTGACTGCAGTGGAGTCTCCCGGGAGAGATCGTTTCACGGAGGAGCTTCAGCAGGAGAAGAGCAGATGTTATTCACGGCAGATGCTCAGCCTCTTTCTACCCACATGGAGAATGAATTGGAGAGTTGCTCCGTACATGTTCTGCACTCCTGTTCTCGGGGAAAGCATTTCTATGCTGACGTGAACAAAGAAGAGAGCCGAAAGCCACAGAAGTAAGAAGGCTAGGAAAGGGAGCTTTTAAGACTTTCTTTGCTGCTTTCATGTGAACAGAGAAGGAAAGACATTGCTTTCCGACAACTTTCCAGTTAGTAATCATTAATCTACTCTCGTCTGAAATCGTAATACACCTTCCGTTGAAGTTACGAAAGCGCTTCGCAGCGCAGCGCAAATGATCGTAGAATTTGGACGATGTCTACCTCTGTGGATGTTCTGAGCGCTCGTCAAATAATCGTCACACAACGGGAATTTTCACCCAAGGGAATTTTCCGATGATAAACAAGAGAGCTTTCGCTACTAGAAAGCTAGAGCAGCAAGGCGATCATCTATCCGGAGCCGGGCAGCGCAAAATCGGACTTTCTGAATCAGAAATAAAGAGCTTTATAGCAGAGTAAAATGGCCAAAAATCTCATTTATTTCTGGCCAGGGGAAATGGAGTAATTTTTGTTGCTTTCTAATTCCATTAACAAAGTAATGCAAGATGGTGGAAGCGAAGCTCATCCCAATTCCCATTTCCCAACCACGAAAGGAGGAGGAGATGATGGTGTTGGTAATTGAAAATGCCTGTCACCTGTCCTGCAAGATGCTCTCTCTGACCAAAAAGTACTACGCTCGGCTCGCGCGCGGAGCGTGCAATGTGTGATTGGAAAAGCCATTCCGCACTAAATGAGCTGAGATGCCAACGTTGATTGCAAGAATCGTGCAATAAATCTCTCAAAGTAAAAGTGTTGCAATAAGGAGACTAGAAGAGCATTGGAAGGATAGGCTGAAGTGGTCACGCGTGAAATACAAGAGCCCAGGAATGCTTTATATGAGAGATGGTTGACATTCTCTTGTTACTAGATTCTAGTACCTTTTGTTTGCTGCTTCCTCCCTTCATACTTTTTTCCATTGTCTGGGTTTTCATATACAAGAATTTAGAGTATCCACTATCCAGTGGCCTCAATAAAGGTTTCAAACTAGTTAGTTCTAGAGCTCATGCTAGGAATGTGCACACTTTCTTAGAAGCACAAAGTATGCTGCAATGACGTATAATAGTATTTCTCTCTCTCTCTGCTGCCCTGACATGGCTGACATGAACTATGAAGAGTGAAGACTCTCTATTGCAATGCTTGAAGGCTTGCTATTTCCAAGGACCCTTAAAGTAGCTACTAGGCCTTTTCCTTCCTTACTGTTCTTTGCTTCAGTTGACATGATTTTTCCTAGGTCCTCTGCGTGCAGACTTCTAGTCGCCAATAGTAAGTCTCGCCATTCGCGCAGCAAGCAATGCGCTACTAGCGCATTCCGACCGTCTTTGCAGAAATGAATCCTAACTCTGTAATGCAGTAATAGCTTTTAAAACTATCGGTTTTCGTTTTTAAAACTTTTTTTGCCTTGAGTTGGAGTAGAACATAGTACAGGAAGTAGTCATTAAATCATTTAGAACTTTTCTCATGTGAAGGGGAGGAGAGAGAGAGCTATACAATCATACATAATGTTTACTGCATAGCAATCCAGGACCGAGGGACCGAAACCTTACAAATTGAGCATTTTAAAAGGGCAACGAGGAACTAGAAAAAAAGCCTTAAAAGAATTCTTGATACTATCAGTAAACTACCACATGGAATGTTAGGTTAGCAAAGACATGTGTAACACTTGTATCCATATGGAGACTGGATGGAGAGCGTTTGGCGCACACACTGCCATTCCACTCTAAATTCTTCATTATCATTCCACAGAATCTCGCCACATACAGGAGAGTCTACTAAGCTAACCTAATGAAAAGCTGAAGATGACTCACACTTGTAGTACATAGCATGCGTGTAATGTCATTTATAGAGATAAGGAATTTTTCAAGCCACTCGTCAACAACAGCTGCAGGGTACTAAAATTGATATTGGAATTAGAACTAGAAATGGCTACCGCATTAGACACAGAAGAAAGTCTAGAATTGCAATATTTGGGACAGTCATTTGTGGAAAGGTCTGGACTTGAAATCGAAAATGATACTACCATGGAGGAGGTCAATGAAGAACAGGAAAATGAAATTTCCAAATTGATATTGAGAGAGACCAGGAAAATGGTTGAATATGACGATGTGCCAACTACTTTCATGAAAAAGCTTCTGCAAAGTAGCAGCAACTCTAATCAAATGGAAGTTGAAATACTTGAGCAAGATGAAGAGGAATATTTGAGTTTAGAAGAGTTGAAATTATCCTCTTTTTGTTTAGCTAAGAAAATGAGGATTGCTCAAAGTTTGGATCTTGGAAATGAGGAAGATACTTACACAGTAAAGAGCTTCAAAATGTCAAAATCCAAAAAGACTTATGCCACATATGAAAAGGCCATGGATCGTGTCAAACTGAACTTTTGGAATTCATCCCTATGGAAGATTCAGGTATGCTACTTTTAAAAATGAATCACATGCAAAATATTACATTACTTGTTCAATATAAAGGCAAAGTTTGGATCAACTGCAGCCTCCTGGTTCAGATTCATGAGATGGATGATTGCTCTTGTATTCATCAATACTTTATTCATCTTTGGACTGATCTTTGCACCCCAAATTGCTTATCAACCAGATTCAGCACCTGGCAATTCATCAACTTGTCCTGCTATAACATTAACAAACAATAATGTGACAATGACATACTTTCCCATTGAAGATGCCATGGAATGTTGCAGTCAATTTTATGAGAATTTAACGGAAAAGGCTTCAATCAATGAGGATTCGACATTTTTGGACTACATTACACCCATTCTAACAGGCTCTGATTGGATGGAGAATACATACATGTTTTATGGATACTACAAAGGAACATTTGTATTTGAATTCAAAAGTGTCATGTTCGATTTTCCATTAGCTTATTTCCTGGTTATGGTTGCCATTTTTCTCCTTAATTTGACTCTGGTTGTCTTTTCTTCTGCCTCAAGTATCAAAGCTAGAATTGAACAAAGCATCGATAGCGAATCTGGTTTTATTGGTATGTTTCCAATGGTTTTTGGATCTTGGGATCACAAAATCAAGTGAGACTGAAATTGAAAAAGGAACATGAACCTCAATAATAACTTACCTTTTTATAGTGATGAGAAAAGTGTTTTGATCCAAAGAAGTGATGTTTTTGGCAAAATTCGTCTTACACTTTCAAGATTAGACAGAAGGAGAGAAATGGAACAACAATCCGTCTCAGAAAGAAGAAAAATTATCCTTACCAGAATCCTTATTAATTTCATAATTTTAATTATTCTTGGTAGCATTGCCTTTTTGATTTATTGGTTAACAGCCATAAAATCACCAGATCTATTGAATGAGGAATGCATCAGTTCAACTAATGAGATTCAAATTGACTATACTGACATCAACTATTTGAAATGCTTATCCATTGAATACCTACCAAGTATTTTTGTGACATTTTCTAACTTGGCTATTCCATTTGTATTTACAAAATTGATTAATTATGAAAAGTATGAAGCCAACACAAAATTATCCCTGAACTTGTTCAGAAGTATTTTCTTAAGATTGGCTTCCATTTTGGTGACTTTAATTTCATTGCAACGAAAAGTGAATTGCGATTACAGCAAATGCTCTTTTGATAGTATTGACCCTGGCTTTGCTACACTTTCCAACTGCACTGAAGGTGCTGAGTTTACTCATCAATCTTGTGCTAATGAAAAAGATCAACCATGCTCAAAACCAATTTGTTGGGAAACTTATGTTGGAGAACAACTTTACAAATTAACAATTGTGGACTTCATTGTACAAGTATGTAAAATACTATTAAAAAAGGTCCTTTTAAAAAAATTATCTTTTCAATAGGTTGGACTGGTGTTTTTGTATGATGCTCCAAGAACATTTCTCTTTGGAAAATGCTTAGAAAACAGTGAACATTTTCAAGGTCTAAGAAATATGCTCGGCACCATTCATTTCGATATGACCAAGCATGTTTTAGACATTGTCTATTCTATGACTATATGCTGGATGGCCTTATATTTTGCACCTTTGATTTCCCTTGTTACATTAGTCAAGTTTGCTGTTATCTTCTATTTGCGTCTTTTCTTTGTAAACTACGTAAGCAACGTTGATGAATATTTGACCTACAGGAGTTGACATTTACTGTAAAAAAATGCATTTTATTCCAGATTTGCACTCCAACATCCATTCCTTACACGGCTTCTCGTGCTTCAGAATTCTTTAAAATATGTTTGCTACTTTCATTAACGATTTGCATTGGTGTTATGGCCTTCGTAATAAGTAATGTTACTGTAAGTTTAAACAATGAATTTTGTAAAAAAAAAAAAAAGTCATAAAACCAATTTCAATATAGCCATCAAATGCATGTGGACCATTTAGAGATATTTCATGTGGAAATACTACAGATTGTGTAGTTTTTGATTATGTGACTTATTTGATAAACAATGGAGATGATGGATTAAAAGATGTAAGTTTGTCAGAGTCCCAAAAGAGTATTTTTCCCAACAAAACATAATCCTGAAAAATTGCTGTCCCACACTTTCTCCTCCCCATCATATTCATAAACGGTCATAAGACACGTTTCTAAGAAATGATAAAAACTATTTGCTTACCTTACATAACTGTCGACTTTTTGTTTCAGGTGCTGTTCACTATTGGTCAAAGCTCTGTGTTGTACATCACTTTTTTCGTTGTCATCTTGATCGGTTACATATTCCTATCCCTGAGCAATGCCGATACCAACTTAGCCAAGGAACTGAAGATCGAGGTGGCCTATGAATCAAAGCTGCACCAGCAAAAATCAGCCGAGTTGCAAAGGGAATTACGAAAGTTGCGGCATTATTTTTCGACGACCTCCACTGCTGTAGCATCCTCAATGGATGTCATGACATTAGGTTCTTCTAATCCTAATTAATCTTGGTGACCAGGGAAACACGCACATATCTGTAACATGAAGCTAAATAAATACATAGCAGGGGGAAAAAGAGATCAAATACTATTTGCTTTCATCATTTCTACAGCGTAGGATTAGGCACGAACGACTCATAAATACTCGGACCTGTAAATGGGTCTCTCTAGACTCTAGTGTTTTGAACACGTTAATATCGATTTTTGACCGTTGCCTAATTGTCTTTACATCGACAAAAAGGCTCATTTGTAATAAAAACAAGAGAAGTTAGATTCTTATTTTGGAGCAAAAATTGTTAGAGCATGTTTTGACTTTCTAGTGTTCACCGTTTTGATGCATAACGAAAAAACGAGTCCAAAATGACATATTTTTTTGAAGAATCTCAAATACTATATGAGTCAAATTTTTCCAGCACAAATTACATAACCTTCAAATTGTTTATCCTCAAAGGTGCATGAATGTCAATATAAAGAGACAAGAAAACAAAAATTACATAAAGAAATTGAGATAAGACAACATGAATTACATAAGGACAAGGTCCTGAGCGATATAAAAACCAAGGCATTATTTGTATCGTCCTCATTCTCTCAGAAATCCTCAATATGAAAGCTTTCATTTGCTTATTGGTAACTTTGGTCGCTTCTAGCGAAGCCAGGTCAGCTTGGAAATTGACCTTTGGTCAAACCAAGGCTAGCTGCCCAACCGTAGCAACAAAATCAGAATTCGATATTGCTTCCGTAAGTAGTCTCAAGATATTAAAAGCCGTAACTTACTTACATTACTCAACCTTTTCAGTATCTTGGAGATTGGTACCAAGTCCAAGGTATTCCAAGCTTTTTCCAACCCGCTGATGCCCATTGCGTCCGTGCCACATATACCAAACGCGACGATACTTCCATCAACGTCCGAAACATTGGTATCTTCAGCAACGAAGATAAAGAAATCTGCGGACATGCTGACTCTAAGGATCCTTCCAATCCCGCTCAATTGGCTTTGTTTTTCCCCGGTACACCTGAGGGAGACTATTGGGTTTTGGATACCGACTACGAGAATTGGTCTGCTGTCTACTCTTGTGGCGATATCTTTGGTCTCATCAAATTCGAATACGCTTTTGCCTTGACCAGAACACCTGATCCATCTGCTGAAATTGTAAGTTAAAATGAAGAATTTTTTTGAAACATTTATTGAAAATTACCTTTAACATTCCAGTTGGCTGCCGTTGATAAAGCTTACACTGACCAAGGAGTATCTTTAGAAGAGTTCATTTATGTTCCACAACCTTCCGATTGCACTTACGATTATGGAGTTGGTTGCGATTTCTAAATTCTAACTTTTTCAAATCTCAAAAAAAAAATTCGGTCAATTTTGGAAAACACGTTGGTTGTGTTTGTAAATATAAACTGAGAATATATCCAATGATTCAGAAAGTTTGAAAAGATTTATTCGTCAAAAACTTACGAAAAATACGGAAATCTCGTGAGCTTCGTGAAATGATATAAGTTGGCGAAATGATAACGCTGAACTGAGACTATCGGAATTTTGCAATAAAAGGTTTTGTGAATTAGCCCAAAACTTTCCGCTAGGTCGAAAATATTTTCTTGTTTACAAATTAGTTTTGGCAGCGTTACAAAGAAGTCGACCAAAAGAACAGAATGTGGGGCTTTTAGGCACTTTATTTAAGTTTTTGGTCTTTTTCACTTTGTATTGGACAATAACTGTAGAAAACTGTCTGAAATTCCGAAAAATACAAAACGTTTGAAATTTCGTAAAAATGGGAGACGGTCGAGATCGTCGTGATCGTGAACGTGAGCGGGACCGTGAACGTCATAGGGATCGACGTGATAGATCCCATTCGAGATCCAGATCCAGTTCACATGCAAAAAAGAGTCACAAAAACAGAGATCGAAGCCGTGATCGAAGTGAAAGAAATCGTAGCGATCGTAATGATCGGTATTACGAACAGGATGATCAAAGACGATCTGCCGAAGGAGGAGCTTATAAACGTGATCGCGATCGAAAGTCCAAAAAATCTTCTGATGTGATTCAAGTCTCTTCCGACGAGGACGACGGAGTCCAAGTTGTGGACAAGTCCGAGGATAGCTCATCCAAGTTGGAGATTCCAGAAGAATTGGATTCTGACGAGGAGGCGGCGTTGATCGAAAAACGTCGCAAAGACAGGCAAAAGTTGTTGGAAAAACTTTCTAAAAATGATACAAAAAAATCTCATAATTCAAAATTTGAAAAGATTTCAGCTTCAACTGAAATCCAGGATGACAGGGAAGACGAAAACGACGATTTGTTTACTACCGGTGCTCAAGCTGACCATCAAAAACCTACTTTTCAAGTAAGATTGTCTTTTTTTTTTTAAGTTTTGGGCTTCGAAAGGTTTCAACAATTTCAACATTTTCAGGAGCCACAAGAATGGAAAACACTTAAATCCGCTGCAAAAAAAGACCCTTTTGATATGTTTGCTGATGACGATGAAGTCTCCAACACCATTATCAAGACTGATGAACAAGCAATCATGGCTACAAATGATAACCCCAACTTGACCGATAATTGGGACGACGCCGAAGGTTACTATCGTGTACAAATTGGCGAATTGTTAGATTCCAGATACAGTGTCTTTGGGTACACAGGCCAAGGAGTCTTTAGCAGTGTGGTCCGTGCCCGTGATAACAACAAAGGAAATCATGAACTGTGCATCAAAATCATTCGAAACAATGAAATCATGCATAAAACGGGCTTGAAAGAATTGGACATTTTAAGGCGCTTGAACAATGCTGATCCAGATGACAAGTACCATTGTTTAATACTTTACCGGCACTTTTTCCATAAGAAGCATTTATGCTTAGCATTTGAATCTTTGTCCATGAATTTACGTGAAGTTTTGAAGAAGTATGGAAAAAATGTGGGAATTCACATCGTGGCAGTTCGATCCTATGCACAGCAGCTACTTTTTGCATTGAAATTAATGAAAAAATGCAACATTGTCCATGCTGATATCAAACCGGACAACATCTTGGTCAACGAGTCCAAATCCTTACTGAAATTGTGCGATTTTGGATCGGCATCTTTGGTTTCTGAAAATGAAATCACACCTTACTTAGTTTCAAGATTTTACAGGTATGTTTTCCGTTTTCTTCATATTTCATTCATTACTTGATTCATTATTGTTTGTTTTTTTAGAGCTCCGGAAATTATTTTAGGCCTCAAATATGACTTCAATTTGGACTTATGGAGTGTCGGCACAACCATTTACGAGTTAACCACTGGAAAAATAATGTTCCCCGGACACTCAAATAACCAAATGTTGAAACTTTTTATGGAATTGAAAGGCAAAATTCCCAACAAGCTTATACGCAAAGGACAGTTTCGTACCCAACATTTCGACGATCAGTGCAACTTTTTGAGCCATGAAACGGATAAAGTGACGCAAAAGGATAAAGTTACAGTGATGCCTGTCGTCACTAAGAACCGCAGTTTGTCTCAAGAATTGCGTGGAGGGGAACGACTGACACCAGAGAATCATGCACGTGTGACACATTTAATTGATTTATTGGACAAAGTGCATATGATTGATCCACATAAACGACCGACAATTAGCGATTGTTTGAGCCATCCATTCATTACAGAATTAAAATAAATTGAATACCTAAGTTCTCAAAGTCAATACAGAATTTATGATTTGACCAATTTTAACTTTGGCTCAATCCTATCCTGACACCTTGCTAAAAAGGCACGTGATGAGTGATGACACCTCCTGAACAACTGTAACTAGAGCCGAGTACCTCATTAGTGGCAGCTTTGTTAGTAACTTTTGCAATGAATGTTGTTGACGTCAATCTCCTCTTTTAGTGATTCACTGAAACCATAGTTTCGGTTTCAGTTCCGGTCAACCGAAACCCTAATCGAAACCCTAACCGAAACCCATATTTTGGCGAATTTTACTCTTTTTGAAAACTTCAGAAATCTTTTTTACAGTTTTGAATACAATTTTACTCAAAAAGTACTGAAAAAACATCGTAAAGGCTTTGGTCATCTGTTGAAATTCAAAGTTCAAGACGACAATATGACATCTGATATGAAAATTCGCCAAAATATGGGTTTCGGTAAGGGTTTCGGTTCTG
>LT727903.1:601404-613616 GCA_900157175.1 Oithona nana | reverse complement strand
TTTTGGTCAGAGATCCAAGAGCTGTTATGAATTCAAGATGGTCTAATTGGTGTGGAAATAAACCAAAATGCAAAGTGATTTCTCAATATTGCACAGAACTAAAAGAAGATGTGATTCACACTTTACATTTGGCAAAAAGATTTCCTGGTAAATTAAGAATTGTGAGATATGAAGATTTGATACACAACAAATCACAAGTACTGACTCAAGCATATCACACTCTAGGCCTCACAGATATGACATTTGAAAAAGTAGCATCATTCTTCAACAAGTTCAAATTCATTAATCCAAGAGTTTTATCAGCTATGGCCAAGTCAGGAGAATACTCATATAGGAGACACTCTAATTTGATACCCAAAAAATGGCTAACCAAATTGTCAGAGAGTGTCGTTGAAGGGATCCAAAGACAATGTACTAAACCAATGAATCTTTTGGGATATCCCACCAGACAAGAAATCATAGCAAGTGGTGAACTTGTAATTCAACCTGAATCTGAAATAGAAAGTATTTTGATAAAATAATTGCATGGTAGCTTTTATCATTTCATCCATCATTGATTTTTGGTCTATAATAAAAATGTAGCTAAAACAATACATACTTAGTTTATGCAGATTCTTGTCTCTTTTATCATTCGACATTCCCAGCACTATTGGACTATGTACCTACTACCTAGCACAAAAGCTAGACATCCTTGTTAAAAATAAGCATCTCTCATTATCTTTCCTCTCTATACTTTCCCAGCTGCCTTCAAATTATACCGTTAAGGTTGCAATATTAGAACTTTGTTATTGTAAGTACTATTTAAAAAATTGAGACTTTTGACCATTTCTACTGGTGTGACTACTTCCTTCCTCTAAAAGTCTCGCAAGCCGTCTAAACTCACGGTCATGCACTTTAAAAGCAGTGGCTAAAGAAGCTAGATGACTCCTAATTTTCAAATCCCTGCAAGCAATGCAAGGGACAATGTGCCTTCAGAATGCAGCAAATTTGTGAACGAATAATTTTCCTTGTGTTTGAAAGTCACGCAAAAAGGTAATTCTCTAAGACTAACCTTGAAAATTGATCCATTTCAGATCAGATCATCTCCGAAAAAAGGATCTAGATCAAGATCCTTTTCAGATCATCTCTGAAAAAAAGATCTAGATCAAGATCACGCAATTACTTTTAATAGATATTAGATGTACCAAAACCGAGGGTATTACGGTAAAAAATTATGTCCTCTTCGTTCTCTTCACTTTTATTATAAGTCAGTTCCGTTTTTTGATCAAGATGCGCAAGATGGGAGAACTGCCTAAAAGTAATATTTGTGTCTTGGTTCCCGAAGACAGTTCTTCAACAATGGTTAACCACCATCATGATGAGGTGCAAACCACTGAAGAGAGCTCGCAACACAACACTGAAGAGCCACATGAGGAGGATGAGGAAGAATTGGACGATGAAGAACCTTATGCTCTTGGTATTTTGGGACTAGTTTTTTTCCTCTTGCTCTTGTCTTGTCTTATCTTTTTTTTTTTCTTTTCTTTTTTTTTTGATCTTCTCAAAATCTGTCTTCCGATTGATAGTAAAGTCACCTTTGCATAAGTACTTATACTATTATTTGTGAATTGTTGTTCCAAAACCACATTTTGCTAAATAAAAAATGGCGAAGTCTCGCGGTCGGCTCTCGTTCGTTCCAGGACCTCAACACCAAACGCCATGCCCGCTAAGAAACAAAACTGGGCACGAAAAGAGACATTCCCGCTCGATCGGACGAGGACCAAATTAAAGTATTTTTTCAACCAAATTAACTCCAGAGGAGCAAAGCGAAGAATTGTGATTTGTTCCTCGTTCGATTGAGCGGGAAATAATTTCTACTATGTATGTAGTGCAAAAAGTTTGAAAATTGTTGTTGTTCTGCTGCTGCTGCTATTTTCAAATGTTTTCAATATTTAGTCATCTTCCCCATAATATCCAACCTGCAACCTATCTATACCCTTAAAGAAGCTTTCTACAACGATAGACCTTAGCTTCATCGTCAGATAAGGCAATGTGGTTTCAATTAATAAGGCCAACTCAACCGGACGAGATGAGTTACCCAAGCAACCAAGCAACCTACTAACTACTTACTTATCTTATCATCTCCATAATGATTGATTCAAAGTCCAAAACTGGTGTTTCGCGGTCATAAGATCAAAAAAATTCTAACGACTGTTCTTCGTCCAAAATATATTTCAGTCTCTAGATAACTTCGTTGCTACGGCATTTTCTGCAACTTTTTGGTGATTATGTAGTCAAGTAGCTCTGGTAACGCCAATATACGTCGTCGGCCCACGAAAACAAAAAAAGTGGGAAGAAAAATTAGGAAAACCTCTTCAGTGAATTCGTTTTGTCTGAAAACCAAGCGTCAAATTTTCGTCAATTGGGATTGAACCAGGGTATTTTTACGAACTTTTGGACAAAGGTAAGAAATCGGTTGTTTTCATCACGGTTTTTGTTATCATGAATCATGTTTACATGTAACGTCATTTGAATGACTCATAAGCTTGTCTGCCCTTTTCAGTTTGAAAAATGACAACGGAACTGCTACAAGTGCCAACCAAAAAAGGCTCCGATGTGGACATGACGGGGCCTTTGGGCAACTGGATCAAATCAGCTTTTGGATCAGCAGATAATCCGGCGGATGTTAGTGACGTTGGCGAATTGCAAAAATTACGTGTGGCTGCAGTCAAGTCCGGAGATCGTGGCGAAGCTGTCATTACTGCATGTTCAAAGTAAGTTTTTACAAAGATTTTTAAAAGATAAAAAAAAAAAAAAAATCGTGAAATGAAAGGAGCTTTGCACTGCCTAGCTTGAATGTTAACAAAGTTTGACGAATTTTTTGAAAAAATTTTCATTTAGGAAAAAATCTCGTCAAATTGAAGGGAGATCTGCACGACTTAGCTTGAATGTAAACAAAGTTTGACGAATTTTTTCATGATTTTTTTCAGTTATTACGACCAATTATGTTCCATTGAGAAAAAAGTCCCCGTCAACGAGGTCAACATCGCCTTTAAGTGGAAAGACGCCTTCGACAAGGGATCCATTTTCGGTGGCCGAATTTCCCTGACCATTCCTTCGTTTGCCTACGACAAAATTTGCGTTTTGTTCAACATTGCAGCCCATAGTGCTAACGTAGCTGCTGAGCAAAATGTCGATTCCGAAGATGGAATGCAAAAAGCCATGAAAAAATTACAAAGTGCCGCGGGGATTTTCGCCTATTTGCGTGACAACGCTTTAGTGGCCATCCAGAGGGACTCCTTGACCATGGATTTGGATGGAGAAACTTTGGGAATTTTGTCGGAATTGATGCTTGCGCAAGCCCAAGAAATGGTTATCCTCAAAGCCATTAAAGGTGGAATGAAAGACAATGTGGTGGCCAAATTATGTAGCCAATGCGATGACTATTTTGCGAGCATTATGAAAAAGATGCAATATGAAGATTACAGGACTTTGTGGCCTTCAAATTGGTTACCGACAATTTGTGGCAAACAAGCCCTGTACAATGGATTGGCTCAGTACCATGAAAGCAAAGTCTGCAATTCTGAAAAGAACATTGGCGAAGAAATTGCAAGATTGGAAAATGCCCTAAGGTAAATTATTTTATCAACTTTTTCTTTAATTCATCGAAAGCGGAGACATAAAAAAAATAGTGAAAAAAATCGCGAAAATTGTTTGATTTCACAGATTGACCAAAATTTTTTTCAAATTCTAAAAGTTGGATTTTTTCCGTCAAATCGCAATATTTGTTTTGATTTTACTAAGTAACTAAGGAATTTTCACGAGAAAAATTGTCCAAATTCTAAAAGTTGAATTTTTCCGTCAAATCGCAATGTTTGGCAAATTATGACGATTTTCACAGAGTACTCAAAGTTAAAACAATTTATGATGACGTCATCGTTGATTTTTTAGGGCACTTGATAATGGTAAAAAGCAAAGGTACTCCACAATTGCTTTGTATATAGCTTCTGCTTTGTTCACTATTTTAGGCTGCTTTTGTTTACATTTGTTTACTTTTTAGGTTACTCAAGGCAAGTATGGAGCGATCAGTCCATCCGGATCAATGTAACGCGTCAACGTGGTACAACAAAGCTGAAAAAGCTTTGGCTGATGCCAAAAAAGATAACGATTTTATCTACCACGAACGGATTCCGGACTACAAAAACTTGAAACTTATTGGCAAAGCAGCGGTGGCTAAAGCTACGGCTTTGCCTGAAAAATTGGGCAATTCCAATAAGGTCCTGTTTGATGAACTTTGTCCTTTAGCTGTTCATCAAGCATTGGCAGCCTTTGATACTCGCAAAAAAGAAATGGTGAAACGTGAATTGGAAAGATTGACGGAAGCAACTAATTTGGCCAATGTCTCAATGTCATCCATGAATTTGCCAGGTTTGTTTACTTTTTGTTTATATTTACAATTTGAATTTTTGCGCCAAAATCATGTATTTTTCATCAGACTTGTCAAAATTTAAATGTCAGCTGTTTGTTTACTTTTTTGTCAGTTGTTTGTTTACAATTTGAATTATAGCGCCAAAATCATTCTTTCATCTCATCAATGATGACTTTGAATATTGAAATGTCAGCTGTTAGTTTACATTTTCAGCTGTTTGTTTACTTTTTGTCAGCTGTTTGTTTACTTTTTGTCAGCTGCTTGTTTACTTTTTTGTCAGCTGTCTGTTTACGATTTGAATTTTCGCGCCCAAATCATGTTTTTTTTTTTCATGTTACAGCTGCATTGGAAGTGACAAAAGGCAATGAAATTCCACAATCCCTACGCGACAAATCCCAAGCAGTGATCACAGCCGGCGGTCCAGACTCCATCAAGAAAATGATTCAAGAATTACCTGAATTACTCACCAGAAATACAGAAATTCTCGAGGAATGTGAGCGTTTATTACGCGAAGAAAAGGAGTCGGATAGCCAACTACGTGAGCAATTCAAAGAAAAGTGGACGCGAACAGCCTCAGATAAATTGACCTCAGGTTTTGAGGGTAACGCACAAAAATACCGGACGATCATCAATAACGCCAAAGATGCCGACAAGGTTGTCAAGGAGAAGTTTGAGAATCACCGAGAATTCATCGTACTTTTGGCCCAGGGTGCCAATAACATGGAAGCCAATTTACCCGCAGGTTCAAATCAGGTCAAATCTGGACCTACAGCCACCAAGTTGAAATCTTTATGTGAAGATATAGGTAATGATTAAATTCATCAAATTCACAAAATTCATAAAATTCATAAAATTCAAGAAAATCATCAAATTCACTAAATTCACCAAATTCACTAAATTCATCAAATTCACTAAATTCATCAAATTCACTAAATTCTTCAAATTCACTAAATTCATCAAATTTCACTAAATTCATCAAATTCACTAAATTCATCAAGTTCACCTAATTCACAAAAAATCACCTAATGCACATTAATCATCAAAATTCATCAAAATTCATCAAATTCACCAATTTCGCATGAAATCACCTAATTTGCAAAAATAATCTAAATTCATCAAATTCACTAGATTTTTCTTCAGACATAGAATTTTAATTAACTAAAAAAAATCATGAAAAATTCGCGAAACTTTGTTTACATTCAAGATGACGCAAAACTCCTTTCATTTTGAAAATATTTTCAGAAACTTTGAAAGCTGAGCGTCAAGTCATGGAATCCGAAGTCAAATCTTCAAATCCGGACATGAAGAATACATTTTTGAATGTGCATTCAAAAGAAGGAGTGATCAACGAGCCCGAATTGTCTCAACAAACTTTGCAGAATGCTTTGGGTCCATTGATCCAACAAATTTCCGATTCACTTAAGAGACAAGAAACCATTTTGAAAGAGATGACAGAAGAGAATGAAAAATTTGTCAAAGAAAATGGAGGAGGTCAAAATTCTGGGAATCAACGAGATGAGATTCTGAAGAAATTAGCTGCGGCTCATGATGCCTTTTTTGAGTTGCAAAAGCATTTACAAGAAGGAACAAAATTTTACAATGATTTGACACAACTTTTGGTCACTTTCCAAAGCAAAGTCTCCGATTATTGTTTTGCCAGAAAAACCGAAAAAGATGAGTTGATGAAGGATTTGACGGCATCATTGTCGACATTGGGAGTCACCGGTCAAGCCGAAGTTACGCCACCGGCCCATCATACGCAGGCCTCAGTACTAGACATGACTACGACACCTACAAGACCACCGAGAGTCAAGGATCCACCTGCACGACCTCCACCACCTACGCAGGTGTCTGCACCTTCGGCACCTGCACCAGCTGATCCGGCACCTAATCCCTATGCTGGAGCACCTGCAGCAGCCGCTGCTGCCAATCCATATGCAGGTGCACCTCCAGGTGCAAATCCCTATGCTGGAGCTCCACCCGCACCGGCTGCCAATCCATATGCAGGTGCAAACCCATATCCTGGAGCACCTCCGGGTGCAAATCCATATCCTGGTGCTCCAGGTGCAGTTCCCTATCCTGCGCAACCCAATATGCCTATGCCTTATCAGGGTTACCCACCTGCCCAACAAGGTGGGTACCCATACCCACAACAAGGTTATTATCCTCCACCACCTCAAGGATACCCTCAACCCTATGGGTATCCTCCTCAAGGTGCACCTGCACCTGGGCAACAGCCTTATTATCCTGCCCCTCAAAACCCTCAAAATCCCCCGCAATGGCGTTGAAGAATTCAGTCTTGTAATCAGTGATACAGAAAGCAAAAAAAAAAATGGCCTTTATTATCCATGAAAATAAAATACCACAACTTCTAAGTACTTACTATTAAGCGAAAGTATTTTTTATTTGAGTGTAAACGAAAAGGACTCCAGAGTTGACAACAAAGGCTCTATAAGAGAAGATGATCACAGTTTTAATATATATTCACCGCTACACACTATTCGAAATCTTCATCTTTTGTCGAAAAATTCAACTTTAATTTCCTGAGAAAATTGTCGAAATTTTTTTTTAGCGAAAAACTCGTGAAATTGAATTTTTGGACAATTGTACTTTTCGAATAGTGTGGCGCTAGATAGGATGTAATCAAAGATTCACGAATTTTTTCAGTATGTTTTCTTTCTTAGTACAATTCGTCTTTTTTGAATTATAAAAACGCCATCCAGCGTCCAAAGTGAATTAAAATTGAAGGTTACCTATAGATACACGATCCAAATCCACGGTACAAAATCTTGGGACTGGTATCGACTAAGGTGCATTTCAAGCAATGTAGAGTTCCTTTGTATTTGGGATTTTTCAGGTCATCTCCCTGTATTCGCGTCTTGATGACGTCCATAGGGTAGGTAGGCACCCAAGAAATAATTCCACTGATGCCACCAGCCACAAATACCACCAGCAAATCGTTTTTACGGTCCCTAGAGAAATAATTTTGAGTAGTTTATTGGTCTACTCTACTCTGATTAGAAATTACTTGGTCATAAGTTCAAAAGATGAAAAATAGGCAGCAAATGCTAAAGGTTCGCGCATAAAACAAGTCAGGTAACCGCGGGCGAATCCTTTCAGGCCGTGATTGGTGTAGATGTCGCCAATGCATTTAAGGACCGAGGGACGGTAACCGCTGCTGTCGGTGACTTGCATTTGGATTTTGACAACTTCCACGGGGGATATGAAAATTGCCTATAAACACATCATTTTGTTCACCTATACCAACAATTACTCACCTCTACTAGGGGGCAGTAATTTCGGATTTCCCGCAAGTAATCGCTTTTTCCCAGGGCAGTAATATTTACCGCCCGCTACTTGAAAAATCAACGTTTATCCCTTTTNGCTTGGAGGACCTAAAGTAGAGGCAACAACCATAGAGTTATCTTATTGTTGGTATCGGTGAACAAAGTCCTATACCGACCTCAAACCCGGCCTTGCAGCCCGATTTGTTTACAGTTTTGGGAGCCAATTGAAGAGTCAGCATTACGCTCAGGATATCTAGCAGCACCTCGATTCGCTCAGTACTACTGCCACAGATGCCTTCGTTTTGCTGACTCTTCAATTGTCTCCCTCAGTGGTAAAAAAATCGTGCAGCCAACCCGCGGGGTAATTCGGTAGGTAATGAAACAATATACACTGGGTCAAGAATCAGTTTTTAATTTGGATTTTTAAAAAAACATTACCAAACTGGGACTTACCCGAAAAGTTCCAGCGTAGATGCCGCCAAGAAGATCTTTGTACTTTGATGGAGGTAGAAACTCCATGGCATGCCCGTAAGCTCCAAATGTAACAGCATTGTTGAAGGCAACGGTGACTAAGGGTGTTGCCAAACCTCTGTTGATTCAACAGGAGATTTGTAAGATTAAAAGTGATTTCAAATCAAATATTGAGATTGGCGTACAAAGAATATGTTCAAGTTGGGGGCTCGACTTGCTTCAAAATTCATTTTTTTACTAAATCTAACCTGTACAATCGTTTGACCCCATCTTCTTGGATAACTTTGAAGATGGTTTGAAAAGTTGATGTGTATTTGATTGGCAATGTTTGGTTTTGAATCAGGACTTTGACGGTATCAAATGGGTATCCAGCGAAAATACCTACGGCACCTCCACAACTACCAGCTACAAAATCTAAGGGGGACATTTTATGACTGAATTCATAAGATAGTACGATATTCTTTCTGCTCCTACTGATAAAAGAAATATAATCCAAGTGCAGCAAAGCTTTAGAGTAACAACGTAACTTGGCCTAAACACACAATGGCATTTCTGGTAAAATCTGGATTTCAGGTAAGTAAATCAAAACAACAAAAAATTCTGAATATTGCATTTTTAAATGCATTTGGGTTTTTCTGGGTCCAAGGTTCGATCCCTATCAACGGCTATTCAAAATATTCAATCCCTCACAACCCTTGAATACCCCAATGGAACCAAAGTCCAGCCTTTATTTTCCACCGTGGAATACGAAAATCGAGTGGCTAAACTCAGAAGTCAAATGCTTAAAGACAATATCCAAGCCACTATTTTCACTTCCATGCAAAATGTGGGTTACTTTTCCAACTTTTTCTATTGTGCTTTTGGTCGATCATATGCACATGTGGTAACACCGGAAAAAAGTGTGACAATTAGCGCATTAGTGGATGCAGGACAACCTTGGAGACGAACAGCCATTGGGGAAAATTTGGTTTACACCGATTGGAAAAAGGACAATTATTTGAAAGCTATCAAAGAGGCTTTGGGACCTATTGAAGGTAAACTTGCTCCACTCGAATTTCCAAAGTTGTCAAATGCACAGGATTGCAACTTTGGACACATTTTAAATCATCAATTTCACCCCCAATTTTGCTAAAGGTACGATTGGAATTGAAGAGGACCACATGACCCTGCAAGCTAAGCAAAGACTTGCCACTTACTTAGACGTCCAAAGCTTTAAAGATGTCGGAGAATCAACCATGGAAATGCGAATGGTCAAGAGTCCAGAGGAACATGAATTGTATCGCAAAACTGCTCGTATCGCGGATCTGGGAGGTTTTGCCGTCAGAGATGCCATTAAGGAAGGAGTACCGGAGTACGAAATCGCATTGCACGGGACTCGATCCATGACTCGGGAAATCGCTCGATCCTTTCCCAATCAAGAAATTCGGGATATTTGGATTTGGCTCCAATCGGGAATCAACACAGATGGCGCTCATAACCCTTTGACTACTCGAAAATTAAAGAATGGAGACATTTTGAGCCTGAATTGCTTTCCCATGGTACAAGGTAATATGAAATAGCGCTGAGAACCCTTTCTGATCCACTCCACTGCTTTTTCAGGATACTATACCGCCCTGGAGCGAACCATGTTTTTAGGGCACTGCACCGATGAGCAATTGAAAATCTGGGAGGTCAATTTGGAGACTCATTATAAAGGTTGCAGTCTCATCAAGGCGGGGGTCAAGTGTTCAGAAATTGCACATGAACTCAATGATTTCTTAGCCTCTAAAGGAAGCGATTACTTGAAGTACCGAACCTTCGGCTACGGACACTCTTTTGGAGCCCTTTGTCATTATTATGGCCGTGAAGCGGGCTTAGAACTAAGGGAAGATGTGGATACTGTCTTGAGACCAGGAATGATGGTCTCAATGGAGGTATATAACTTCCTTAAATTCCCTATTTAACGCCCCTCTCCTACACATTGTTTGAAAATTACTCAAAAAGTCGNGACGCTCTTCCGATCTTTTTTGGCATTTTTAATTAACTTTTGTCCACTCAAAATGTAAACTTAGCTCGCTTCACTCGCAATGTTGAATGAGACTTTTTCTGTGGGTTTCAAATACCGTGATCCTAATGATATTCGCTAAAGTATGGCAGATGAAAAAAAAAACATATATTCTTTGTATTTCAGCCCATGCTGACTGTATCTCACAACGGAGAAAAAATCGGGTACAGAGAACATGACATTTTGATCGTGACTGAAGATGGCGCTGAAAATATCACCAAGTACCCACTAGGTCCCGAGCATAACATCATTGGATAGCTTGACCCCGATGGTCTTTAACCCAATTTGATGATGCTCTTGTAAAATCAGTTTCTTGCTGTAGTAGTCATTTGGCATCTTCGTAGTACTTTTACAGTAATAAAAGGAACAAGGAAGCTCTTGGCTTAATGAAGATTTTTTCCAAGTCTTTTTCCCCATCGGAAAGTCTGAGTCTGACATCAATGCTACTGTTGAAAAATTAACTTTTTTCGGCATCCATCGATTTTCCTGGACCAGACACTTACAAGTACAATCTATATTTCTGCAAAACTAAAAGAATGTAATGATTAGGAGGTTGATATTGGCGAATCTAGATAGGAAAAAAATATTGATATTTGCTCTTATGCATCCAGGATTTCGAGAGAAGCCTTGAGCTAGGGGATTATCATTACTTATTAGCATACTGTTGTTGACAAGTTACACGGACAATACATTACTTGATTGATGGAATGTACCAAAATGAATGCTACTATGACAAAGTACAATTACATATAAGGTAGCTTGGCATGGACTTTTACGTACCAAGTATCCGGTTATCAGTGCAAATGGTAAAGTTGAACAAGTGACAAATATCACAACTCCAATGTAAAACACACTTTCATTTTTGACTTTTGAAGTAGAAGGCCAAATCAAGCAAGCATAAAGTATGGTGACACTTTGAACGACCAAAATAAGAGTAAGAAAAATGAAAAAGAGCAAAGTTGTGTTCATCATAACTAAAAAACTCAACTGATTTGTTTACATTAGGTAGAAACAACATTGAATTTGGATAGAGACTTTCTATCAACAAAATTGTAGGAGATGATAATTTTTGTTGCTTTCTATCTTGAAAGACACAGTGTGTTTGAAAATCACCAAAAGTGTCTCATGTGAATTTTCCCAAGATTTCAAAAGGACTTACCGCCGGAGGCCTCGCAAGTAGTCGCCGAAGGCGACGGATTGCGAGTTTTTTTGATGGCCCAGAAGGAATTTTGAAAGCGTTTTGACTAAATAATTTTTCGGGAAAATTCAAATAAAACTAGCTAAGTAGTAAAATAATGAGACTTTTCAAGTAATTTTGAAAGACTGTGCTAAATGTCAAAACTGCTGGGGAAAAGTAGTAAGTATGCACTATAGCAGCATGTAGAAGCATCTGAGGCACCAAATGTTTCTTCTCAGTCTCTAAGACACCCATGTGCGGCTTTGTCACACGAGTCACGAGGACAGTGTACTACCTGCCTGCCAATCCACTCTATACATGAATACAGGCTTTTCTCCAGAGGTACTCAGATGTATTTTTACCCGTTGCAAAGGAGAGGGAACAGAAGTACGTGCTGCAGCTGCGCTTCTAACGGCAGCTAACGGATACAATGCTCGTCAAACTTAGGAGTCAGTTGCGGCATCTAGCTGAAGAAAAGACTATGAAATCGTCTTGGCTTTCATGAGATGATCATGAAGAAGATCATAATGGGAGGCGGAGGACCATTTGTAGCCATTTTCTTTTTTGTACTTTATTCTTGTTTGGCGGCCGAAGAAGAGGCCAGATTAATTGCTGATAAGCTTAAAAATTACAATCCGCTTGAACGTCCAGTCTTCGAGCCAGAAGATGTCGTTCAGCTGGAGTTCGGGGTCAACTTACAGGTAAGCGAAAAATGAGACTTTCTTTCCTTCTTTACCGAATTCCTTCCCCGTTTTCGCATTTTTTTCGTCCACTCGGGAAAAAAAATCCCCCAAAATGTGATTTTGCTTCCCTACTTTTGGCATTTTC
>LT727903.1:589340-601305 GCA_900157175.1 Oithona nana | reverse complement strand
TTTTTTCTTAGCTTTTCAAAATTCTTAGATTTTCATAGCTTTTCAAAATTCTTAGATTTTCAAAATTCGTAGCCTTTCAAAATTGTTAGATTTTAAAACTTTTTAACCTTTGCTCGCGCTTATAGTTTGAAATGTTTCAAACTTTTTTTTTCATGCTTTTGAAAAGTTTTCAGTTGCAGCCAAATCGTATGTAATATGTTGACGCCGATGGGTAAAAATACACTAATCAATCAATCAATCAAGCATGTCAAGAATTCCAAAAATTGTTTTTGAGGCTGCAGAGGCCAGTTTAAAACACTCAAATGTTGAAGGAACTGGGTATAGAAGGAAACAAAGTCCCATCCAACATCAGAAATGAAAAATCCCATAGAATTTTATTGAATCTCAGACAGAAGTGTGACCTTGGACGGGGCTTTGATCCCTTGGTTTCTATTACAGACCTCGCAAGCTCGGGAGTAAAGCCAACCCTTGGGAGCAAAGCCCCGCCCTCGGGCACACTTCTCCTTGAGATGGAAAAAAAATCTTCGGGATTTTTCATTTCCGATAATGGAAAGAGACATTGTTTGCCTGATTTTCTAACCTATTTTTTGATTTTTTTTCCCCAACAGCAAATCATCGATTTGGATGAAAAAAATCAGTTACTAAAGGCGAATATATGGCTGAACTATCATTGGGTGGACGTCAATCTGTCCTGGAATGAAGTAAGTAAACTGACTTCAAATAAAACATTGTACTATAAAAAGTTTTGTCTTGCTACAGAGTGAATATAATGGCCTTCAAGATACCAGATTTCCGCCCAGCAAAGTCTGGACTCCCGACATATTACTGTTCAATTCTGCCTCGCAAGAATTCAATAGTGCGTATCCTACCAATGTCCACGTGTATTCTGACGGAAAGTGTGAGTTCATCCCACCAGGGATCTTTTTGTCAACTTGCCAAGTAAGCAAATGACAAGTCTTAGCCACAATCTGAGCCCCAGAGTGGTCCTAATTACCATCTTTTTTCTCATCCACTTTCTCTCTCTTCTTTCTTGGCTATCCACCCACCCACCCAATTTAGATTGATATCACTTGGTTCCCCTTTGACGACCAAGACTGTGTCTTGACATTTGGCAGCTGGACCCTCAATGCTAAATTCCTCAATTTGAGCATTTCCAAAGACTTTGGCGACATTTCCGAATTCAAAACTAATTCTGAGTGGGAACTCATAGGGTTTCCTGCCAGTCTGTCCAAATACGACTATGAAGGAGAACCTTACATCAATGCCGTTTTTGAGTTGAAGATCCGAAGACGGACTTTGTACTACTTCTCCAACTTGATCCTACCTTGTGTTTTGATTGCTTTCATGGCAGTTCTGGGATTTTATTTCCCACCAGAATCAGGAGAAAAAGTCACTTTGGAAATTACAATTTTGATGTCTTTGACATTTTTCATGAATGTGGTCACGGAAATGGTGCCTCCTTCATCAAAAACTCCACTGATAGGTAAACACTAAAATACTAAAATTCGATCCGGATTGGCTATTGTACTTCTACTATAGGAACCTACTTTTCTTGCATCATGATCATGGTTGCCAGTTCTGTAGTCTGCACTATACTGGTACTCAATTATCACCATCGGTTAGCCGTAGATAACAGCATGCCACAATGGTTTCGTGCCCTTTTTCTACAATGGATCCCATGGTTGCTAAGAATGTCAAGACCAGGCAACAAAATCACTCGGAGAACAATTTATTTACAAAATAAGGTCAGTTTTCAAGTTTGTACACCCATATGGGTAATTTTGGTAATGATGAATTTCAAAATTGACTTGATTTCTACTATGGATACGCCCATGAATAATCCAACGTATCCGCCGATTTCCGCAAATAATTCCAACGATTCGTAATCGGAACGTATTGTAATTTCCTTGACATATTTGGGAAAGTTGACATAAAGCATGGATACATTGTTAGTAGGGTAATACCTAATAGGTTTCAAATTGATATCTTGGACTAAATCTGTACAATGTTTGGGACACTCAATGCTACTACCAGATGCTGTGTAATTCTGGTAAATCACCAAGCTTTCGATCAGTGTATCCACATTCTGGCATTGGACGCTGTTGCTGTCATTACTAAGGAACGAACATCCCAATGTATCCATACTGTATTCATGGGCAAGTTGGATCAAGCAATCATCTGGTCTGTATTCTAAGTCTGCATTGCATAATTCTTCTTCTGTGCTTACAGCTTTCAAAATTTCATAACTGTAGTCGACATTTTGTTCGTAATGTAATTGAGTTTGAATACTTTTAGTCTTGCTAAAGAAACTACCAGGTAGATGTAAGAATACAGTGGCTACCAATACTTTCTCAGTCAATTTCATTTCAAACTCTGCCAAACCATTTTTTGTGGCGACCAATGGTTCTTCAATAGCGTAACACTCAAAACCTCGAAAGTAATATGATTTCAGTGCGGATGTATTCACACTGTATTCATCTCCCGAATACGTCAGATAAGATACAGATTCAAAGTAGTCTTCCTGACTTACAATTGAATCTTGACTGATTGGACAAACAGTAAAGGCAGGATACAAATTGTCTTCTCCATTAGTCAAGACATTTTTCATTTGTATTGTAGCTGCAGTCCGATTTTCAATGTATTTATGCAAACATTTCCATCCTTGCCAAGCTACAAAGGAGCCACAACCTAATGTAATCAATACATCAACTAAAAAGAATTTTACCCCCTTCATTGTGAAAGTATTCAATACAACTGAATACAATCACTCAACAAAACCAATAACGGATAAGACCTCTTATTGTCTCATAAATATGTAATGGTTTTACTGATAATCAATTTGCCACATTAATATTTGTTCACCTATTCCAACAATTACTCACCTCTATTAGGGGGCAGTAATTTCGGATTTCCCGCAAGTAATATTTACCGCCCACTACTTCAAAAATCAATGTTTATCCCTTTAAAAACTGCATTGGATCACTATAACAAAGCTTGGAGAACCTAAAATAGAGGCCAAAACACTACCATAGAGTTTTGTAATTGTTGATATTGGTGAACAAAGTCCTATGTCGACCTTAAACCCGGCCTTGCAGCCCGATTTGTTTACAGCCTTGGGAGCAAATTGAAGAGTCAGCATTACACTCAGGACATCTAGCAGCACCTCGCTTCGCTCAGTACTGCCACAGATGCCTTCGTTTGGCTGATTCTTCAATTATCTCCCTTAGTGGTAAAAAGATCGTGCAGCTGTGCCAGGTAATTCGGTAGGTAATGGAATAATGTACCTTTGTATCTTACAGATGAGAGAATTGGAAAAGAGTGACAAAAATTCGAAATCTTTACTGGCCAACGTCTTAGATACAGAAGGAGATTACATTTTAGCACCCGGAGGCAAACCTTTGCCACCAGATGTCCATGTCCACTGTCCATTGTCCATGACCAGTTCCCTTAACGGTTTGAACGATGCAGACCCAGTAGGGTCCTCATCCCCCATTGGTGTTCAACCCTCACCTTTAACTGATCCATTTGAAAAGGAACTTCATGCCATTCTATTAGAAATCAGAGTCATTTCGGATAAAATCAGAGCTGAGGTATGTATCAAAATTTGGCTACGAATTAAGTTTTCATAAGTTTGACCGTGATTAAGTTTTCTTCTTTCAGGCTGAAGCGGGAGTTTTGGAAAACGAATGGAAATTTGCTGCAATGGTGCTAGACAGAGTCTGTTTATTGGCTTTTACATTTTTCACGGTGCTATTGTCCGCAGCAGTGCTCATTGCCGCACCTCATGTGATTGTATGGTGAAAATATATCATAATTGTAACATAAAATACAGCTTGAAATACACAACAATTTTTCATCAAAACTTTAAGAATTTGTTTTTTAAACGGTTTAGGTACCTATTTCAATTTCCAGTGTTAGAAGAATCCGGATTTGCCTTGATTCGCCTTGGTTGCGTGATTCGTCGAAAATGTTTGCGCTAAGCAAATATGAAAATTCATAAATTGGTTTGATGTTGTCTCTCTTGACATTTATTGAGCAATCCTATGTTATTGTCAACAAGTTTATGTACACAGTACATTAAATTAGAAAAGTTATTAAATCAAAAATGATGAGATGAAAAACGTTTTTAGTAGTTATTGGCGATGGGAGGTGTGAGGTTCTCAATAATGTCACTTCGTTGTTTTAACATTGCCTTGATTTGGGCCAAGGAGTCTTCCAATTCTTCCATTGATAATTTACGAGTACCACCAGAACTGCAATAAAAAATAAATGAATATCGATTACAAAAGTGGAGAATTTTTTTTTTTTTTAAAGTTTGCAAATCAAATATTCGGCGAAAATTTATTTTTTATTTTTTTATTTTTACCTTTTAAGGGCAGATGTCAGATTTTTTGTATCTTCGTCCAGTTTGTCCCAACAACTACACAAATGCTCGGCTTTGATGCAATTGTCGGAAAGTGCATTGAGCAATCTGTTATATCTCGAAAGCAAATCCATTGCACGAGCTTCTTCTTCTTCGTCTAAATCCATATCATCACCTTCGTCTAAGAGTTCTTTTGGCAAATCTCGGGTTTCACACTCATCTTTCAAATCCTGAAATTGACAAAAAAAATTACTTAGGTTTAAATCGATTTTCTGAATTTCCAAATTTCTCAGTCTTATTGAATTTTTCAACTTTAGATTTCTGGAGTTTCAAAAAAATTTTTTTCATGAATTTCTGAATTTCTCATTTTTTGGTGCTTTTTTCGTTGTTTACCTTGGTTAAATCAAATAAATCACTAGCTTCTTCTCTGGTAGAAGGTCGATAAGATATTCTTTCCACTTTACTCTCCATTCGTCTCAACCAAAACTCAAAAGAATCCATTGAATCCATGTTTGAAAAATAGAGAAGAGAGACAGAGACTCCTACTGTTGCCCCCTGTGCTCTATTCACTGCACAACAGGGTAGTGACATAGACAGGAAAAAATTTTGGCCACTGACTACTCTAAAATTCAACCCCTGCCTCAGCTAATGAAACAGATTTAGAAATGTAGGGCTAAGCCAAAAAGTCACCCCCTTTTGCCTCCTAGTCTACATAAGAAACGTACATACCAGAAGAAATAATAATTTAGATAGAAAGTTCTAAAATCGAATAAAAAATCCCAAATAGATCTAAGAACGCGATTCAACATGACCTTGCAACAATGCAATAATTTGAATTCAATCTCAGTTTTTTGTACATTGCTCAGTACCTATCTCAGCGACTCAGCAATTATTACAACTCACTGTGACGGAGCCTTCGGCTCCCACAGCGAGGCCTCCGGCGGTCGCTTGCTTCGCTCGCCCCAAATAAATCTTAAATATCGTAAAATTACCACAAAAAACGCGAAAAAATTATGCTTTCGAAAATTTTTCAAACCGATGAAAATTTGAAAAAAGAAAGTCAATTATTACAACTCACTGTGACGGAGCCTTCGGCTCCTACAGCGAGGCCTCCGGCGGTCGCTTGCTTCGCTCGCCCCAAACAAATCTTAAATATCGTAAAATTACCACAAAAAACGCGAAAAAATTATGCTTCCGAAAATTTTTCAAACCGATGAAAATTTGAAAAAAGAAAGAAAACAATTCGTCAAATTTTCTTTTTTTTTATTTTCCGAATTTTTTTTTTTCGTAGAAATCTTTCATAAGGTAACTTGCCTGGACACCCTGGCCTGTATGTATATTCTACACCTTACATTTATTCAGGAGTAACGCTGGAAAGCAAGTTCAAAGCTCGCGGCGGTCCGCGATTCTAATATTCACCTCTTCTCAGCTCCATGTGAATGAGCTGAGAGACCTCATTACAACTCAAAAATTTGGCATTTTTCCTAATATTTTTTGAGACTGAGCACTTAGTAACAAAGCCTTCACTTAGGAACATATTCTGCAACATATGTATTTCAAGTCAATTTTAGTGACTTTTGTGACAAAGATAAATAGTTGGAGGCCTGCCAGTTTGTTGTGAAGCAAGCTGGGGATGAGAAAAAATAAAGTTGTGCAAAACTCACCCCCCTTTTTTCTCATTTCTCCTCTCCTTGTTAAATAAAGAGCAGAAATGGGGTTGAGTTGACCAAATGTTTTTCAGCATTTTTTGCTAGCTGCACATTCTTTACTACGCCTTTCACAAAACATTAGAGTTAAACTTGGAATGCGGACTTTGAAAAAGCATGCATCCCAAAGAAACAGTTGTGTTTGATTGATGGATTTGGGGGTTCAAATAAGTTCAGGAAAAATAGATGTAAAAGGAAAAGGTTAAAAATTAACTTTTTTTCTAAATTCTTTGGTGTCACTCATCATCACATGTGACACACTTTTTGTGCATTGTTGTATGTAGATTAAAAGTACATACACCTGTATGATACAGGTGTAAACATAAGTAGAATATGAAAGCTGGCCTGATGAAAAATAATTCAAAGATTGAAATATTCAAAGCTGTGCTTCATTCGTGAAAGAGGAAGCGGACCCTAAAAGTGGATTTCATTCATTAGTTTAGTACTTTTCAAAATACACAGCAAAAATGAACTTCAGCAGACTTAAATGGTTGAAATTGAACTCAAATCGCATGCTATTTGCCATAGGGTTGGTATTTCTCATTTTGATCTGTAAAGATTTGTATCAAAGTCTAGACAATCAATATCAAAGCACACCAATCACCAATCCAGAGAAGTAAGAGCCACCTTGAAGTATACTTTTTTCAAGGGTTATTGTTTGAAAATTGTTTTATTACATGCTACGTACATTTGGCAAAACACAATATGACAAATACTTTGCTTTAAAAACAAAAATACATATGTCACATGTGCAAAATATACAGTAGAAATGAAATGGAGCAGATTTGCGGTTCTTTTACCCTGTTTGAAATTAACCACAAATTATGCATTTGCATTATGGTTCATAGCACTCATTTTGTTCTGTAGACATGTGAACCATAATGGCCTGAAGACAGAAGATATCTACATATCCGTTAAAACTACTTCCAAAAACTTTAAAACCCGTCTTCAACCAATACATGACACTTGGTACCAACTGGCTCCTGATCACATCCATTTCACCACTGATACAATTGATGATAGTGCTACCACCATGAAATTCAAACATATGCATGTGACTGACTGTAAAGCTTCCCATTCTCTATTGGATTTGCTTTGCAAATTGCAAGCAGAATTTGATAGTTTTTTGGCATCACTATCAGTTAGCAATCGAGATAAGAAATGGTTTTGTCATTTCGATGATGGTAAATACTTCTTATTTCTTATATCCATTGATCATTCAAATCTTATCTCTGGACAGACAATTATGTCAATGTTTTTAGTTTGGTGAAAAAGTTGGATACATTTGATGCAAGTCAAGATTGGTATTTAGGCAAAGCCTCTTGGACAGTACCATATAGTAGTAAAGTTATTGATACAAAACATCCTAAACAAAAGGCTAACTTCTGGTTTGGAACTGGAGGTGCTGGTTTCTGTCTTTCTTTACCCTTAGTTACCAAAATGATACCTTTCATACAAAATGGAGAATTGATCATGCTTGGACAAAAGAACAAAATACCAGATGATGTACTTGTTGGATACATTGCGGAACATTTACTAAAGACTCCCATGACTGTTGTGGACCAATTCCATTCACATTTGGAGCCTCAAAAAAATATACCCATAAGTAGCCAAACAATCTCCTATTCATATCATTTGGCCAAAAAGAATGTACCCAACAATATTTTGGATATTCCAAGCACTTTTGGCAATGATGACCCTACGAGGTTTAAGAGTTTACATGCTAGATTATTTCCAACTGTATCTCACACTTGAAAATGTATTTTATGTATTTCCATAATCGATCGAATATCAAAGTGTATTTCAACACATGCATAACAATCATTGAAGACTTACCACATGGCTCCACCATTCAGCAGGTACTTCATCCAATGAGTCAGCTTGGTATCCATTGTTGATCATTTTTTCCATGGCAGGAGCAAAGTCCTTCATCAAGTTTTCATTGGAATCAGCCATCTCTTCGACAATCTGGTGCAGTGGTTCACCATCTGGAGCATAGGCTTCCAAACCACAATCAACACCCCTATATTTTCCACCTTTGCTTCCATCTCCACCATTCAACCATGTTTCACTTTCAAAGTTTGGGCAACCTCTTGGCATACCATCCTCGTCTCTCTCAAAATGGAAATAAAATCCCATATCAGATTGCACAGCAGTCTCATCATTTTGAATCTCTCTCACGCAACTTGGTTGGCAATACATCCCTGGTTCAAGATCGTCACAACATCCCTCAGGAGTTCCAGGTTCAGCTCTGTCTTCAGCGGCATTCCTATTGAATGTGGCACATTCATTAGATGCAGGACATCTGTTGTAGACATGATGCCAAGTGTATGGACCACCATTTTTTGTGATGTACTTCCTTACAACTCTCCAGGATGTTTCGGCTTTGTTTCCATAAGCATCCCCTACCAAAGACCATTTGTATTCACCAGTCACCCAATCCCTGCAGTCAGAAAAGTATTCTGGTCTTTGTGCAATAGCTCTTGCAAACTGGTTATTGAATTGGTCTTCTTGAGCTCTTGTCCAACTATATTGAAAATAAGAAACTTGAGGATTGAATCTAGCAAAGGAATGACCTCCAGAATTCAAAGCAATGGCTTCTCTAGCAGTCAAAGCAAATGATTTTTTGTAGAAATCAACTGTTTCTGGACCATTGCCATTAGGGCTTGGATGGAACTCATGCTTGTCAACAGATGTGTGCCATGGCTTCTCAGCTCCTTCTGGTGTGACACAATCGGTTCTACCTGTTCTGAAAGTTGGGAGTTTGTCTGCTGGCCAATGGACTTCACATCCTTCCTCTCCTGCTTTCAAATTTCCACAAACTTTAGTATCACTGAAAATATGAATTTGTTAAAACATTCAAGGTATTCTGATTTGTCATAAAACATACCCTGTTATTCCATTACAACCATTGTTATTGTTTTTTATTCCTTCCATCACTGCCAGAATAGCTGCAAATGCCCATAAATCTGCTCTCGACTTGCCTGAGTCCTTCATTGAAACTGCCAAAGATGGAGCTTTTGCAGGAAAGTCTTTGTTGGTGAAGACCTCTTCTAACAGATCTGCAGTCATCCCTAATCCATTGTTGTTGGTAACATTAACATTAGGTCCATTGAATTCTCCCTTGTCAGTGTCAAAGTCAACCATCATATCCAAACCCATGCCTGTTGGGTTCAAGCATCCATCACACCCATTGATCTCTCCATTAGCTGGATTTTCATAAGTTAGACAATCATGAAAGCCAAGTCTAAGAATCTAAAAGAACATAAATTGGCAACATTATTGTGTTGAAATATTATATCATCGGTGGCTTTTATCCATTTACCTTTTGGGCGTTTGGAGTAACTTTGTTACTTGGCTTCTTGTAGTCTGGATATATTTCTTTGAATTCTTTGTTAGCTACTTGGTTTTTGGCAACAAGTATCCATACTTTCTCTGCAATTATTTTGAACTCCTCTTCAGTCCAAGGAGCTCCTTGGGCATAGCAAGATTCAAAAAGAGCAACAAGACTCAATAGTGTAACTAAGAAAGTCTTCATTGTAAGACTAACTCTCTTTAACTGACTTAAATACACAACAACAAGAAAACTTTTATAGTAAAAGAACAAGTGCGCAAGATTTCTCTTTATTGTTAGATAAGTGTTATAATAGCCTCTTATAATCTCTTTGACAAGTGTCTTGTAACACTAGTAATTATCAGGAATACTTTAGCAGAAAACAGCCCCTTAAAATAATAATATCTTTGAGCCTTTGACAAGTGTCCTGTGTCCTGTCACACTAACTATCAGGTTTACTTAGAAAGCACATAAACGATAGAAAACAAAACGTAATTTATATAACAATAATATGTTGATCATATGTTTGTAAAAAAAAAATTATTTGGCTTTGAATAAATAGTTAATTGTGGAAAACTCTTCTTTTTCATGTTATGTTAAACGCAATGATTTTCCGATTGCTCACACAACCTTGACACATCAAGGCACGACTCAGCATCGAGTTTATGTTTTGCAATTTCATGGTTCCTTTAGTTTTGGAAGGGTCAAAACTTCACGTAGCATCTCACATAGACTAAAGTCTAGGTTAGCAAAATGGCAAATGTAATCTGAAGGCTTTTAACTCATTCTGTTTGATGCGAATCTTTTAAGATTGTTGAGCAGGCAGCTCTAACTCATTGAAATTCAGGCCTATATCTGAAAAAATTGAAAGTAAGTTGCTAGTACTAATTCAAAAAGTATGAAATAGTTTTTGAATTTTCCTTTTACAATATCAAAAAAGACTTTCGCCCCCCAAAAAACATGTTTTGCATCAATACTAAATGAAAATCTTCTCCATTTCTTCACATAATTTTTTATGACGTGAAAAAATGACACAATCGAACCCAGAAAATTGAACTTTTTTTGGACATTTTGACTCGTTGAAAATCGCTTAAAAACTTGCTTCGATTTGCTCGATTGTCAAATCTTCCTTCAAATGTTTACTTATCGTATGACGTAAACCTCCAAATTCAAATCTACCGAAAAAATCTTCTGTTCTTGACAAATGATCAATTCATTTATTTTGTGTGTGTCTGGATCAAAGAGATGATCAATGCATAGTTTTTCTAAGTAGATAGACGAGCTACTACTGAAAATGTAGTGGCCAATAATTTTCATTCCAGAGCTTCTCCTCCTCGGGTTGGGCCCCCTGCCCGCACATCCAATATACATGGGTTGCTAGCAGCTCGATCCATTATCTTTGCCGCAGCAGCAGCAACGAAAAACGAATTTTTCAGCCCACATTCTCTAGTAGCTACTACTCCAAAGTACAATCATAAAAAATGGTGGTGGATAGCTGCCGCTAACCGACAAAATTCATTGGTCAGTAGGGGAAATTGACCGACACAGTAGTAGGTCCAGCCCCCATATTGCTTGATTAAGTGCCATACACCAAAATTGTATTTTGCTTAAAAAAGTTTTTCAAAGATATTCTACTCAGTGAAATCTGAAGAACTTCTGGACATTACACCTTCGGGAAGTTTTACCTTCGGAATGTTACATCGTCGGAAGTTACACCGTCAGATGTTTCACCTTCGGGACATTACAACTTCGCAAAATTACACCTTCCACAATTTCTGGAGACGCCCAAAGGTGAAAAATCCAAAGGTGTAACTTCCCAAAGATGATACCTCCAAAGGTGTACCAGTCCGAAGGTGAAGCATCCCGAAGGTGTAACATCCAGAATGTGAAATATACGAATGTTTAACTGTCCAAAGATGAAATGTCTTAGATATAACATCCGAAGGTGCAACGTCCGAAGATGTAACGTCCATGGGCCTTAATTAGGAAATCTGCGGTACCTTTATTCAGTGAACCTTTCATTTTACAAAAAATGCAAGGCAAAGAGACTGAAACATTACTATAATTCATGCCACTCCTTTAAAACGTGCTTATGCACTTGTTGTACACCTTAGAGCAAGGAGATCATTTTCTACACCATTAACTTGATATTCCGTTGAGATATTTCGTGATTTTCTAAAAACGTTTGCATGCAAAGATATCACGACAGCAGCAGCCAAAGCATATTTTCACTTTTGACTTAGAGTAGATCCAAAATGAAATATTGCATTCCAATTCTGTATGCAGTATGCATAAAACTTGGTCAGTTCTTCAAACATATCACCTCGTAAAAAAAGGGGCACTAAAAATGGAAATGAACACTTTCTCTACAGACATTTTCTTTGAAAAGTTTAAAAAAACGCCCCAAAACTATCCTTTTGTCATTTAAGAAAATTCACATTGTTTGAAAATTACTCAAAATATCACATTTGAATTTTGGCATTTTCCACCAATTTTTGTCCTATTTAAACTGACCTGTCTGGTAACACTGTTTGACCGCAAGCTTCAGGTTTTCAAAAACTC
>LT727903.1:560491-586522 GCA_900157175.1 Oithona nana | reverse complement strand
CATTGCACAGTATTCTGACACAGATCAAAATGTTCAAATAGTCAAAAGGGAGCACTGGTATTCAAATGTGGAGGTAGAGGGTTCGAATCCCAACCAGGGAAACTATTTTATTTATTTTTCAAAAGTCTGAAAAACATTCCCAAAATGCTGTGTGATATCTTGGGACACGTTAAATCAAATTACAACGTTTATACCTAAGATTTAAGACTTTTTGAATATTTTGATCCCATTCAGAATACTGTGCATTGCAAAAAATATCAAACAGATTCAGTTTTTTCCCAAAGTTACTTCATTCATATCAGTTCATGAGGATAATAGATGAACAATAGCATAAGAATAAGAAATATAACGAGCCTGATTGATCGCAGTATGAAAAAGTCCTAGTGAGAGGTCTTCCTGTTTACTCTAAAGAGTCCATTCTGCTGAATAACAAGTCCTTTATTGACCATTGTGGAATTTCCGCTTGATATGCTTTGGATGAGTGCAAATGTAGCTCTGTGCATGGGGATTATAGAAAAATCATTTCCAGTCAAGCAAAAATCACGAAAACATACAATTTTGAGAGATTTGCAAGTAGGTTTGGACACCTTTATGCGAGTGGCTTCCAATAAAATTCGCCTTAATCCATCTGAAAAAAACTGTGCAAAAATGAAAAAATTTCAAGCAGAACTTTTTTCTATAATGCTAGAAAATCTCATTTAGATAGAAAAACCTTTTGAATTCAACACATTCCGGTCAAAAACTACAAATAATGCTTGAAAAGCGAGTGGGAAAAATGAAAATGGGACGCCATCACTTTTAACAATAGATTTTTTTTTCAGACCTTTGAATTTTCTATTTTTGTAGTGTGAGTCAGGAGGACCGGACCCAATGGGGTTCAATGCTCATCATGTGAAAGTCATTGCTAAGGGGTTGAAAAAGTAAATGGGCCGTAATGATGACAAGTCAAAAAAGATACTGACACAAACAGATAATCATTCTAAGGCCAGCGATTCATAATTGGCAGGACTGATGCCATTAGCCACACACACTCAAACTGATTCAACGTGACACAAAGGATGAAAAGTATTTAGTCACAATGATGTTGCAGTAGCTGTAAACAAGTAGGTACTCCTTTTTTAAGGCTCAACTTGATTAAGACTTGAGCCCCAAATGCCTCTCGCAATAAAATGTTGGCGAATCCAAGACATAATAAAAGTCCAAAATGAAGCTGTTATAACCCCAAAAATGCAATCAACTTTACGACTTGATGATTTTTAGACGTTGCCAAAACGATTAAAAAAGGGTCATCTACTTTAATTTATCGACCGAAAGAAAGGATTTTTTTCTTGCTAAAATTCAATTTTAATCGGAAAATATTTTCTATAGATTTTATTCAATACTTTGGAGCAAAAACTGATTTTAATCCTAGTGTTGTAAAATACAAGATTTATGAATAGAAGGGGGCCCCTTTTCAAGCAACTCTTTACCTTGTAAGGTCATCACTGTAGTGTATAACCATAAGTGTAGATCATAATCGCCTCCCTGATCCCCACACACTACGCAAAAACTCCAATTAAGTTGGTCAGATTAGATTTTTTGAGATGCACACCAAGGCCCAAGAATTTATTAAAATAAGTATCGTGTGGCAAAATTCTGCTACTTTTTTAGTAATTTTTGACCTGTTCAAAAATGTTCTTTAAAATTACAATTTTCAAAGCACATATTTTAGATGTAATAATTCGACCCAAATCCAAGTCTAACGCAGTGTGGTGTGAACGACATATTGGACTAATCGAATCCCCAAACTGCGTAGAACCAAATCTAACAAAGTTTTAACAAAGAAAAAATACTTTAAAAGTATTTCAAGTCCAAATATCTAAGTTAAAAATGATACACTACGTAAATACTTTGTTTTTACTTCTAAACCTAAGAACAAAGGGTCTTATTAGTCGATGATATAGTCGCTCACGCAGTCCGTCACTTGGTCGCCCAATCAGCGCGTGGAGTTCGGGTTGGAGTTGCGCTTCACGCTACGCATCAACGCTTTGAAGCAAAACCATCAAAAATTTGCTTAGAAATTGCATTTAGGCTTTGTTTACATCCTTAAATGAAGCCTTAGAAGCCTTGCAAGGCCTTAAAAAAAGGTTACAAAGTTAGTAAGTAAAAGTTGGTGAGCTCTGGCTCTGTTGTCCCTTCCTGTCTGTAGAGAGTCTTCTTCTCAGCTGGAATTCCGAGGTCGAGTGACCGTTTTGGTCCGCCCCCCTGCTGAGAAGCATCGTTGGGGCGCGTAAACCCAAACGAGAAGAGTCCAGTAGTGGACTTCAAAATTATACAGGGGTTACCCTAAAACTTATTACATTATACTATGTACTTTTGTTGCACTTTGAAATAATAGCTTTAAACTCAAACGTCTGTAATATATTTTGTTCACCTATACCAACAATTACTTACCTCTATTAGGGGGCAGTAATTTCGGATTTCTGCTAGTGATCGCTTTTTCCCAGGGTAGTAATATTTACCGCCCGCTACTTCAAAAATCAACGTTTATCCCTTTAAACTGCATTAGGTCACTATAACAATGCTTGGAGGACCTAAAATATAGACCAAAACACTACCATAGAGTTTTGTTATTGTTGGTATTGGTGGTATTGGTGAACAATATTTTATGTCAACCTTTAGCTCGAACACCCTGTACAACGTTGGCACCGTCGTTGCCGCCACATAGGCTACAGTTGTCGTCGTCGCCATGAGAGTCTCGATCGCCAGCTCTACTGTTGCAGAGCGCCGTCATCGGCGAGTTTACTGGCGCTCCAAACTTGAAGGTATGGCACATAGTCGAATCTTCAGTGACTATAGACACCTTGAGCAAGCTGAATCAACCCCCCGCTAGGCCTAGAAAACTGCTGAATGACAATCGGGATAGACCCTGAAAAGGAGGCCCTAACCTACCCCCCGCCGCAGTAGGCAAGAAAAAAAGTGCTTTCAAGTTCAAGGTCTCTTAAATGTGCTTGGAAAGGCCGAACATGACGTCCACCGCCATGTACCACCCCTTCATGGAGCCCACCTTCAAGTTGGACCCCGCGGGCGGGGTCTCCAACAACACCTCTAACTACACCCCACCCGGGTACTTACCCGCGGGTGCGGGCACCCAAACCCATCATCAAAACCATGTCAACCCGCATATGTACCACCACACTATGTTTCCCAGTCCGGATACTTTTCCCGGATTACATCCGGCTGACCCATGGGCGGGTCACCACATGGCGGCCGCACATTCTCATAATAATTGGCAAAATTATGCGGGTATGCACCATGCGGCTGCAGCCGCGGCCGCCACCGCAAATTCCGGAGCTTTTTTTCGGTACATGCGGAATCCGGTTAATGGGACCGGAGGATCTTTATCCGGCAAAGAAGTGGTTTGTATGTGGATCGAACCTGATATGCCCAGTCCGCGAAAACCGTGCAACAAGATTTTTGGGTCCCTACACGAAATTGTGACCCATATTACTGTTGAACATGTGGGTGGACCTGAAATCGCTAATCACACATGTTTTTGGGAAAATTGTCCGCGAGAAGGCAAACCTTTTAAAGCCAAATACAAGTTGGTCAATCATATTCGGGTGCATACAGGCGAAAAACCCTTTCCCTGCCCCTTTCCTGGGTGCGGAAAAGTCTTTGCCAGGTCAGAAAATTTGAAGATTCACAAAAGGACACATACTGGTAAGCTTGACGCCATTATTATCCCTTATCTTGTATCTTGGTGATGTTTAATTTTTAGTGTAATTAAGTCACAGACAGAGGAGCAATTAAGGTGGCTGCTATAGATAATAATCTTGAAAGAAGAGGAACAGAGACTAAAAATGTCATCAGATTGAATCTATTTGGTCTAATTTTAGATGTCTCAAGTTTGTTTTTTTAAAAAGGTCAGTGAAAACTGAAAAGACAATTAGAAAATGTTTTCATGTCTAAATTCCATTTTGTCTTCCTTTGCAAAAATCCAATATTGGAAATTCTTTGGAATTCAATTTTCCTGATCATAAAAGTCTTCTTTTTTTGCTGCCAAAGTACTTGTTTAGTCATTACAGTTGAGCTCCGCCCTTCTTCCAAAGTGTCCCTTTTTTAAGTTACTGACACCTTGGTTTTTCTAAAGTGTTTTTTTCCAAGTGACACAATGGACTAGCAATCAAGGTGCAAATTCCTGAAAGACAGTTGAAGAAACTTCTTGCCATTTTGAAAAGTCAGCTCATTACCCGTGGAATTTAATTTTCCTAGCCTTCTTGTGTCGTCTGGTCCAATGGCAGTGTGACCAGTACAGCACAACAGCAGCACTCTGTCCAGTGAATTTCCATTGCAATGAACTTAAAGAATGCAGTTGTTGGCCAGTACTACTACTCTAGTCCAAATTGAAGGAACATTCCAAAGACGTGTTTTGCAGGAATTTCAGCTTCTCTGCTCTGTGTTGAAACAAAAAATCAATTTCATACATTGTGACCACAGACAACCACAGAGTATTTTCTGTAATGGAAAATCAAATTTTATAGCTTTAGGTTTAGTTTTCATGATTTTTCAAATTCAGAACTTTCCCCAACTTTTGAGATTGTTTGAATCTTTCTAACTTTGTCTTTTTTGAGTTCAGGTTAAAAATTCAGAAAAAAAAATTTCGAGTCATTTTTCTTGAAAATTTCACACTGTGATTACACCTACTCACTGTTCAGTGGTCCTGAAAATTTTATTTTCTGACTTTAATTTGTGGACTGATTGATCTGATGATTTCGCAGTTGAAAAATCACCTTTACAAATTCCAGCAGACCCCTCTGGATTGATGCAAATTAGACGTGATTTTCAACTGTAGTAAATATTTTTTGCAACTTCAAAAAAGAAGTGCTATACAATTGCCTCATATCGCATCTTTTAGTTCCAAGCTGCTGAGAGAAGGCAGAGCTCAGCTGTAGCCATAATTTGGAATGAAGGGAGAGTCTAGTGCTTGTGCTTCATGCTTGGCACTGAATTATGGCTTCCCAGCCATTGCTATAACCTAGCCTATATTCTGTAGCTCTACAACTCCATAGGTCCCATCCACGCCACACTGCTGTCAACTATGAAAAAACGGACACTTTTGATAAAGACCAGCAAAAATGTACACTCAATCCATCCTTCACTGAAAAAATTATCATTTCAACCTTATTTCTTGGCTCCACAGTGTTTAAAAACACAGAAAAAAGTCTCATGTTTTCATTTGAGTGGACAAAAGTTGATTAAAAATGCCAAAAAATGTTCCATTTTGGCAAATTTTTAAAAACCTGAAGCTTGCGGTCAAACAATATTGGACAAAAATTGGTGGAAAATGCCAAAACTGAAAAACTTAAATGCGACATTTAGGGTGATTTATTGATAATTCCATAAATATTGGAAGTTTCAGTTTTCATTGATAAAATCAATACCAATTTTACCATTTACTTACATGCAACAAAGGGATGATTACCCTCGTTTAGCCCTTGAGGTTTTCCTCGTTTCCGTAAATATCATGATGACACATTTCACTTTTCAAATGTTCACATATCAGAAAAATGTATCCCATCCCCATGGCTAATCTAGTTGAGTTTTTGGGTGTTGTAATGAATTTCCATGCTGGATATGATTGCACGTGTCTATTCATCCTAGGGATTCAGCTAATGAAAAGGAAGTAGTCTTTCGTTCCGCTCACTTCCATTCTATGTACTACATCACATGGGAAAGTACCCCTCATTTTGACAACTTTCTGCTTACAACATTGCGAGCGAAGCGAAAAAGAAGCTAACCTAACCCAATCTACGCCCTACATGGTCCGCCGGAGGCCTCGCACAGCCGCCGAAGGCGGGGAGTGGGGACTGTGCGAGAATATTCTTTAAAAAGTTTCTGCTATGTGTCCCAGGGCCCAGTTAGGTATATGTAGCTCGCTTCGCTCGCTCAAACTGTAATATTGGAGGTGGAGCCAATAAAATTTCCCTTGTATTTTCTTAGCTGAAAATTTCCGTGCGCATCCTCTAAGAGACAATAACAATTTGGTGCTGTGATTTATGTCATGAGAGGGGAAGGAAAACGATTTCTCCGGTTCTCACACTACTTCTATAGCAGTACTACCGTCGAAGCTATAGCATCGTTTAGAAAGCTGGCTTCTCTCTGGATGCAGCAGCAGCAGCCAAAATCACGCGTCACTTACTTCTCATTCGGGGAAATCAGTTGCTCGGAAAAAGATGATGCCGCCGCTATCCAAACTTCATATATGAACAATATTTGAAGTGACAACAATCTAAAGGAAATTTTTCCTTTTCGGAGAAACTTTTGAAGCACATTTGCTATTATTTACACTGTGGTAAAAATATCAAACCTGCAAGAAATGAAGATTTTCCACATTGGGATTTGTAATCTGAGATGTTCATACAAAAAGTAAAGACGTTTACTAGAGCTATAGACCCATATTGTCGCCAAAAATCAAAGTGACAGTTTTTTTTCGGGGGGGTTATAAGGACCTTTTTAGTGGGGGCTAGTCTCAAATTTCACATAAAAACTGGGGAAGAATTTACAGCGCCAATAACATGACTACTATCCTCCTGGGTCTACAGGAAAACGACTCGAAATATCGTAACCTAATAAAATAGTAAACCTTTTTTGCTGCTGTCAAAAAGTGCAGTTGAGTGCTATAAAAAAATTGATTTTTCCTCAGTTTTAAGATTTTAAATCAGTGATTTTCAAGCATTTGAACTTTACGATATACTCCAAAGTCATGGTCAATATTTGTTAAAATAATGATCAATGATCGAACACCATGCGCAAGCTCAAAACTTCACAAAGGAATTTGATTCAGGTTTTCACAGAGAGCAACGTTGGCAATTAGACATGCCTGTCTCTACACTTCTGAACTACATAAGAGAGTTTTGTTGAGGCAATTGCTAGAAATTGTGAATGTCAATCATCACCTCAGTCAAAATGTAGTTTATTTTCACTAGTTACCCTCAGATAGTCCATTCATTTAGTAAAGTAGTCATCTGGTTAAACTGATCATTAAGATTGTGTAAACTTTAGCCTTACAAAATATTTATCTGTTTGATCAATTTTAGGGTCAAAACTGAACAAAAATGATGTTCCACATGCACTTTTGCGTGTTTTAATAATGCATCCACATAGGTCCGAAACACTTTTGTTTTCGAAAATCTCCTGCTGAGCGTTTTTTCGAGATTTTCTCGCCGTTTGTAAAATGACATCCATTTAAACTGTCTGTTTATCCAAGACACAGGAAACTTGAGTAGATCTTTAAAAGGAACTCAAGAAGAGCATTTTACAACACCAAACAAATGCGCTTGTTGTCATGTCATTCAAGGACAACTCCTCAAAATTTGGGAATAGAAAAAATGATGCTTGGCATCCTTGGCCTCAAAAAAGTCATAAAAAATACATTTCAGAGTCTGAGAAAGAAAAAATAAATTGATAAAATGCACACAAATTTTGAATTTTCTTGTTCATCCTAATTTAGGTATGTAACCTAACACGTGCCAATAAAAAACCTCGAAAGGAATGTCAAGTATTTAGCCAATTTTCTTGTTTCAAAACAAATTAATGTCAAGAACTTCTCTAGTGTTGTAAATCTGCCAAACAGACTGATTCATTTGTAAGTTGACCTGTAACGTCTATCAGCATTTAGGTAATTAAAATGAGGAGCTGAAACGTTGCCTTCGGGATGTAATATCTGGGATTTGAGATTCACAGAGAAGCACGTGTGTTTGGGTGTAGGGATTTTTTCGGATTACATGACTGCTTTGGTATAGAATTTCACGGCTATGTTAATATCAGCGGTGAAAATCAAATCAGGGGCTAAAGTTGATCCCTTTTGCAACAGATGGATTAGGCAAATTGCCACCTTTTGTCGTTTCTCTACATCCATTTAAAAAATTCATTTCAATCCCCCCAGAGTCAACATTTTTACATTTTATTAGGTTGAGTGAATTTTTCTGCAACTAAATATACTTTGATACATAGATTTTTTTAGGGGGTTGAATATTCTAATTTTGGAAAAGGAACTGAAAATTAGCCCATAAAAGGACAAAAGGAAGTGTTCTTTTCTCCTAAATAAATGAGCAAACGCCCTCTATGTTAGTATTTATGTCTTTTAACAGAAAAGAGGTCATGACAAAAGCTCTAAATAAATTTGGAGTTGACAGTTTCACATATGCCTTACAAATTTTAGGAAGACTCCCCAGGGACTAGGCACGAGCTACTATTTTAAACTTGACCGGAAAAACCCAGTAAAGTTCAACAGGAGGTCTTCTTTAAGACCAGCAAAAGCTTGGAATGAATGGATTGTCTCTCTCTCTTTTTTGACCTCCTGCGTGGGAGTTTGTAGACCACCCTGAGTTTTCACTTTGGAAGTTTTCTAACTGAAAAAAAAGCGTTGATCATGTCATGTGTTTAGATGGATGACAACCAGAGTAGGGTGGATCGATTATTTACTCATCATTATGTCAATCGATATGAAGGGTCACACGTGCCACTTGGTGTGTTATGATGTGCACGAGATTTTCATATTTGACCTCCATCATCAAAAAACAAAAATGAAAACTTTCAAACCTTATTCAAATCCACTTCTTCCAGTTCTAAAAGTAAATTGGAATGTTTTAAAGTAGTTTTCGGGTTTTGATGACAGATCAAAAAAGCTTCCATTTGAAGTCCTTAGAGGCTAGAGGGCGTATTTTGCAGCTAGACTCTGAACTATGAAGTGCAGGTGCTAAGCTTTACATTCTACCCATTCATTTTTGGAGTGTGCTCATCTGCTCTTGACTCATAAGAATAGTTTGCTTTTCATGATCATCATCTATTATGAGGGTTTGTGAATCAGCTGCTGCTATCACAGCTTTTAGCTTTGCTAGACTCTGAACCATTAACTGCCAATCATGGCTAGGTGTCATCCACAGTCTCTATACTAAATATTTTGGCTAGCCTAAATGTGTCAAGAGCAGCAAGACTTGTGTTGTTAGTAGTGACTGTTTTTCAAAGGTGCTGGTGGTCTGATGTGACATTCCATACCAATGAGAATATGTGTAGCAAGAGGGGGAAAATATAGGGGACCCTAAAAGGATTGACTTATAGTTCAACATTCACATTTCATAGTTTTTGATAGTCCAAAATTGAGTTATTGAAATCAAACTTTGCTAAGGATTTTGTTATTTTTATACAATTTATTTATTTTGGATCTTGAAACTTTGAAAAATATTTCAACTCATCCAAAAATGGTTTGAACCCTCATAGCAGTGTGAATGGAATGTAAGCAGTTGTCACAGTAAAATTCTTTGACTTGTTCCCAAAAGTCAAAACCCAATGTACACCAAGCAGTTTTCTTGTAGTAGTAGCTGTAGAGTCCAAGTTCTTCTTATCTGATAGTGGCTTGTCTCAGTTCCCAACGCATCACTTACTAGTCGAACTACCATAACGCACAGCACTACTGTTGCTGCCGAGGAGGAATTCCAGGTCATAGTTCTACAAGTTTATTTCTAATTGCCCTTTTGCTGGACTTGAAACTCAGTTTTTTTTTCTTGACCACCCAGAAGGATGTGTCCTAAGATTTACAACAGGGGCTGTTAGTCAAATTGCCACCATCTCATTAAAGGGCAATTATTGGGGTCCCAAAACTTTTTACTGCCATGTTCAATGTTCATATTTGTGCTTGTAAAAAATCTTTGAAGCTGGAAAAGAGACTGACTGGTTGGTTCCAAGGAATTTTCAATTGAATTTCCAAGTGTCATTGAATCTTGATGGTCAAACTTGATAATGTCAGTCTTCACTGATTGGATTGGACATTACTGATTTGTGTACACAATTCAAAGTGTGAGGTTGAGGTTTGTAAGCAAAAAACAAGTCTTAGAATTCTCTACCATTCACTGAATTCTATCATTTCTATCATTTTTGGCTTTCCAGTTTGCAGAACTTTTGTAAGTAATAAAGTTTAGGATGTACCACACGCAAGAAAAGATGGTGGATGATGTGAACAAACAACGTTTCTGTCAAAAGCCAAGCCCAACAACCAAACACCATTTTAATGATGGCTAGGCTGCTAGCTTCATCATAATGATCCTGGGGATCATCATAGATATCGAATAACCATTGATTATTATTCAGCTTCTTTTTTATCATGGCCTCTTACAACGGATATTTCACAGTTCACAGTGCCCTCTTATCAGCTTCAGAAATCTCTGCATAAATGAACAATGACAGGGTACAATTAAGAGCTATTGAGTAGTCAAGATCAAAGAAAAGTTTTGTTTTGCTCCGAAAACTAGTCAAACACAGTGTATTTTCTACCCTTGAAAAAATAGTTCATATGAAAAGGCCCCCCAGTCAAACTTGCTGTTCAGAGCTCAAATCCTACTTTTTGGTTTTAAAAACGAGCGATTTCTGAGGCAGAAAATACACTGGGGTCGGCCTTGACAGAGTCAATGATGTCACCTGGGATGAATCGGATTATAAATTGTTTCTGGTCAGAAAACTTTGAGCAACGGAATTTTGTTGTTGTGAAAGTTTTTCAAGATCATTCAACATTGAGAACTGCAAAACTGTAGTACAATGTAGTACATATAACAAGACTTGGAATTCGATATTATGTAAAAGAATTTCTGTTGCTTAATGGGGCGATAGCATGAACACGTTCCAAAATGGTCAATCGGGCTTAAAAAGAGGCTTTGAGAACTGAGTTCAGTTCATTTATTAACTCCTGCCTAACCTAATGGTACATGGAGCAACGGGTGGAAGCAATAAACTAGCCAACCTTCTGACTATTATAGAGTTACTTGAATATGAATTCCATTTACTTGGGAGTAGCATGAAAATGAGGCTACTATAACCAAACATGCAAGATTAAAATAGAACATGCTAGGAAGGTAACTCCTTGAAAAATTAGCCTTAAGGTCATTCTTACCCTTATTAAATTTGTGCTTGACTAATTCGAGAAATCCTCAAATCCCTCCAAAAACCCAATCAAATTATTGTTTTGAAGTCTTGGAATTGAAAAGTTATGAAGAATACTTGATTTCAATAATGTAAGTTATTTTGTAAGCAACTTTATATGCAAGTTGAAATCAAAATACAATCATCGAAGAATTAATCTTAAGGCAACACTTTTTAGAAATAAATGCGTGATAGATCTCCATCTGTTTTTCACATGACTAGGGCCTAAATGCTTAATAAATGTGCAGAGGAAAGAAGACAAAGTGTCGGTCTGATATTATTGGCCATAAATATAGTTGCTGTCACAGGGTCTCTACCTGCCACACTACAACCAATCATAAGACTTTGTTGTACTTGAGTACACAACACATGAGCAGAGCACAGGAAAAGAGAGTTGAGTAGTTCTCTTGTGGTTTTTTCTCTCCAACAGTAAAGTTCACTAATTTGTTAGATGGTAAGCAAGGGGGGCGTGAAAAGGATCAATTCTATAATGAGGTAATGAGAGGGTAGGTGAGCTTGAGAATTGAGTGGTCCAGCCCAGCAGTCTTGTTGCACAGGTCAAAGAATTCCATTCCAGGTTGGGTGGTAGTGCTGAATTTCATTTGTAAAATAAAACCCACATTCCTTATGTGTTCATTCAGTTCTTCTGCCTGTTGAAAAAACCAATTTATGACTTTTTGTAAGCTTTTTGTTTTAAAGCAAAAAGCAGTTATGTTTGTTCTGATTTCTCCTTTTGGATTGTAGTAAATAAGGGACCCTTATTTGTGTTCATAATTTACCTTAGAAATCCACTTTTGCGTCCATCTAAAGCGTCTAATTACCTGGCACAGAAGTCAACCATATGACCAATCAACAAATGTTTTGGCCATTTTAGTACTTTGAGGTGCCTGAAAAAAAAATAGGCAGAGTAAAAATTGTGTCTTGTAAATAGGTTTGCTCAGTCAGGATGACAAGTTTACAAATGTCTTCATAAATATTTCTGACACTGCATTGGACTTGATTTGTTAGGTGCCATTAATGTTGTGTTATAGCCTTCATCATCATTATAGCAAGAGTAGTTATAAAACTCTCTAGATACAAATATGTTTTCTCTTCTCCTCTCCACTTTTTCTCTCCCATTTCCTCATGGCAATTGTCAAATTTCACAGCGGGAAATGAAACATGTGCGCGATTTATTTTTGCACTGTGCAGTCTTCAGCACCATTTCCAAAAACCTTCTCCTGATTTATGGAATCTATTTCTCACAATAAGAGAAAGAGAGAAGCTCCTCCTGCTGTAGTAAAAACCTCTTCCACTAGAGCAGCAGTTTTTTTCCTTAGTGTAAAAATGGGGGCCATTGTTGGGCAATTTCCGGCGTGAAATTTATTTCGTTCTACATTAGGTCGAATAAATCTTTAGCTTGCTAAGCCGATTGGCAGAAAATCTTGTGATCTAAGGTCATATTTCTGTCATCTTTTGGGAAGGAGATCAAGATTTGGAGTTGAAAGTAAAAAGAAAAATCTTGATTTATTTGATGACCGGGGTTCGAATCCAGCTCCTCAAGTGCCTCCTCCTATTGATACTATACCCAATTCATTCATTTTTCACAAACTAAAAATGGTGTTTTGACCAAACAAAATGTTTCTGCTGTAACTTGGAACTTCTCATCAGTTTGGACAGTTGAGGACAATACTGGATGGCATTGACAATAGGACACTAGTCCTCTATTCAATTCTCAACTACACAATGCAAAAATTTCCTTTGCTCCTCTTGAGAGCTTGGAGTTTAGCAAAAAGCTGATTTACCACTTGGCACAAATCTACATTTTCCCTAGAAACCAAAATTGGATACTACTTATTTTTAGTCAAGTCAGATTCTTTTAAAGATAGCAATAAAGTAAAAATGAGACTTTTTACTGTACAGTATTGGTCTTTATAACCAAGGTAGGACCTTTTATTTTCTCAAATGCTCAAAAGAACCACTCGAGCCCTAACCATATTCGTTCCGTGTGTCAAGTACACAAAAGCCCATGGCTAGCTTAAGCTGACCATGGTGTGACCAATGTAGTCTAAGAATGGGGTCAAAATTGGTTAAAGCTGAGGGATTCTTCCCCTTAAACTTGGCACCCAAAGTCTAGTAGTGGTAGATGTCAAAACGTATTAATACAATGGATTCTCTTTTGGTTAAAAAGTAAGAGAATGGTTTTGCCATATCCGTTGCTGGAGCTTGAAGCTAGACACACACTCTGAAACCTAGGCTAGGCTCAGTAGGGGGTCTCTGCTCTATCCAAGTTGGACTCTTCTGTTTGTAGGAGAGGAAAGTTCAAATATGACTTCTTATTTCTTCATGTCTTTGCAGGTGAGAAACCATTCAAATGTGAATTTGAGGGATGTGACAGAAGATTTGCCAATTCAAGTGATCGTAAAAAGCACAGCCATGTTCATACGAGTGACAAACCCTACAATTGCAAAATCCGAGGCTGTGATAAGTCATATACCCATCCATCCAGTTTAAGAAAGCATATGAAGGTAAATAAGATTGTTTTTCTTAGTGTGATTTTTGTTTTCTAATCACTTTTCTATTCATTACAGGTTCATGGGAAAGATGCTAATGCCAATGGTTACGACTCAGATGATTCTGATGAAACCAACTCTACCACTACACCATCCTTAGTCTCACCTGCGTCCTCAGGCACAACACCTGGACCACAACAGCAGCAGCAACAACAACAACAAATTAATACTTCAACTCATCAACCAATTGTGTCTAATCACAGTGATTGGTATAGCAACAGCCTAAGTTCCTCAGCAGTGAATGTGCATTCAGCACAGACTTCTTTGCCAACGCCTCCGTCCAATGAACACTCACCTGTACAACAGCATCCACAACAGCAGCAGCAGCAAGCTACACATCTTGTGCCTACTCCTGTGCACCACCATTTACACCACCACTCTATAGGAGGACTGATTTCAGCTGTTCAGTCCACCTATTAATAGAAAGAGAGAGATATCATCATCCATGTACCTCAAAATCCAAGACAATCAAAAACTGTGCCTTTTCAAGAGTGTGTTGTGCAATTTTCCCCCGAAACTAAAGGACGTAATACTATTTTTCTTCACCTTGCTTGAGATCTCAATGAGCCAAACATTTCAAAGAACAATTCATGCTTTACTTGGAATTTCACAGTGTTTTAATAAAAGCTATCCTTACAAGATATCAAAGACTTTTTGGAAGCAATTTTTTTCTTCAAAAAAACACTGTGTCTACTCTATTTTTCAATATCCAAACCTCATATTACAACTGTAGAAGACCCTCCTGCCTCTCCTTACTTAAATGAAAAAGCCAAGCTTGTTATCATTTTCATGCACGAAATGTTTTGACAACAATATTAGTGGACTTTTTTTTCTTTTGCTTCTTTTTGAAAGGTAGGGGAGGAGGAGGGGAAAAGCACACTGCAATATTGGATTTCCTTCTTGTCCTACTACTCTCCTTCCAAACAAGCAAAACTGATGACGTACATCAAAAAATGAATATACTGCTCTTTTGTACTAGATAAATCATCATCATTGAATTATATTTGATTCTGAACCAAAAATCATTTATCATATTTTTTTCCATTGGTACTTTTTGTCCCCCTTGCTTGCTCTTCAAATAATGAGACTTCAGTGATAAATTGCCAGCTCGTGATGTCCTTACTCATCTGGGTCTACTTGATCCAAACGCAGCAAAAGTTAGTTGGTATTGTATCAGTGGATGACTTAATGTGTAAAACTATTTCTGAGGAATCTTGTCGGAGTCTGCTGAGATGTATGGGGTCTGTCCAGGCAGACATTCCTGACTGACACTACCAAACGCACATTATTATTCTTACAGAGCTAGGAGGGTGACCATTCTTTGATCACACACATACATGTCTGGAGCACTGTAGCTTTAAAAAAGTTGGGAAATGCCAAAGATCAAATCAAGTGCAAGATTGGAATGAACTCAGAACTCTCCTTTGTTGTGTGTCACGAAATATGGGAGTGGTTGCACGAGTCCTAAAATAGCTTTTCTTCAATATTGAACAGACTTGCTTACCCTTTGAATATTCAAGACAAAAGAAAAACTGAACTCTGAAGTTTGAAGTTTGAAAGTCTAAAATTGTATTTCAAAATTTCCAATGAAGTGAGTACAGTCTAGCTCGTTATAATTATCCATGCCTTTATAGTACATACTATGAGATGATGAACTTTTTAATTACAAATTGGAATGGTGATGATTAAGTTGATTTATGATTTTCTACAGAAATATAAAAGTTGTCGAGTCATCTTGAAGATTTTAACGTACCCTAACGTACATTCTGAAAGAATCCTATTCAAAGTCCAAAAACACACTTTTTTGCGAGGAAAGGCATGTACTAAAACCCGAAAAACAAATTGCATTCCTTAGGGTTGGGTTCTCGCAAAAAATAGTTGTAAATAACCTCCAAAAAAAGTGTCTCATTAATGTTTTTCGAGATGCGAGACCCTTTTTTCTTTACAAAAAATGGCCCGAGCAAAGTAAGTTAGTCCTGTTCATTAACGGTCGTCAACAAATTCCATGTCTTTTGTTAGAAAAAAAAGGTTGTTCACTTTGGTCCCCTTATCTCCAATTATCTGTCTTATCTCATGCAAAAATCTTGTTTGAAACTTTGTGACAAACAAATAGACTGAGGAGACCCTTAGTCCAGTCCCATTTTTTTGCTAACAGGGTGGAGCTGACTTTTTGTAAAGGCCTAAGGGGTCTCTTTTTGTGTAAAATTGATGGTTTGAGCGTAGATACCTAGATCTTCTCATGTTACTACTCTATCTTGTGACACACAGGAGCACTAGAATTTCGGGTCCTTTTTTCACTAATGAAAAAAGGTTGATGAAGTGCCCCTGTCCCACCTTTTGGAAAAGGGGGACACACAATGAGCTAGAGCAGAGGTCAGAATTCTAAGCATTGAAAATCACTGTTCTTACCATTACGTACAGTAGACAAGGCTTTGTGTTGTTTGAAAACTTTTGGCACTAGGGTCACATTCATCAAGTTAGACCTAGCCTTCTAAACTAAAATGAGACAATAGTAAGTCATGGACTAACTTCAGTTATGGGACTCTTGCTTTTTTGTCAGCTTTGTTCTGTTTAAAGCAAAGTGTGCCCAATATATAGAAAACAGTGTCTCATAAGTTTCTAAGGTAAGTTTCTCAGTGTCTGATTAATGATTACATATTCTACCATATTTTGTGTCTCACTCATCATTTTGGTGTCTCATGATCTCTGATTAAAGTTTTGTCTCAAACTATTAAAAGTTCTTCTGAAGTCTTTTGTCTCAGTCAATCAATGTAATGCTTTATCGCAAAATATATCCTCAATGTCTCAGAAATCATTGCATCATGATCAAAATGTATCTTACTTTGTCTCTGTATCGTGCCTCAGTCAACTATATTTCTGCAAATTAAATCTAAAACGTCTCAGATTCTTGTACGACTCATGTGTATTGTCTGGTCTTATTGAGTTTCGATATCCAACAATAACTTCCCTACATAGGGTGCCTTTATCAATGTTGCTCCCGTCTCCTACCGGCCAAGCCTGGAACTACCTGTCTGAGAGTCTCTACGCATGTCCGCAATTTTGACTTTTACCTGTCCCGTACCGACTTTGTACATACACACCTTGGCGCCGGCAAAGCTTGAAAAAGTTCAGAAAATTCGTTTTTTGATAATGATGAATCCAAATGTATCTGATTTCTAACGCCCTTTTGCACTGCACAAATGTCATCTGCCCATCAGGGGCAGATGGATAGCCGGAAATAGAGATTGAATAGAAGTAGAGCAAGCTCTCGTGCCCAAGCTTTGATAAAAAGAAAGAATTTACATCGGAATTCAAGCCACGGCTTGGAAAACAGCGCATGCACCCTAATTTCATTCATAAATATCCATGAAGAACAAGCAGAACACAGTGTACCAAATACGACTTAAAATTGTATCATTCGAAAATTATCGTCAAAAACCGTAGCAAATTAGCTTCTCTATCTAGTAATATTGAAAATGATATTTTTTTCTTTTTGATTTTTTGTCCACTGTGTTGCACTGAGGGCTTTGGTTAGAGTCGTGATACCGATCCCATTTTCAGATCTAAAGTGCTCTAAGCTCAGAACTGAACTGGTATTTTGGAAACAAAAAAATTGTATCTGACATCGCACAGAAGATTTAGTAGGAGTTGACATGACTTGAAGAAAAATGCAAAGAAGCATGCGCGTTCTATAATTTCATTCAGAAAAGCCAGTGACTAAGAAGTATCTAAACCAGTATAATGCTAAAGTAGACCTGATTTTTGTATTCCATTAAATATATTCAAATTAATTTTGAAGTTTATTCACATCCTAAACCAATGATTGAAGCCTTTTAAAGAGGTCAAATATGTACAAAAATGTCTTTAAAGACACCAATAAATTGAGTCTACTTGAGTTTTATACATGCTATGAAGCAAAATTAGTAAAGAATGAATGGGACAATGGGTTAACTTTTGTCAACTGGCTATAGAAATCCCATGATAGATCGGATTGTGCACGTAAATGTATCACTTTTCTTTTTAGTAGCAGTACTCGTACGCTTTTGGATTTTGCTCTACACAGAGCCATTTGACAACACTAGTCGACTGTTTAATGATCGCTGCGAGGGGCATTCATAAACGTGTGTGTAGACGGAGTAGCCTGGCCTTTTGTGACAACACGGGGCTCCCCAGGGGGCCTCATGTGTACCCGCCACCACCCCCTCCTGAAGCATCTGCAATCATCAGTTCCCCTCATTCTAAATAGTATCGAGCTTGCTTTTGAAAAGGATCGCTGCGAAAAATTGCTCTCCGTGAGAGTGTCAATGATGGATTCAATTCCATTTGAGATCACAGCCAGAGATTAGTGGAAAACACAGAGCATTGTTTTGTTGGTAAATGGCGTCACAGATAGCATCTTCATAGTGTAGAACTTCTCTCGTAAACGTCGTAAACCCGCACGTGCCATCGAGTTTTCTATATGAGGGTAAAAACGTTTTTTGTCCGACTTCCGTTTGTACTTTGGATACTACACACGATGTTGCAATACTAAACAATAGCAAAAATGGACCTAGACCACATTTTAGGTCTTGAACGAAAGCCCGCATTTCCCGCAATTTTTCTAGTTCAAAGTATTTGACCAGTACGTGTTGTACAGAATATTTAACTGGTAGCAGAAACGTGTGGTCAGTAATTGGATGGAGACTAGTGGCAGGTGAAAACAAATGAGGCTGGAAGCCTCTTATTGGCCCGCTGTCCATTTCACATGAATTTTGCTTACTACTGTAAGAACTGCTGCTGCTTCTACTTCGTCTTCAGTCTTTTCTACCTGGGAAAAACAGGTCTGGCAGCTATGGCTGCTGGCTGACTCGATATTGATGTGTGGCTTCAGCTCAGTGGGAGGTCCTTATACCTGGAAAACGCACTCTTGCTGCCTTTCAGACATTCTGAAGATTAGCATATTTTTCTTGATCTTGAATTCTTCGACAGTTTTTAAGATTCAAACTCAATATGAACACTTAAAATCAGGAAATCAAATGTTCCATTACCTACCGAATTACCTGGCATGGCTGCACGATTTTTTTACCACTGAGGGAGACAATTGAAGAGTCAGCAAAACAAAGACATCTGTGGCAGTACTGAGCGAAGCGAGGTGCTGCTAGATGTCCTGAGTGTAATGCTGACTCTTCAATTGGCTCCCGAGGCTGTAAACAAATCGGGCTGCAAGGCCGGGTTTGAGGTCGGTATAGGACTTTGTTCACCAATACCAACAATTACAAAACTCTATGGTAGTGTTTTGGCCTCTATTTTAGGTCCTCCAAGCTTTGTTATAGTGATCTAATGCAGTTTAAAAGGGATAAACGTTGATTTTTCAAGTAGCGGGCGGTAAATATTACTGCCCTGGGAAAAAGCGATTACTAGCGGGAAATCCGAAATTACTGCCCCCTAATAGAGGTGAGTAATTGTTGGTATAGGTGAACAAATAATTTAAAAAAAACCCAAAGATATTCCTCTAAAAAAATCTGTGAGTTCATCATAAATACCAGATGTTTTTTGAGGGGAGAGAAAACCCTGATTAGATTATCATGAATGGCTTTTTTCGACATTGATGGTTTGAAGAGATAAGGATAGCTATACTGATCAGATTATCACGGTCAATTCCATCCATGCTTCCATCCTTACTACATCCAATAAGTCAGCTCTATGCTCGTTTTTCCACCACACAAAATCTGAATAGGAGCTCTGATTACCCAACGAGAGTCAATTTGGCATCTGTTATCGAGCACCATCTAAACCTTTTTATGTAAGTGTTCATGTGTAAGCCCTCGACTAAATAAGAATAAAATTACATAGTTGGCTAAAAAGTTGTATTCCTTACATTCTAAACCACTCAAGGAATTTGTATGTTTCAATTGGAACCTAACCAAGACAAATTATCAGAATTTGATTTCCTTTATGTAGTAAAAATAAGTTTGGTACATTTTCGTTATTTTTACAACTTTAAAAGACCAAATGGCATCCAGTCAGTGTGCAAAATCCTACCAATTTCCCTCCAGAATGTTTTGGGGACTCCTGGTGTGACAACGGTAATGTAAAATCCCAGCTTGATAGTCCCCTCGACTGGACCTTAATTTTTAGCGTTGATCAATTTTTATTGAGTAGCCATAGGGAGTCAAATAGCAAACAATCTCAATTTCAACACCTGGCAGTTTTCCTACTCATCTTGAGAGGTCAATTTTTAAAGGTGTGAGATTTGCCTCAAGAAGCGATTCACATGCACAGTTGGACTTCTTGACCAATAATCAAATCCTAATGGATTGCTCATTTGTCATATTGGAATTCACAAATCATTTTGTTCTCACGAAGAAATTCTAGAAAATCTAAAGATTGAAGACAATTTTTGATAAAAACGATAAAACTCAAAAAATTCATACTTTGAAATAGGTGCAGACAAATCTTAGAAGGAAATGATTGTAGCCGCAATTAAGCGTAGCACAAGGGGCCGTTCGGTTAGGCTGAGGTTTGGCTACGAGAGGAGAGGTAATGGGTCACGTTGTATTATATTTCATACTTTGAGAGATATTCTGAGCTGCCTTAGTTGCCTCTCGCAACACTCCAGGGGGTCCTCCTCCTCCAGCACTTCTTTTTATATTCCTTCATCTTTTCCCTCAGAACTAAGGTGTTGTTAGAATTCCTACGCAGATGAAGGAAAATTCATATTTGACGCTAGAGGGCGCATCAAACTGGGGCTTGAAAATTAGAGTCATGAACTAAATAGAAACAGGGCAAGGCACGAGTTGTACTCTCTATTGTTCCATAACTCAAGATTATTAAAAAGATCCAATTCTACCACAATTTTGCCATAATATGGTTGCTAAGTGTACTTTCTCTTTTTGTTCTCAAAGCCCAAAAACTATATATCGAGTCAAGAATGTATGAGCAAGTCTAGCCTATAATGTTGAGACTACAGTCGTGACTCTCATCACCATCACATACTAAGATGCACAATTATTCAACCATAAGAGTCTATTCTCATGACTATCCAATCGAAACATGGCTATTGTTTAGGAGTTAACATTTCCTGTTGGTTGTCTACATTTTTTACTTCATTCACAATTAAACACTAGGGTGTCTTACATACACAATTCACATCCTTGTCAACCCTACCAATTATTCTTACCAAGTCACCAAAATTCACAATGCACATTTACACACATTGTTTGAAAATTACTCAAAATGTCGTATTTGAATTTTGGCATTTTCCACCAATAATTTTTGTCNACCATTTTTGGCATTTTTAATTAACTTTTGTCCACTCAAAATGTAAACGTAGCTCGCTTCGCTCGCAATGTTGAATGAGACTTTTTCTGTGATTTTCAAACACCGTGTTTACATACATTAGATTAGGTTTACTGGAGTTTCATTTCCATTTCTCTAAAAGGTGTTAAAAAGATGTTGAGTTCAAACTTTTATCTTTGTAAATTATCGAATTTTTGGTGAAGAAAAGAATGTGTTTGGCAGCTTAGAAGAAGAAGCTGGCAAGTGTTCAACTACGTTCGATCATCAGATGAAACAGTAGGAGGTATAGAAGCAGCAGCAACTACTCTCATCCTCTTCCACTGCTGCTCATATATGAAGAACAAAGTAGAACATTTTGTAATTAACCAATCGCTAGCCCCCGAACAGACTACCTGCTCGAGCCAATGAGGCTAGCAAGAAGGCCATTTATTTCATATACTAGTAGCCATTTTTTATGATATTTTCATGTCGGGACATTCTGACAGTTTTTCTTTTTTCTATGCTATCACAATCATGTTTTTCAATTTGGTCTTAGAATGAAAACACATGCTATAGAAAACCCTCCCTTTTATGCCGACATACTTTGATATGGCAAGGCAAAACTTGGTACTTCATGTCATGCTAATTTCCTTTTAGGGTATGAACAGAAAACTACACCAAACCGTGAGAGAGAGAAACAATGCACATTTGTTTTCAACAGCTCTGAAGGGGTGTATATCGGTTCATCTAGACTTCATACTTCCGGTTCATCTATACCGTCATACACCAAAGGTATGGAAAAAATCTAGATGAACCAGAGGTAGGTATGAATAAAATCTAGATGATTCGGAGGTATGAAAACTCTATAGATGAACCAGATGTATGATGGAAGTCTAGAGGAACCAGAAGTATGAATTTCAGTCTAGATGAACTAGAGCTATGAAGTCTAGATGAATTGGAGGTATGAAGTCTAGATGAACTAGAAGTACGATTAATCTAGAAGAAGTGGGGGTATGAAAAATTTCTAGATGAACCAGATGTATGGATTTTTAAAGTCTAGATAAACCGACTCTCCCCCCTTTGAAGTCTTACAAATGTTGGCAATTTTAAAGTCTAAGGTCGTTTTAAAGTTATCAGGTTAACTTTTGAGATTATTTGCTTTATATCATATGGGTAGAAAAACACGATTTGCATGAAGGTTCATTGACTCGGCCCCCCTCATATTATTCTAAATCTCGGCATGAGTAATAGTGTTGCCTTGCCTTTTAAATGTTTCATAAACTTTCTTTGTTTGTCAGGGATAGACTGTGACGCATTTATTTCATGCTGGCTCAACAAAAAAAGGAAATGCTTTTTGGCTTCAATGTAAAAAAGAGTGTACAAGAGCGTCATTAGTAACATGAAACGTCGCTCTCTGCGCCAGCCGCAAATAGAGCGGAGGTGCCACTTGCGCTCGAGGTTGCGCGTCTCATTTGGAAATTGTTGCGTTTTTCTGAAAAACTAGAATTTGAATTTTGATGAAGAAATTCAAAATGTTCTGGAAAATAAAATAAACATTAAATAAAATAAAAAAAGTTGAGCTAGAATTGATGGAAAAAATCTTTTTAAAATGTCCATTTTTTGTATCAAGTTTTGGTTTTAAAAGCCTGAAAAGTTTTGAAGAATATTTGAACCAAAGATTTTAGAAATATGTTGAAATTCAAGAAGGTAAAAACTCAATTCCAATAAAGTGAAGTAATTGTCAGATTCCAAGGTTTCTTATGCCAAATTGAAAGGTAAATCCTTGATGTATAATTTACTAATCTATCTTATTTTAAAGGATTTGTCTTTGGGACCCTGTCTGTAATTATAATTATAGGTCTGTCACTTTTTCACATTAAGGAATGTACATTTGGCCCCGTGTCCCTCCACCTCCTGAACTCTAGCAGCCTGGAGACTAACTAGTGCCAAACGTCATAAATCATTTAGAGTTGGACAGTTTTTCAGCTGAAATTGGGAAAGAGAGAAGAACTGAAAATTATCCTAAGCTTGGACTGCTGTTGGAGGAGAAGCTTATCGCATTGCGGCATCTTAAGGACATTAGACAATGGTCAGGGAAAAAGACAAAAACAACTGGAAAAACTGTCCAATTTTAGAATTTTGTAAAACATTTTTCTTTCTAGAAAATAAAAGCATTAAAGCGGATTATTCTCTAATCTGTGGTAGATTTCTCGCGCGATTACATCTCCTCTCTTTATGCTAAGAAGATGAGCAGAGATGCTCATTCTTTTGTTTAGTACTGAAAAGAAACTTTAGGAACTAAAAACAAATGGATTTTTCCAGTACTTTTTTTCAGAGGGTTTGTTGTTCAAGATGGCCTGGTTAGCATTCCTTTGTCAGAGGGGGTGCTCACCAATCACGGTCAACTCTTTTGGTTCCACACCCTGCATGGTAAACTTTGAAGTCTGTAAAGCACTTGTGCAAAATTATAATCTCAAACCAAGGGTTTTGACATGTCATATTTTATTCATTTAGCTGGATTACCATAGTAACTAATGGCTATGAAATTCTTGGGGAGAGGTTTATAAATGGTTTTGGATGATAAAAGAAATGCTAAAAACGAGTGGATGAAGGTTCATTGACTATCTTTGTATATACAGTAGACTCCAGATTTAGTTAAAGATTTTGGACCAAAAACCATTTTATTTTGTTCACACTGTCAGAATTTCTACAAATGTTTCCACATTTTCTTTTCGGGAAGATTTAGCCTCGTTCATTTTTCCTTCTTCCAATTCATCTCTGTCTCCATATTCATAATCATAATGGTCGGATGAGGCATCATCATCACCATTTCCTTTGTAACCCTCATCTTCTTCTTGCTTCTCATTTAGCTCACGCAAGAGCTTCATTTCGCGCTTAGAAAAATCTTTCATTTCACTTTCTATTTTTATGATATTTGAATTTTCAGTAGTTGCATGTTCATTGGGTGTCTCAATAAAACTGGAAGGAGTTTCTAAGCCGAAAGCTTCTCTTTCTTTGATCAAATGAGCCAATTGATTTTCTTTATCTTTAATCTCATTGAAATCTGTTCCTTTGATAGTTTCTTGTTCTGTAAAAGAAGATTTTTGAAATTGTATTTTATAACTTTTACACAATTTACCAATTCCATTATCAAAAGTTTCAACAATGTCATGGGTCATGGCATCTTCTTGAACATTGATTAGGTACCCATCAAAGGTTGTGTCGTGTTGGTCAGAAGTTTTGATCATGTCCACAGCAACTTTGCTTTCATCTAAGACATTCAAATCTGGATTAGTATTCTTAGAGTAATCCACAATTTGGGACCATTTTTCTACATGTTTAGGTGCATGTTTCAACAACTTTTTCACATTCTTATGTTGAGCTAAAGATGGAGTTGGATCTTGACCTAAAGCTTCCCGGTTTTGAATGATTTTGTGTAAAGGATGAATGAGTCTATGCAGTTCCTTGATGTAATCCGACATTCCAAACATGCCTAACGTGGATTGGGTTTCTGTTTCATCAATCTTGGCTAAAAAAGAGAGGAGTGAGTTGTTAGAAAGTCACTAAAAAGAGACTAATGATGGACCATTTGTAACTCAAGACAATTGAGAAATCATTCTTTTATTCAAGTAGGAAGGTAACTGTAAAGGAATTTTTTTTATATAAAAGAGTGACATGAATTCATTTTTACCTGGAATTCCAGAAAGTTTTTTGCTCAAGTCATCTCTTGTAGATTTCTTAGATTTCTTGTTGGATTTTTTACTATGATGGCTATGGTGTCTATGTTTGCTCCGACGATCAGCATTAGCTCGTTCCACAAAAGGTGCAAAGCGATGAGCGATATCATGGTACCTTGGTTCAGTTCCATAGTTTACTTCAGATCCCCTATTCATGTTGTCAGTGGCTTCATTCAAGCGATTTGACGCATCAATAGCATAGGAAATGCTCAGAACAGAAGCTAAAGTTGTAATCACACTCCAAAAGATCAATACACGACACCAGGCTGAATTGGAAACCAAACTTTCCAAAAAACTGATTTGTCTGAGACATCGAGAGGATCGGCGTGGCTTGATTTGGACCTCTAAGTCTCTATAGGGAGATTCTAAACCTAGAGGGTCTTTTTTCCAGGTTGTGGTTAACACAGTCATGTTCGGACTGAAAACCACATTTGAAATCACAAGTGTTAATCAAGATTATGTGACACACATGTGCAAGTGCAATGCGCAATAGCATACTTTTGCATCACATGAAGTAAAGTTAAAATTGTAGTAAACTTAATTTGTTTATTTCTTACAAAATTCTGAGTTTTTAAGCGCGATTTTCAAAATTCTTAGATTTTGATAATTGTTAGACTTTCAAAATTATTAGATTTTGAAAGATTTTGAAAAATGTTAGATTTTCAAAATTATTAGATTTTGAAAATTATTAGATTTTGAAAATTGTTAGCTTTTCAAAATTCTAAGATTTTCAAACTTTAAAAAGTTGCTCGCGATTATAGTTCGAAAAGTTTCAAACAAAAATGTTATTGTAAACTTGAGTATATTAATGGTCCTTGCTTGATAAGGATCTGACTTTTAAGGTCATGACATTTTTTTCAAAGATCAAGTAAATGGTGTTTAAATGTTAGGAGCAGGCAGGGCTCTGCGACACATTCCTCCTATCTCCAGGATGATTGAAACGATCGCCTCTTACTGTGAGCAAAAAGCAATTGCATTCTTTGTCCCGCAGAGCTTAATAATAATTTCATCAGTGAAGGATTGTTGGCCACCAAGAACTCCAAATGATATTAGCCATAATTTGACCAGGCTCCTCTCAGCAGTTTGAGCTCAGTTATTCATAGTTGATAAATTGACTGGATTTAATTGAAAGTAAAGGAATTTAAAAACATTCTTCAGTGTCAACCGTTGCTCGGGAGCCTTGCTGCTCATTGTTTGATGCATGTTCGAGATAACTTGCTGATATGTCCATCTTTTAAACGCGATCTTGTCACACTGATGCTGCTCGTGACAATGGATCTTGGAATGCTGCTCGCACGAGCGAAGCAAAAAAGAAACAATAACCGATGACTCTGTTACTCACTTTTAACTCATGCTTTTAAAAACTATGAAAAGCTGTGAAAAACTGCCTTTTTTACTTTTTCGAAATGATTTTATTTACTTCTTTAAATCTCACATTTTTTGAAAATTACTCAAAATGTCGCATTTGAATTTTGGCATTTTGGCATTTTCCACCAATTTTTGTCCTATTAAAACTGACCTGTCTGGTAACA
>LT727903.1:544155-559551 GCA_900157175.1 Oithona nana | reverse complement strand
AAACAAAGTTTCACGAGTTTTTCATGAGGTTTTTTTCTGGTAAGCAAAAATCTAGTGGACAAAACTCATGAAATGAATCAAAGTTGAACATTACCTATTTTGGGATTTTCAACTTTGGATACGTTTTTAGGTAATTCCAACTTTTTGATGTTCAAAACAGGTTTTGGTTCTATTTTTGGAGGTTCTTTCTTTTCCGTTTTTCTTGAACTTTCAATTTTAGGCTTCGGAATTTCTTTTTTATTCACTTGTGTCTTTTTCACTTGAGTTTTCTTTGCTGTGCCAATATCGAAATCTTCATCGTCATCATCATCATCAGAAATTTCAATTGTTTTTTCCTTCGTTTTAATACTTGGACTAAAATCCGAATCCGAATCTGAATCCAATTTCATTGATTTTCGTTTCTTTTTCTGTTCAGACTTTTTCAGCTTCTTTGTCGATTTTGGTTTCACATTAAAATCTTCATCATCGTCATCACTATCAGAATCCAATTTTGAACTCTTTTTTGATGACTTCTTTGTTTCATTTTTGGCTGTGAAAACATTGGAAGCGAAATCTTCATCATCCGAATAAAATGAATTGATTTTGGATTTTTCAGCTTTTTTGGCTTTTTTCACAGCTTTTTTAGGATTGAAATCTTCATCATCGTCATTGGTAGTCTCCAGACTACTTGTCTTTGCCTTGGATTTTCCTTTGACTTTGTCTGCAAAATCATCATCACCTGAAGAGTCCAACGCATCAAAGAAATTCTTTCTTTCCAGTTTTCGCTTTTCTATAAGAGAAGATCAACTTTAGTTCCAAAAGTACCTAAAATTACCGCTAGATGGCGTCAAATGGGATTTTGTATTTTCTGTGCAAAATCTCGTCAAAATGAAAGGAGTTCTGCATTGTATAGCTTGAATATAAACAAACTTTCACGATTCTTTTTTTCTATGTAAAATTCGCCTTTTTTGGTGTAATTATCAAAACGCCATTTAGTGGACAAAACTGTCATGAAGTGAATCAAAGTTGAACATTACCTATTTGTGTACAAACGGAGCTTTATTTGGCATTACGTGAATTAATGATGAAGCCGAAGAAGTTTCTTTGAAAACACTTGAATTTATGTGATGCCAATTGGAAAGGAGTCGTGTTTTGACCCTTAGCGAACCCGGCGGGGGATTTTCATCGACTATTTTTACGGGACCCCTAGTAAGCCTCCAGTGTACTGGCACTGCCGAACTTGATTCATACACCAATAATCATAATTCCAGTTGTAGAAAACACACCTGGATGAGCAATCAAATGGGACAGTGGGAGGCTGAATTTCGTTGTCTATTTTCAGGTATACCAAAGCTGCAGAGCCGAAACGCAAACGGTGAAAAATGTCATTTGGCTTGGGAGTCTCTTAACTCTTGTCTGGAACCGAAAACCGCTTCGCCGCCGCTTCGCACCAGAGACTCGTAAATCGAAGCCATTTTCCAAATTGAACGCATAAAAAGTAGCTTTAGTTCAGGTTTTTTCCCTAACAAAGAACCTTTGGGAAAAAGGTCTCAAAAAAGTCTAAATTCAGATCATTTTCTGGGGTCAAAATTACGTACGCTATCTACTGGCGTAAATCACCAAACAAGATTCCCTAATCTCCAATAGTTACGCTTGGTCGCTCGCCTAACGCTCTATAAGCCGAAAATGTTGTTTTTGGGCTACACTATGGCACGTGTCCCTTTTTGTATGTAGGTTGATCCTAGGCAATAGACCCTGACCATAACCGATGATTGACTATCGAGTCTGGCTTCCGGAACGGAAGATAGGTCGTACTTTTTCTGCTTTTTTCCGACAGTTTTTTTTTTCTTTGTATTGGGAGTTAGGGTCATGATAGAGCGTTTTTCTCACTCTTCGAATAAACAAATAAAATAATGCCAAATCAAACGCAAAGAAGTATTTGCAAGTGTAAATATAGAAACATTTTCCTTCATTGGAAGTCAGTCTACGACGCATGATTCTGAGCCATTTTACGTTTAATGGGAATAATTCTCAGATCAAAGAACTTATGACGGCTGCTGCTGCTAGCATTGCCATATGCAAATTCGTTTATGAATCAAGAGTTGTCACAACATCAGAGCCATAAAACGCGGGCGGGAGGCTGACGTGACTACACTTTTGAATAGTCACACTCTATTTTCCACAGTTGTACGCAGCACGAGATGTTGTGAGGCTAGCGTTAGTAGTACTACAGAAGCTACTGAATTGTCGCCCGTTTCCCCCAGCGGGATTCCCACACAATCACTTTTGCGGCTAAAGTGTTAAGGCAAGCTGAAGCTGCTCGATGTAATTGGATTTACTCTACTGTACACTAATCCCTATATACACTTTCATTAAGTTCATTAACCGGTACAACGAAATGAAAGCTGTAATTAAGGTCGCTAGAGAAGAGAAAGCCCTTTGATTGAAAATGGTTCATTAACTCTACAAAAAAAGTAACCAACATGGAACCTCAAAAGTCGTAAAAAATTTAAAGTTTTTAAGCACGAGCTCAAGCTGCTCGCGCTTCTACAATCTACATTTACTTCTTCAAGATTCTTAGCTTTTCAAAATTCTTAGATTTTCGAAATTCTTAGATTTTCAAATTTTTTAACCTTTGCTCGCGCTTATAGTTTGAAAAGTTTTTGGTCCTACCTGTTCAAAAATGTAGACGATTGAAGACTGTTTTGTTGGTGGTTTTTCCGGATGGTATTGAAAATTAGTCATGTTTAAACCACTTAATCCTGACCTTGTGCTTGTAGTGACTAGGCCTCCTAGCGATGAGTAGTGGCATCATCCCGGTTTGAGTCCTCAGCAGTCCAGCAGTGAACACCGCTGGGCACTTCACAAGATACTTTTGTTGGCATTTGCCACCTCCGCACTATTCAAACACCATGATCAGCACTGCAGAAGCACGAAAACTACCGCGGCGTTGACACCAATTAGACAAATTGGGCAAATTATTTATTCCTTACTGGTCGGGCCATTTTTCTGAAACGGTTTTAAAGATGCTCAGGAGCTTTGGTTAACCTGTAACAAAAGGATTAAAATGATGAATACAGATCTAAATCTGCTTTTGTAAGTGTGTAACCGTGGTTGAGAATCTTTGTGAAGTTCACTCACCTTTGGAGTTCTTTTTCTAAGAGTTTTTTTAATTTCAACAGCGCTTTTGAAATCGATAAAAACGTAAACAAATTGCGACAAGCCACAAAATTCAAGGCCAAGAATTTGAAAATGTTTAAAAAATCTAAGTAACCCGGTTTGGTCTTTTTTGTGATTTTCAATCATTGTGACTTGTGAGTTTTCTGTAACTGAATGATAAAAGCAAGTCATCGAGAAAAAATAGTTACCATTTGGCATTACCACTCCTTTCTTGGCTTGGTTATTAGAATCTTAGTAGCTGTCTCTCCAATCACCATTAATCTGACTGTGTAATTTGGATTGCCTGGCTGTTGGCTTGGATGCCATCACGTGACGGTCCATTCTCGATCCTGGTTGGAGGAATTGACAATTAGTTAGGCCAACCTGACAGCAGAGTCAGCGGGGGGCGGGCATAGCAACTCTCCGAGTCTCAGAGCGACTATGAATGTCTGCATTGAAGAAAAAGCATCTCTGAAGAGATACTATGCGCCATATTCACATTATAAAACAAACCATTGCCATAAATCTTACCACGTATGAAAAATATTCGTCTTCTCCGGAGTATTTCTTTGTGTAACTAAATTCCAAAGGCATTGCCATGCCAGGGGCAATAACTTTGCTTTGAATGATAATCTAAATTCGACTCTCCAAAAAAATGATAATTCTAGGCTTTGATAATTTTGCGACTTTTGTTTATAATTTTAACATGCGAGATCGAAGGCTAAGTCATCTAGCTTCAGAATTTCTGACTTTTCATTTTTAGTCAAATTTCGCCAATTTGAAAACTATCTATTTGACTTTTACAGACATTGAATTAAAATAGTGTAAAATGTTTTCTCTCCATTAAATTCTTTTTCCTAATATTTAAAGTTGAAATTCGCAACGTTTTTCAAATTGCCTTATTTTTTTTTGCACGCTTTGGTTTGTTTACGTTTCTTCTCAGCTTTTTCAGTCGCAAAAAAAACTCGTAAAGTTTTTATCTTTGCTAACACTGAAAGATTTTTTTCAAGCACTCATTGTTCCTGTTCCGACCAAAAGAATCCGAAAAATCCTAAAGGAAAAGGGAAGCCGGCACGCTCTAAAATTCCAAGCTTGACCACCGATTTTTCCTCCAGATTTTTGGATGTGATAAAAAGTTTTGGCTGACCGCAAGTGAACAAGCAGGTCGCGTGCCGAGGGTGTCAGAAGTGCTTTTATCGATGTCCAGCTGAGAAAGCTCTCAGATCACACATGCCCTGCCACCCATGGGGTCCTCGGCCATACGTCACTTCTATCCAAAGTGCCAATGACCATCCTTCATTTGGACCATTTTGAAACATCAAAAAAACTTCAAGTGGCTTACGCAGTTTCCCAACAAGTTTTGGCTAAGTCACCGAATAATATTCCCAATTTTGGTTGTAAACTTCAAGTTTTTCAGATCATTATGTTGCCCAAAACATGCTTGAACACCTTAGTCCGGAGCCTCAAGAAGAGGACTTGTTGTTCAAGTTGAGGAGCGGGAAAAAATGCAATGATGCCCCCTGTCGACTATTCGTAGTAAACACATCATCTGTGTGTATGATTATTATTGCATGCACATTGCGGACATACCATTGCAATGTTGGGTTTGGTTGGGCCCCGCTGTTGGAGACCGCTTTACACCCCATCGCGAGACCCCGCTGGAAACGCGAACACAACGAGGATTTTCTTTCACGAAGAAGAAACAGAGAAGAACAACAACAACTTTCAGGATGAACATCAACAATGCACTCTATATCTAATGCACTAACCCCTTTTTTGTGATATTATGTGGAGCATAAGGTAAGAATCCGATTGTTTATCCCCATGTGAAGCTCACTTTCGACATTTTCGTGGAGACTTTGCATGAGAAAGCAGTAAAATATGCAAAATTCAATTATTTAGGTAAGAAAAATCGTTCTTCAGCATTCAGGAAAAATCTTGGGACTTCCAACAGTGATAGAATTAGATTTTTATGCTAAAAAACTATTAACCTTTGGGTCAAGTTGATGATTTTTCTACTCTTTTCAGAATGACACACGAAAGAAACCTAGTGAAATTCTCAGTGAGAACAGCAGTTGTCAGAGTGACGAATGTGTTGACCAAAACCTTGAAGCACCTGGTAAGTTTGGGCTAAGAAAAGCTGACGCTGCTCTCTTTGCAAAGTTGAACACCTTTTGACCATAACAAAATCTTTTGTCCTCCCAAATCGTGGTTTGATTCAAAAGGATGACAAAAAGAGTGATGAACTGAAGGAGAATGCGTGCTTAATGCGGAGTCCGTACAACCATTGAATAGACCACTGGTTTCAGTGAAAAGACCGCTGCGATTTTCCACAACTGAGTTCAACAGCTCTACACTATGACCCAAAAGCAAATTGAATCCATTGTCTCCAGCCATTGTTGGAATTCTTTCTCACATTTTAGTACTTGTACCTGCAACAACCCCTTGAAATTGGAACTTTGAGTTCAAAGCATTTAAAATAGCGATAAAAATGCCAAAAGTATTTAGCAAAAACATTTTCACGGATTTTTCAGCCTTTTTGAAGTAACAAAATTTTCAATTTCAGAAAACTGTCGAATAGTGGTTATCCCGATGAGAAGAGAACCCAAGGAAAATTGTGTTTCTTGAATGCAGTTAACGCCAAAATCTTCGTTGATAATGCAAAATCTTCCACTACTTTTCTAAGTACTAATCGGTAAAGTGAATTTAGAGCAAATTACCGATTTTCATCTGAATTCAGGTAAGCAATTTTTAGCCTACTAAAATTCAACGTTGATTAGTATACGGATTTATATCATTTATGGGATTCAAACATTACATAGACTTAAGGGATTTTCAAAAGTTATGAACGTTCCCAAAAATGTGATGTTTGTAATTTGCCTGATTGGCATATTTTTTCATACTTTGTAACGGCTTAGTGTTTGAGTGGATTAAAGTTGGTAGTTTCGCACACCATCAGGAAAACCTCAGAAAGAGCATCACAACAATGTACTATGTGATGATCCTGTGTAGTATATGCCTCCCCCAACTCACACAATTGTAAATCTTGCCAAATGACTGCTAGGAATGGACTCAAGCTGCGACAGAAATGAAGACACTGCTGCTGATATAGCCATGTTGTTGGTACTGTAACTGGCAAAGAAAAACTGGTTATGCATATAATACCCTAAAACGAACGAAGAAGAGCAAATGAGCAGAGTGTGCCAGCCCCATAAAAATGTCACCATAAATAATTAAAGACATAAATCAATGAGAATGAACAACATCTAGAGTGGTATCATTTTCAAAAAAATGCATGAATGCTCCCATATAATTGGAAGGTTCATCTTTGAAACTTTGACTTTACTTCATAGTTTTGCATTCCTTAAAAACTTTGGTGGTCTCAAGGTTCCACAATGTCTGTCTACCCAAATCAACAAAGTTTAAAAGTCACTCGGAATAATGTCAAAGAGTGTCGCACCACCCTAAAAACAACTAAAAATTCCAGGATATTTTTGTGGCTGATGAGATCAAGTGATAGACATACCTTACTTTAGCTAGAAGCCCATAAACAACCAGGTGGTCAATCCCTACGGGTGTCCCAGAAGCCTGCCAGAAAAGAGAGGTAAAACAAATGAAAAACATTCCCCTGGAGATTCCTACCTTAGGAGGGGGCCTTACTTTTGACTCCTCTGATGCAATTTTTCAATTGCTTTGCTGTTGCACACTGCAGCCCAACACCTACCTTGTTGCATTCCGTACAGTCAATCAAGTTAGAAAACCCAACCAAAAAATGTAGGAATTTAATGAAAAAATTTCGTAGAGCCCTCCTAGGTGCCTTGTCTTCTTCTTCAAAATGTCAATCTGGATTGTGGAATGTGTTTTTGGCTTGGCAAGCAATGCAATAGATGTGTGGCTTGTCTACATTCTTTAAATGCTATTTATTGGTTTTGCACAGTGGTTGGTGGTTAAAAAAGATCAGATTCTTGTTCTCTTTTTAAAATATTTTTGAATCATATGTACATCCAAATAGTTCTTGCCACTGTGCATTCTTTGTTGGTTCTGTGCCAAATCAGATTTTTTTATTCCATCAACAAGTTTTGATTTAGTCACTTAGGAGCCATTGCACACAAGCCTCAAATGGTAATGGTGCTAGGTTGCAATTTCATTGTATGCTAAACTAGAAAGATTTTATGACTTGACTACGACCTTTCTTTTTATGAAGTGAAGCCTTTTGCATAAATGGATGTTGATTTATTGAGCTTCAAAATCGTGAGAGAGTACTCACAAAGTCTTTATTTTGCTTCATGGATATTTTATTACTTTTCAACTAATGTTATAGTAGTTGCATATGTTACTGACTGCTATCAATTGAACCAATCGTTGTGGTTCTTTGCTCTTCTCTTCACATCATGGCTTCTAATCAATTTATGTGATGGAGCTTGATTTTAACTGCTGATTCATCTAACCAACTTATACTCATGCTGAATATAGCAAGTGAAACAAAGTTAATTTGAAGCAAAAGAAATAATGGACAAACTCAACCTAAACCATCAATGACTTCACACAATCAACCCAAATTCAACCAAAACTCAACCAAAAGTCCAAAACCTCCCAGGACTCAACCAAAACTCAATCCAAACCAACCCAAAGCTCGATCCCCAAACCTATCTAAACCTCCCAAAATTCAACCTTTTGGGTTTGGGTATACCCAAACCATCAATAACTTCACACAATCAACCCAAATTCAACCAAAACTCAACCAAAGCCTACCCAAACCTCCCAGGACTCAACCCAAGCTCAATCCAAACCAACCCAAACCTCGATCCCAGGACTCAACCCAAACCTACCCAAACCTCCCAAAATTCAACCTTTTGGGTTTGGGTAGTTTGGGTGTTTTAGGGAAACCTCAAAGAATTAGAATTGAGTAATTCAAGCAATGAAAATCTTTAGATTTCAGGTAACTTTGTGTCACTGGCTTTAAAAATACAAGCTAGCAATGAAGCAGGTAGTATAAAAAGGTAGGGTAGCTTAATCCCATCTAGCTCTGCGAGTCCATTAAAGCTGTCTGGGCTGTAATGACAACTCATAATAGACTTATGTGACGATGACAAATGCTCTTTTCTAGCCCCCTTTCGCCTCGCTCACTCGCTTAGGACGGGCTTGCCATTGGCCGCCCTAATTTCATTGGAAGCAGCAGAGCTCTTTCTTTACCTGAGCAATCAAAGGGGCGGGGCTAAAACAACATGCTTCACAACGTGTGGTTTTTTTCTCACACTAACCTAGAGACAGTATCGACCCTAAAAGTCTGGCTGAACGTGACCAAGCGGCTTCTAATGAGGTTCGGGCTGGTTTTGGCAACGTTTTGCCAGCCTTTTTTAGAACCTTTATATTGAAGTTACACGTGACTTTATTTACCCTCGTAAATCAGCCTTTTTTGGTTAGCTTCATTTTGAAGACTTTGGTATAAGAAATCTTCCCTGTTCCATAAGTCCATTTTTGTCCAAAAATTCACTTACCTAGATGAAAAAGTATCATTTTGATGATTTTTAAAGTCAAATTAGAATTTGTCAAAATCATTTTTTTGTACCAAAGTTGGACTTTCAACTTGTGGAAATCTAGATAAAGTTAACTTCCATAGAATCAGCAATGTTGGAGTGATTTTGATTCAAGATGATTTTTGTAACGATCATCTCTATGATTCTTGATATCAAGTTTTTGAGTAGTTTCGAACATAATTTCAGTCATTTCTGCTGAAAAGACATGGTGGTGGTGCATCATTTCTAATTCCAACGTTGCCTACAGCTTTTGCTCTTGAGTATTATGATGATAATAAAGTGAATACGGAGTTCATCCTGTCTGACAAAAAGAATCGTCGAAACACTCAGCGGGATCCCTTCTCTCTTTGCTGAATACATTTCCACAGCTTAGAGTTTAGAGTAGGAGCAACGGTCTCTTAACATGATGCAAGCACAACATATAGTATCACAAGAAAATTCAAAAGTCCAAATAGGGCTAGGGATCCCCAAAACTCCTTTTTTTCCATTCCTGAACTATAAAAGTCAAAATTGAAATGGATGTTTTCTTCTTCATGATGGGTCTATGGATAGATCACGAAATCACGGTTCAAAGCCCAGTAATTGATGGCGTAAACCCCCGCTGGGCCCGAAGAAATGCCAAGCACTGTTTTTAGGTCCATTTATAAAATATGATAATCTACTCAAAAACCTTGGTCCCTTTTCTTGAGAAGAAAAAAAGAAAAAGAGCAGCAGTGGAAATAGTGACAGAGGAAATAATGCTTAATTTATGAGCTGGGCCTCCTGCCGTGAGGAGCTCCCAAAAAAGAAAGAATGAAACTGCAGAATTTTTCATATCTTTCCTTCTTTTGCAACTTTTTTTCAGAATCTACCAAAAATGTTATGGATTTTTTAAAGCTTTCAAAGAAACGTGCAAACCCCAATAATTGCGAGGCCTCCGGCGGCCTCAAGTAGCTACCTATAATATAATAACTCAAACCCGGAGGTTTCGAGGCTTCATGCAAAGGTTTTGACCTCCCAGCTTCAAAACTGAGGTTGTGTATAGTTGCAAAATGGACCAATATAATAGATGTTTATTAGGTACCTTTGAGTACATTTATGGACAGGTGAAGAAAAAGTTAGTTCGTTGCAAAAGTTTTAAACCCCTTCTTTTGTGACAACAGCGGGAGATGCTTTTGTAGAACGCGGAAACGCGCGTTTAGAGTAGCGCGGAGACAGGAAAAACAAACACAAATCTTAAAAGAGAAGACACCCGACAGATTTCACGGCAATAAACACAGCACTACTGGACATAATACACCTGGACCAATTCTAAAACTGGACTTTGTTTTTTTGCTCAGCAGCAGCATCCTAGATTTTTCCAGAATTATTTTTGGTGATTACATAGTAGTATGTGGATGAGTAGATGGCGTGAAAGAGTATTGCTCATCATATCCGGCCACTCTATTAGACGACACGAGGATGGCGACGTTGACGTCAAGGAAGGCGACGCTAGAGCTGACGCCGTTTCCGCCACCAAATGACACTAGTCTCGCTCCTTAAAGTAGAGTGGGAGAGCACTATATGAAAAGTGAAAGCAGACGTGAGGAGAACATTCATTTGTCACATGCTTTTTGGGCGCCATGGATAGCCATAAAATCATATTGTACTTTTCTGGAAAAGTGTTCAATAACATGGAAGGGAAAATCTGGATTTCTACGTTGAAATACTCGAAGCTTCAAAGAAATTTACTCGATTTTTCAAAGTTTGCTTTGATGATGATCTATCATAGCTCGGAGATCTATTTTTCACAAGTGCTGTAAAATGCAGATTTTTGGAGTGGTTTAACAAAGATTTTGCGTGAGCACTAGTGCAGAATAAGCTTGTGACAAATAGCCTCATGTGCTAGATGTCGCTGCTGCTACTCGCAGTTCGCATCCTTTGATATATATTTTTAAGCATCTTTTGTATCCAATTCCAGATTTATTGGTCTGTATGAAATAAAGTCTAGATTTGCATGAATGAAAAATGTGTTTTATATCCGATGCTTCTTTGTTGATATACAATCTGGAAAGCTGGAATTCGAGCAGCAGCTCCAGTAGCTTTTTTTGCTTGGCTTGAATGCCATGACTGCAATTATGCTTTTGGACACCCCGCAGGGAATTTCTGCCAAAGTAGAAGAGTGTGTATCTCATAGCGTCATTCTTCTTGTTTCGCTTCAACCAACGTTAAAATCCTCTTTCACACGATTTTGAATCACTGCTGCTGCATCTGTCGTTAATTTCAATTGATGATCGGGCAACTACATAAAATCCTCATCTGCTACTATCTTCTAATCTGATAATACCGAAAAGACTCATCTAGCAAGACCGGGAGTAACCAATTAATTTGATGATGAAGACCCCTTAGGGTGTAAGGTTTAGGACCTAAATTAAGGGAGAAACGCCTCGTTTCACATTAAAACACACACACCACAAGATTTACTAGTTTTAATAGAATGTTCCACTCCATTTCATTAAGCATGTTTTAAAGGACATTTTGAAGTTGTCAAACTTCATATTTTAAAATTTTAAACGGAAAAGTATTGGCTTGAACATTAGTGATCAACTTGGTTGCACTCTATTCTATATCATAAGACAATCTGATGTTGTCAACTTCAAAATCCACTCGAAATAACATTCCTCTTTGAATAAAGATATCTAGAGTAGTACCCTAAACAGGCAAACATAGGGAAGTACATTTTCTTGTGTATATCTCATGTTTCATGTGGTTAGTTAGCATCACAGAAGGAGGCAAATGGATTTTTATCAGTAGAGGCTTTATTTTACCTTTTAAGGCTAGCAGCTCTTCTACCATTCATCTAATTGAATTTTGTTGAGTTTTCTCTCTACTAAACTACTAGCATTACATGGCCTGCTGCGTCAAAATAGGATCTACAGTACCTAATAAACCTACTTGTTTGAAAAAAGCTGGGTTTCCCTAGAATGCCCAAACTACCCAGACTACTCAAAGTCAACCCAAAGTACCAATTACTTCACACAACCAGCTCAAATTCAACCCAAAGTAACCCAAAGTCGTCCTAGACCAACCCAAAGTCAACCAAAAGTCAACCAAAATTAAACCCAAATTAAACCCAAAGTCAACCAAAAGTCAACTCAAAGTATCCTAGACCAATGTAATGTTCAACAACTGTTAGTACGTTTATTAGGTACCTCCTCTAAAGAGTATAACATTCTGTTGATCGTCTTGATTGAATTAAGCCCCACACAGCATGTTGGCCAATTTTTGCATGAAATCAATTTGTTTTATGGCCAACTTCGCCCCATGAAGATTGTTTTGACTTTCGGCTCCACCGTCTCCTGACTACATGTTATTTCAGTGCTGAAACATTTGCGTTTTCCCAAGCTATACTTTGTGGCTCCATAAATAAAGTCATTTTGCCGCCGCCGCAACACTGCTGCACTACAGATTATTCTAAGTAAATAATGTTCCAATGTTCTAAGTAAACGTCAGCATATTTTACTTGAAGTTGCCAGACTCTTGGTGCTTGGCTGTAACTCATTTTCAGAGTTCAGACAACAGAGATGCAGTTCATAGAAGACACCAGAAGAACAGTTAGCTTCGAGAAGAGGAAATTGTGGTTTCTTATTGGATAAGAGCCCCAACATGAAATGTGATTAAGAAATTGCCTGGAAGGGAAAATTGAGGGAGCGAGAGTGCTAGCTTCTGAAGGCATTTATTAATGTTTTTAGCCAATAGGCAAGAAGGAAGATATAAAGTCAGTGATTTGATATTAGGATCTTCTTCAATTTTACTGCTAAAAGTCAATAACAATTGTCAATTTTAAAGCACAATATCAAATTGATATATATTTGATGTGAAAATTGAAATTATTATTATATTTTAGTTTTTGGTATTTCAACAATAAGGATTTAATATTAGGATCTTCTTCAATTTTACTGTTATTGACTCAGCTTTTAAAGTCAGTAACAATATCAAATATCAAATTGATAGATATTTGATGTGAGAATTGAAGTTTTTGGTATTTGCAATGGCTTATTTAAAGGCCAATTTAACAAACAGTTTCAATTCAGTCAGTGTTGAACTTCTATGCAGATCAGCGAAATGAAGTCTACTATGATTGTTTTTTCGGCTCTTGGATGTTTGGTTGTTTTTGGAGAAGCCAGAAGGATGAGTCATACTAATGTAAAGTATCAATGGCATGGTATCAATTGCGATAAATAATTTCACTTTTTTATACAATTAGGACCCTTGTCAGAGATGTATCAATGCAATAACAAGATTCATCAATGCAAAAGTGAACAGTCACTCCTTACTGGAAAAGGACATGGATACTGCAAGATCTGTCATTTGTCCAATCAATCCACAATTCCCATTTTGTAAAAGAAATGAAGCTTTCCAGTGGGAAAAGGCTATCCTCTCTGTTGACTTTGCGATCCAATTTTGTACTACTACACCTAATGCTTGCAATTATGGAAGGCTTTGGAATTCAGATTCTTGTGTTAATGATTATCATGAGTGGCAAGCTTTCCTTCTACGTCCAACAACCAAGTTTCAACTTATGGAAAACATCAAGAACTCCTTAGGATCATCGCTTGGCAATGGCATGGATGACAATACTTGGAATCAAGAAGTGTTTTACAATATTGAAATGTCCATTCCCGCAATCATTGCAAGGAACAACAATACTGAAAAAGTTTGCAATTTTATCTTCAAGAAATGATTTCAATCCCATAACTAATGTTATTTTGTAAAGGCCTTTACAAATAAAGTAGAATTCAAAACTTTGCTTCTCACTGGCATTACTAACTCTGTTGAGTAGAACAGAAACTCAATAATCGTTCTTCTTCATGTGGTTTTAAATGATGGCAGCAGGCATGATTTATGATACTGTTTAATGGTTTTCTTTAAGCTTTTGTCTCATGCCTCTGACTTCACGAGATGATAGAGAAAAATGAAAAAGGTCACATTAGGGGGCTCAATTTTCGATTTGGTAACCATGTCTCCATCAATTTTTTTCAAAGGCATTTTAAAAGAGCATGTGAAAATGAAGGAACTAAAGAAACGTTTCAAATCCCAGAATCCTTGATTTTCATAAATAAATTCGTTGCTTGAATACAATACAAAAGGCTTTAAGGACCTTTTTTCAGTGAGTTATTTTCTGTGTCAATCTGAGCGGCGGGACACCAATTTTCGTGCGACAGCCACCAATTTTCGCTGCAGGTGAAATTAACAAAAGTGAAACGAGAGAAGAAGAAGAATGGATGCATCAACTTGTGGGAAAAAATCTCTATCACAACAACAAAGGCAGCAGCAAATTCGCTCAGTTAACAGGGGGAAAAATTTTTTATTTGACTTTTTAGCTTTGTAGTTTTACACAAGAGAGCTAGAGAAAAGTTCAAATATCCATAATTACTAACTCTCTTTTGAAAAAGGGGGAGGAGCCGACCTAGTTTTTTGCCTTTTATCTAAGCATCTAAGTATTTTAAAGCCTGGTAGGAGATTTTACTGATAGTACAAATAGGGACCCTATTGAACTCAAACTTTTACAAACTGACATTTATACATAGTGTTCAACTCTGAAGTCAAAGAGCTCAAAAATAACTGAAATATTTTTTAAAGCAACTTTCTAAAGCGGCGTGGGGAGGCCGAAGGCCTTCCGAGCGAAGCGTCTTTAATTTTTTTTTGTCATATTGGCTGTTTTTTAGTTAACTTGTGGATCCTGATGGTTAGTATCACCATTTTCTTGTTCTTTTGATACAAGAAGTGGAAGCACTTGAAGACTGGATCAGTTGAGTTTTGTCCTAAGTGTAAAAAGCCGCTCAGGTCACCACTGACTTCTGTGGGAAAACTCAGAAGGAATTCCAGAGTACGGCACAAGTTGACAAACGTGTCAACCCTGAATCTGGTCAGGTAGTAATTACCTAAAACTGGCCGCCACTCCTTATCAAGATTTGGAATCTTAGATGTTGTTCCAACTGCCAAAAAAAGTTAGAAAGATACTTTGATTCTTCTTTTTTTGACTTTCCTTAGCTAGATGTCGTTCTGGATGGCGGCGTCTCCTTTTTGCAATTGTGGGCTCTCAATTGTGCGAAAAGACTCGCTATTCTTCGAGTAGTGTCTGGTTGACCGCTCTCCCACTGAGATGGTCCTGGTGTTTGGGGCGGCCCAGGAGCCACGGGAGGTCATTTGGACTATGCTGGAATTTGGGACAAAATGACTTACATATCGAATTCCAACTTTTATTGCCCTAACTGTTGCACTACCACAACAGCCATTCTCCCAGAGAGACAACAAAATTCACTATTACAGTACTCAATAGCTTTCTAATCTTGTACATACCAAAAAATCAGACATTACTTTTATTTTTTAAGAAAAAGATTTTAGAAACTTGATGATTTTGAGGCCAGATCGGCCAGATGGATTTTTTTTAGAATTTCATTGCTACTCAGTTATGCATGTCATGATGGTTGAAGAATGTCCTTAACTGAAATTGAAGCATCATTTTATCCATGGTTGTCCAATGCTGTGGAAAAGTTTAATGGCTATGATAAGCATCTTTTTTGATACTCTTAAAAATGGTTCTAGACGACAGACACGTGGCTCTATGACTACTTTTACACAGTGGTAGTAAAGATGGAGAATTTTCAGTTATAAAGTCTTTAGAGAAATTATGGATTGATTTGAATCCAAGAGATCAACATGGTATGACTCCGTTCCATTATGCACTTGAAATGTCATT
>LT727903.1:529021-543102 GCA_900157175.1 Oithona nana | reverse complement strand
CAGTAATGGCTATTTCCCTAGGGTAGTAATATTTACCGCCCGCTACTTGAAAATCAACGTTTATCCTTTTGTAATGCATTAGATCAGTAAACCAAAGCTTGGAGGACCTAAAAAAGAGGCCAAAACACTACACCAGTCTCGTAATTGTTGGTATTGGTGAACAAAGTCCCATTCCGACCTCAAACCCGGCCTTGCAGCACGATTTGTTTACAGCCTCGGGAGCCAATTGAAGAGTCAGCATTACATCTAGCAGCACCTCGCTTCGCTCAGTACTGCCACAGGTGCCTTCGTTTTGCTAACTACCTCAGTGGTAAAAAAATCGTGCAGCCGTGCCGGGTAAATCGGTACGTAATGGAACATTGGACACCTATACTATATTCTTGAAGTTTTGGCGAGTATATTTCGTGATAATGTGCTTGACCAATTCAAAGGATTTTCGGGTTTTATTGAGCAGTTTTTCTTTTCTTCTTTGACCCGTGTGCCGAAGAGAGTGCCGGTCTTAGTTCAGCTCAACAATAGACGCGCGGTTGATCCTTTATGACTATTCATAAACGAAAAATCCTATTGATCCCCCTTCAATGATTATGATCTAAACTGTTTTTGCATAGCCCGTTTTAGCAACAGCACTGAACAAAACTTTTCAAAATCATCTTTTTTGCTCTGTCAAGCGTAGAAATGAGCACGAGACAACAATGTAATTACACCTTATTTTTGCATGAACGCTTTTCTTGTAAGACTCTAGATGAGTTGGAAGATTAAAACTAGACAAAATATTTGAAAATCTTACTTTTGGTTCGGTTTTCGGAGTATGTAGGACTGTTTTGATTGGCAGTATTAACAACCCTTGTTATTGTGAACGTCAGAACTTTTTTCCCTCTCTTTGAGCCTTTGACTGACAGGATACTATATACAAAAAGTTTTTTAGCCGGAAGTTGGCTGAATGATCCTTACTGATCCGTAATGATTTGTCACACTACTACAGAAGAAACACATTTTTGGTTGTCCGATTGGAATCGATTTTTTCCAAGCTAATTTTTCAGGATATAACCAGGGGGTCTTTTTTAACCAAAAATATATATTCTTGGGAAATGAATGCCATTTGTCACTAAGAAAATGAATATTAAAAATGCTTGGGTCTTTGTTAAACCGTCCGGATTGCAGAGGTACCCATATTTCACCCCTATGGGAACGCTATTATGCAGGCTCCACCTTTGAGCTCAATCGTCTATAAATCAGGCAAAACATGAAATAATGTTAACCTGTGTCATTGCCTTTGTCCGTCCGTTGCTTGGCTCTTCAACGGCGGTCAAAGAATCTCCTGCTATGCTTCGCCTCGTTCCATACCGTGTACAAAGAATCTAGGCAGCGAACAATACCCCCAAAATGGGAATTTACTGATATGTAGCACACTTGAGGTTGGTGAATTAACATCACAATACATTTCAAGGCTCCGAATTGTAACAAAAATCAAGAAAATTCCAGGAAAAAGTTTAACCCTTGGAGATTCGAATGTGTTTTGTACATTTACAAACCTAAATCAGGGAGGAAAATCTGATTTTTCTGCCAATCAAGACTTCTGATCTCGGTGATCTTTAACATGTATATACCACCTGCCTCTCAATTTAGCAGACGACAAACTTGTCGCTGTTGGAGGTTTTCAAACTTTTCAAGGGTAAACCTTTTGCTTCTTGGTGTACCGCGCGGTACCGCGCGAAAAAAAAGCAGGCGGGTGGTAGCAGCTGCCGTTGTAGTCCAAGATCTCTCCACTGATCTGAAAGGAGGATAGTAACCTCAGAAGCGCTTTTTCGATTGATTCTCATGAGTCTATAAGAGAAAAATAGTATGGAAACTGGAATGCCTGCTGTGACGTAACGATATGCGTACTACAACACACAAACGAGCATCAATAATGATCAGATAATTTGCTGTTTATGTATGGTACAGAAGGTGATTTATTCTCCGATTATGACACAGTGATGTGCTCTATCCCTCTCCTCGTTAGTGATCCCTTTCAAACGTTCTCAAATGCTGACTAAGCAGGCTTCCCGCCTTTTGCCAAAAAATATCCAATGTTCCATTACCTACCGAATTACTCGGCACGTCTGCTCGATTTTTTTACCACTGAGGGAGACAATTAAAGAGTCAGCAAAACGAATCTGTGGCAGTCTGAGCGAAGCGAGGTGCTGCTAGATGTCCTGAGTGTAATGCTGACTCTTCAATCGGCTCCCGAGGCTGTAAACAAATCGGGCTGCATTGGGTGAAAAACTCGTGAAAATGTTGGGGTTTTGTCAAAATTGAATTTTTGGACAAAAATTTGACTTTTCGAATAGTGCGTCAACAGAATCAAAATATGTTTTACGTGAAAAATTCAAATGAGATACTTTTGGCTATTTTCAAACACTGTGCATCCTTGAATTGGAATATGTATATGAATATAAAATGTTGTACGAAGCTAATTTACTCTTTGTTTTTTAAACTACAATTTCGGCGTTTGATGTCTGATTTTGTGGCCGTTTTGTGCGGGTCTGCTTACACATTGAGTTGGGATGTTACTGGTCAAAGTTTGGTGTTTATCCGAGCGGAAAGTTGTAGATGAATGTGACAGGGGATCTCCTGGTCACTTCTTCATGTTTTTCCATAGTAGCAGGCAGCTCTACCTTCAAGGATCCCAGAAGCAACGGCATGGAAGACTTTCTCCCTTTTAGGAGCTGCTACATTTACCCACAAGACCAAAGGGCGTAACATCATCTTTCTCAAAATGACCCCCAAAACACTGTAAACCTAAACAAAAATACGTAGGGGTCCAAAGTTGGAAGGCTGCGCATTTTCCAAGTTTGGAAATTCGAGTGGAACAGAAGGGGAACCGAGTCAAAAAAGAGAGAAAAATTGGGGGAAAATGTTCCATTACCTACCGAATTACTCGGCACGGCTGCTCGATTTTTTTACCACTGAGGGAGACAATTGAAGAGGCAGCAAAATGAAAATATGTGGTAGTACTGAGCGAAGCGAGGTGCTGCTAGATGTCCTGAGTGTAATGATGACTCTTTAATTGGCTCCTGAGGCTGTAAACAAATCGGGCTGCAAGGCCGGGTTCGAGGTCGGTATAGGACTTTGTTCACCAATACCAACAATTGCAAAACTCTATGGTAGTGTTTTGGCCTCTATGTTAGGTCCTCCAAGCTTTGTTATAGTGATCTAATGCAGCTTATAAAGGATAAACGTTGATTTTCAAGTAGCGGGCGGTAAATATTACTGACCTGGAAAAAAGCGATTACTAGCGAGAAATCGGAAATTACTGCCCCCTAATAGAGGAGAGTAATTGTTGGTATAGATAGGTGAACAAAAGTTATTTACCATCTTTACTTATTCGTACCAGACATGAAGCCTGTATTGGAGAAGAGATGATTATCGCCAATTGGAGAAGTCAAAAGGTGTTGGGATTGACAAAACATGCATGTCTAATCCCAACACAAACACACGATGAGAAATCCATGATTTCCCAAGAGAATTTCAACACAGTACAAATGTAAGTTTATGGCCCACATCTTCCAGTCTAGTCTGCAACTAAGAAGTCAGTCATGCGAAAGTTGGTCAAGGATCGAGACAAGTTGGCCATAGCTTCGGCTATTTGGACGGACGATTGGTGGTACCCTGATAGCTCAATTGATGTTAATCCTCCATTGGTGACCTCCAGGTCATCAACGATTCCCAAGCAATCTCAAGCTATTGTGGTAGGCAAACAAGCTCTCTTAACTTGTCTCAAATACACCAAAAATCCGTCAAAACAAGAACGAGAACCTTTAAGCGACATTTGGGAGACAGTGGAAGAGACAGAAAGTAGCGAAGAAGATTTAGAAAAACGTCACTTGATTGGCAATGTCGTCAAAGCGCCAGATGGATCTTTTCAACTATTTGCTGACCATAGAAGTCACATTGGTCGCAACCAAGTGGGCTGTTGTGGCAGAAAATTCTCTCGAAGTGATTCAACACCAAAGATTCCTGAAAAAAGAAAAAACTTGAATATCCGAGCCAAATGGAAAGCTATGGTAAAGAAAATCAATGTTGAACGAAAGAAACATTTGATTTCTGAGAGGATTGCAGGCAAAACCTACTCAACTTATGCCATTCCACATAAATTCCGTAAAAGGTATTTTCACTTATAACTGAAACCAGTATTTTTTTGTTTTGTTTTTTGTCGATCCTTTTTCTTAGGTATGGTTCCTTGAAAATTGGAGTCCAAGAAAAAACCAAGAAAAGGAGGGAAATTCATGTCAACGTACCAATTTTTGGTAAATTGCCAAAAAAGGAAGCTCTGCCAGCCAGAAAAGTCTCGCTCGTCAAAACCCATATCAATCTCAAAAACGTAGTTTTGCGAGTGGCCTCAAGCATTGATATGGACGATTTTGAACCTTCAGAAGAAGAAGAAGAGGAATATGAAGATTACGAAGAAGAAAAGCTTAAGAAAGAAAAACGCAAGAAAAATCGTAAAGGACGAGATTTGAAATGGTACGCGGATTTTGTCAATTTTCAAAGCAAACGCAGAGAAATTGAGCATTTACTCAAAGACAATGCCAGACGTGGAAGCATTTTACCACCTCAGTCAGGAGAGTATTTCCACAGTGTTTAAAAAACAAAAATCAAAAGTCTCACTTTATGAATTTTGGGAAAAGACCTTCAAACTTATAATCAGGTGCAAAATTGACTTTTTTAGCTTATTTTTAATTTTTAAACACTGTTGGTGTAGAGTATACAATGAGATCTGGAGGTATTTGGGCCACCGCAACTGAAGAAGATCTGGCAAAAATAGTTGTCAACACTTTAATGGAGTCTAAAGAGGGGTATAGAAAATCTCCAGTTCTAAGCTCTGAAGATTTGTCATTAAGGAAACAGCAGCATGAAGAAGAAACTGAGCCAGCACCAGAACTAAAAGGAAAACAAAGAACACTATCAACATCAGAAGAAATAAAAGTACAAAGAGAGTCCATTGCAAAAGAAATGGAGAAACATCAAAAGAAGAAGCAGCAGTCCCAGACCAGCAAGACTAAAAAGAAATCTAGAAAAAAATCTATTGTCAAGGAAAATTCATTGCAGAAATCTACTGACAGTAGCAGTGCCAATACTGATGATGTGTTTGAACAAGGAGGAAATGTTGGTCATAATAGTAACAAAGATGGCAGCAAAAAGAAACTCAATGGAGGCAAAAGTGAAAAGAAAACCAAGGATGTGAAAGGGGGGAAAAATAAAGGGACCAAAGCACCTAAAGAAAATGCTGAAAATCAAAAGTAAAAAACATGACTTTAGCATTGAAAACAGTTTCATATTTTCATTTTACCTTACAGGAAAGACAGTACAAAAAATAGCCCAAAGAATCCCAAAGAAGAAGTTGAATTAAACAAAAAGAAATTGTCTGCCATCTATGGCCGCAAAAAGAAAACCAAAGTGGTGAAAAAAGAAAGCAAAAAGGACAATATTCACAGCACTCACGACCTTTTTCCAGAACTAGGCAAAGCCAACGTTGAAAGGGCAGTCAAAGAACTATGCCTAGCCAACCCCAAATGGGCCAAAGTTGTGTCCAATCATAATAGAATTCAATCCCGAGGAATTACCCTAGATTTTGATACTTTATTAAAAGGCATGCTTTTACCCATGGATTACAACAGTTTGATTCGGCAAGCGATCAAAAAGTTAGAAGCAACGGCCAAAAGTAGTCGGAAACCTAGTTTCAACCCCCTGAACAATACGGTAATTGACGTCGAAAAATAAATGCAAATGATTGATTATTACATTTCTTACACCAATCCAAGACACTTTCCAATTCGGTCGAGCGGTCTTAACCCTTTGATTGGAATCAAATGGTTTATCAAACCAGTAGCGCTATAGCGGGCAAGAAACCATTTTCTAAGACGTTACTGACCAGACGGACGCAAATGATGAGGATTCGATTTCAAAAAGGGTTCAAAAGTTTTTATACAGATTGAAGAGGTGGATGAAGGCAACTCCTGTTGCTTGAGGTAACTAAAAAAAAGACATTTATATTTTATTTGCATCTGAAGCAATTTCAGGCATTTTCTATCTTTTCTTTCTGGATTACCAAATGCAAAGTTCCATCTATTTCATTGCCACAAGTCCCACCAAAAGTAACAGGATACGGGAAGATTGCGCTAGATATTGTCACAGGAATTATCTTGCCTTCAATTGATGAACTTACCAATCTAATCAGTGGTGACATTCGTCCGATTTGCTCACCTATCAAAGCATCTTCAAACTCATACAAAAGAATGTTAACTCGAATACAAAATGTTGTTTTTTCAATCAATAATACATAAATAAACGTAAAAAAAAAAATACTTCACTTGAACTGATGATAAATTGATTATTTTCCAGCTTTGAGTAGTTCATTCATAATCAATGCTTTTGCGTGCTAATAAATAGTGACTCATATTTTTAAGCGCGAGCTCAGGCGCACTTCTAGTTCTCAAATTTTTCATTTACTTTTTCCAAATGTTCATTTCATAATGGAAAGATATTTTTAGTACTGATTTTTTGCTTATCTTGCCCATTTTGAACAAGCAACGTGATCATTTTGATCACCGTGACCATTTTGATCAACATGATCATTTTGGTCAACCTGACCATTTTAATCAACGTGATCATTTTGATCATCTCGGTCATTTTTTCACTTTTTATTGTGTTCGCTATTCGTAACATTTAGCGATTTTTTGCTAAATTCCTGTCTAAAACTTGTTGAGACACCTGGTAGTTGGAGCCAAAAGCCAAAAACTGTTTTGAAATCGTTTGAATTGAAATTCGAGTGGCAAAAAATTGTAACTTTTCAGCATCGGCAGATGTACTAACTAATCCCGGTGTGTTTCTTCAGGTTTCATTTTTCGTCATTTGGGTCGCGTGTCTAATTGAACGTATGACGCGACCGTCAGCCTCCTTGTTAGTTAGCCTGTCAGTGTTCTTGCTCAAGACTGTGACAAATCATAGTTTCACTTTACATCAGTCAGTAGCAATAGAGGAAGTAATTTCGCGCCAGCTAGGTTGAAAACTAATCTGACACCATTCATTCATTTGACTGTAATTGAGATGATCTAGAATCAAAAAATCATTGGAATTGGAGGTGGAGATCATCAACGAAGTAAAGATGATCCATCTAATCTGCTACTGGAGTATAGCACGTGTTCAAATCTTGTAGATTTACCAAAAAACAAATAGAAAAAGATTTTTTTGGAGGCTTTGGTAAGTGAGACAGACCACCAGTGTGAATTTATCAAAGAGATCTTGATGGGAAGGCGGGCTATATTTGGTTGTAAAGTAATAAGCTCACAAAATCACGCGAGTCTAAATTAATGGAGAGGAGGGGGTCTACCTCTACCAGGCAATTCTTCTTTACCTGCTTTATTTTTTGTGGATTATTGTAACCTCAGTTCGTAAAGAGTGAATGCATCTGCTACTGAAAGACCAAATTCCACTGGAATGATATTTTCCACGAATTCTCTATGGAAAACTGAAGCCCAAATAACTTGTAGAAAATGTATGTACCTTCCATCAATTCACCTACACTACATACAATTTTCCACAAAGTCTATGGAAACAGGATTCCACCGTAGTTAGATGAATTCATTCAGAGAGGTTTACAAAGTTCAAAAATAAAGAAATTCAAAAATTCAGAACCTAGTCTTCCAAAATTAATGTTCACTTCTTCAGTTTCTACTGCAAGTACCATTATGATTGACAAGTGAAATTGCAGAGGAGCATTCCAGATCAGCCGGCAGCAATTCAGCTATCCCAGATATTATTTTCAGTAAGTTGTAACCCAATTTTGGTTGGGTGGTATTACTAATCACTTTTGGCGCTGCTATGCTATGTCGGACTAAAACTTTGTCAATTTTCAATTCTGGTTGCGTGAGGAACTATGTTAATTAGGGGTTGGCACCCCAACTTCAATAATTCTTCACCGAGCGAGCGGGAAGGCGAGAGCCCATCCGTCTGCTAACCTCCAAGACAGATAGCCAATGCTGTACTTCAGTTCATAGCGAGTGACGAATTGCTCTCATTTGCGTGCTCCAAAAACAATAAATTCTACTTTGGAAGAACGCTTTTGCACAAAAGATTCCTTCTTCTTCTTTTCTTTTTTTGGTTGCCTTTTTTTGACCTCCAACAGGGAGAAATAAAAGAAGGTGCAAAGACAAACAGCTTTAGTTTTAACAAAATTACACTACCGTGCAATATATTTGGGACTCAATTACAGCGTGTCCAAAACTCCTTAGAAGTAAGTAAGGTTGAATTGTTCTATGGGACATAAATCTAAATTACTGTGATACTTTGAGAGGGGTATCACTAAAAAGCGGAGAGAAACGGAGGGAGCGGAGAGAGCGGAGACTGTATACAGTCTCCGCTCACTCCGCTCTCTCCGTTTCTCTCCGCTTTTTAGTGATACCCCTTTGAAAGCGTATTTTGGTTCCTTCCAATTTTGTTTTAGGGTCTTTAAGGGCGATGAATTTGTTTTCGTTTTTTTCGAATTTAAAATTTTTTTCGTTGAAGTAAATTGAAAAAATAGATGACATGCCTTTAGAAAAACTGAATTTCATAATGATGTTTTTTGACATTTAGACCGAGATTTACTTCGTCATCGCAGTCCTTAGGGTCAATTTTGCTTTTGATTGTTGTTTTTGCCACTAGGTGGCGCCGTTATTGGTCATTATTGAGCGTTGATGTGGTCATTGCTGAGATTGCTTGTATTTCGGTATTGAGTCATTGATTGCAAGTTCAGTGTGAATATCGCGGTCTTAGATCAGAGAGGTATTCAGTCTTGTTTTTCTTGATTCTAATAATGTGGATACTCGATACATTTTTTTAGAGTTGTTGTAGCATTTATGTAATGCTGTAATCAGGATCTAATCTTGGAAATAGTCTTGAGAAAAAAAAAGTTCCAAGCTGTTATAACAGATTTGTGCATCATTCCAAATACATCACCAAAATCGTAGCAGAAAGTGCTTATGCTTATCAGATATGTAAATTCCCCTTCTTCGCTGCTGCTAAGCTCCTCTGCCGTCACCGGCATCCAGAATATCTTCTCTTTACCTTAGAGCATCCCACGTCTGTAGATTTGTGAATCATGTGTTGACATTTGCAATGCAATGCTTGGGCCCAACTTGCGCTGTAAGATTTCAAGCCATCCACCGCTCGCCTACTGGCCACCCTGGGTGTCAAACGCACAATTGGCCAAGTGTAAACATTGAACAGGGACATGGGCCTGAGCCTACCCGCTGAGGCCCCCTCAGGAGGGCAAAACAGGGGGACCCCTCGAGAAAATCACTCCATTTAGAACATTTCTGAAAGCTCGCACAGTAGGCGGAATTGCTCACTTTTGGCGACAAATTTATTACAAAAGTTCATAGAAATTTTCAATTTGAAAATTCTTGATTTGCCTCGAATTATCGGAGATTTTCAATTTTTCAAATTGGACAAACAAATTCAATAATTTTTCTTAACAATTTTGAAAATTCAACACTTGCTAAGTATGGATTTGAGCAATTTTAGTATTTTTTGATAAAGTCAATATGCAGTTAAAACTTTCAACCAAAATGCTTTTCAGACTTTGGAAAAAGATGTCTAAGGCTTGAAAATTACTTGGGAAAAAGTCGCTCAAACACTCATTGGCTAAGCGCTCTCCGCTAACTCCGCTAACACGTTGCGCTTAGCTCCTCCCTTAGCCAATCTAATGATTTCTCCCTTCCTTTTCCCTTAAAAAATTGACCCTTCTAAAACCTCCAAAAGAATTTCCCGAGGTTTTTACAACCATTTCCTCAAGGAACCTAAGGTTCCGTTTAGCAAAAAAAAAATGAAGAAACTTTTCTTGATCTCATCAACTCACGATTTTGTTTAGTACTCGAGTAGCTGAGCTGCTGAGGAGGCAACGGGCGATGCTGCGACTTCGGAGCGTCGCCCGCCGAGCGCTAACCACATCCCCGCGACGAAACCCAGTTGGATAGCCACAGTTGGCTACGAAGGTCACTCTCAGCAAGATATTCTGCAACTTCTTTTTGTAGTGTGACTTACAGGGGGTCTTAGAGAGAGCCCCCAGGATCTCACAAGTCAAACCATAAATGTGCCCGCTCAGCAACATGCTCAGCTACCCTCCTCCGTCTGTTACGCAATCCTCGACAGCACCATTGAAAATGTCGCCAAACCATGAAAGTATTAGTAACCCACCTGTATCCAGCGTATCCAATACGTACAACTATGGGCAAAATGGGTACCTATCGGCGGGTGCAACTGCGGGTCACTACGCTTCGTTATTACGCCGGGATCCCTATGACCATGGGGCAGTTTTTCCCGCACCCGACCCCTTTTCCGGGTTACATGACCCAATGCAACGCATGGTTTCGGCCGCCGGAATTTCCGCAACCGATTGGAGTTCGGCTCATCAGATGAATAACCAAATGTATACACCTTACATGAATGGTATGTCTATGGCCGCAGCACACCATACTGCACCGGGTGCATTCTTCCGATACATGAGGCAACCGGGTCTCAAGCAAGAGATGACTTGCATGTGGATCGATCAAGATTTGCCTTCCCCTCGGAAACCCTGTAGCAAAATTTTTGGGTCCTTACATGAGATTGTGACCCATATTACGGTTGAACATGTGGGTGGACCTGAGATGACCAATCATACTTGCTTTTGGGAAAGTTGCCCGCGAGAGGGTCGACCTTTTAAAGCCAAATACAAGTTGGTCAATCATATTCGGGTGCATACGGGCGAAAAACCCTTTCCTTGTCCCTTTCCCGGCTGCGGCAAAGTTTTTGCGCGGAGTGAAAACTTGAAGATTCATAAACGCATCCATACAGGTAAGAAGACGAAGCTAAGATTGATAGTATTGAATACAGTTGAAGCTCTGTATTTTGGACGTTGTATAAACAACTCGTTAATCAGTCACAGTTTAAAATATCAACAGCTTCACAGTGAAGCTTTGTAATGTCCTTGAGTTTAGTTTAGGAGGCAGTTGACCAAATAATACAGAAGAAGTCTTGACCGTTGAAAGATTGAGAACATCTGCGACACTCATCTCTAAGATGGCGTTTTTTTGTTTGTCACAGCACGTGCTGTCCCTTGATGCATTTTACAAATGTTCTTCCCCCCAAATAATCTTATTTTCAAGGTAGATTTTAGTGCACTACGGTGTTTTCTACGATCATTAGCAATTTGGATTATTTTTATGAGTGAAAATCCCATAGATTGAACCCCAAGAGGCTAATCAGTGATGATAGTGTTTGGTCATTTTGTTGCACCCGATTAATCTTTTTTTGGTATTTTATGACCCCAGCAGCGGTTGACTCCAGGAGTCAATTGTCACTTCCGAATGAAAGATTAGCCGAAAATCTCCCTTAATTCCAAAAAGTTTTCAAGATGATGATCATTATAATGGCACGCGAGTATTAGGAACACACTGGTCTAAGACCCCAAGTCTTGCTCTAAAATTAATTTTCCCCCCCAAAAAAAATTCAAGTTCCACTTTGGAATTTTCTTACTCAAAGCATTTCTGATTTTCTTGGGTTAGATATTGATTTAGGTCAAAATTACGTTTTTTTGGATCAGTGTGTAAGCACTACCGTTTTTTGGAGCAGTCCACCCCCCATTGTGACCCAATATAGAATCTTCAGCTCTGAAATTCTAAGCATTTTAGAAATGATGAAAAAAGTGCAGCGCAGGAGGAGAAATGGATTTTTAAAAATGGTTCTTGATAGGTTTCTGCATTCCAATGGTCATGGTCAGTTAGTATTTAGAAACAAACCTTAAATTGTTTACGCTCGAACTCCTTGATTAGTTTTGCTAGTTGGCCCCAACTCAGATCAGAGCAGCAAAAATTCCAGAAACACGTGCTGCTAGTTCATGATAATAATGTTTCAATTGTTTTTTTGCAGGAGAGAAACCATTCCGCTGCGAATTTGAGGGATGCGATCGACGATTTGCCAATTCTAGTGACAGGAAAAAACACAGTCATGTACACACGAGTGACAAGCCCTACAATTGCAAAGTTAGAGGATGTGATAAGTCTTACACTCATCCCTCGAGTCTTCGAAAACATATGAAGGTATGTACCTATCGAAAATCTGACATTTTTATTTCTAAAAGATGCAGAATATAGTCAAGGGGCTCGCCCCTTCGCTTTCCCCAATTTTTGACACTAATTTTTTGTACATTTGCAGGTGCATGGCAAAGATGCAGTCCTTTCATATGACAGTGATGACGACAGCCTCTCAGAAGCGACCTCACCTCCCCAAAACAACGGCTCCCTGGCCTCTCCAGCCTCAGCAAATCAAGCCTCCGAGCCCATCAACAACAACAACAACTCGAGTCAAATGCCACCACAACAACCTCCAGCTGTAGCAGCCCAACCTAATCACCACCATTCGTCATTAACGCCCACTGGCCTCACCGGCCTCAGCCACCACTTCAACCATAATGGAGGCCAATACCACCATTACCACAACCAAATGACCTCACATGATTTCAAGCCTCAATATTTAGCTGATTGGTATTCACATGGTGTGACTTCTATTGGAGGCATGTCAAGATATGACCCGGCCTCTGTGGCCTCCAAACCCACCCACCATGTCTCTGCGGCCTTACCCACTCCACCAAGCACAGGGCATTCGCCAATTCAAAGTCTATCAAGCCAATTACACTTGTTACCATCGACTACAGCTGCTTATACTTAAAGAATGTTAAAAACATACCACTAGCATACCCATGTGGGTCTCTGTGGTATGTTACATATTGCAAGCATTATCTACTTCATATGATCTCTGTTTTATTATGATTATCATCAATATCATCCTAGTGCTACTTATTCTCTCTGTCTTTTGTTTTTGATATATTACATGCCTGCACACAGTACAATTACACTTGACACCAAATTCAAACTATGTATTATAAAAGACAACAACGATGCAATCTTTCCTGTTTCTTTCATGACCCTTAGGAAAATATGCCAAATAAAGAAAAGATATGAACTTAAAAATGAATGACTTGCAATACTTTTGGGGAGGTTTGAATATTCGAAGGATGTAGACAGAGACAGAACTAACTTCATGGGCCTCGTTGAATATGTATGTGTCTTACCGCCTTCACCTTGACGGATCTTCAAACTCAAAAGGTTGCGTGACTTTGCAGCCAAATCTTCCTGTAAGAACCACGCGCGCAATAACAAAATACAAATGTTTCTTGTAGATATAATTTGGGAATTTGTATTGAGCTTAAAGTTCGAGTATTTTAGCTGGTTCTATAAATTGTGCTAGATGGAAACAAATTCCAATTTTATTTGAAACACATTTGCTCTTTTGAAATGTTGTCTGTGATAAATTTTTTGTTTCCATTGCCATATCGTATATGGTATTTTAACAGATTACTTATCACTCCTCAACGCTAATCGGATCTCTACAACTTCAAATCTAATCAGATTTTCTACTTTCGACAATCTTCCTGCAATTCTCTCTGTATATATCGTTCATTTTCCTACTTTCTTAGGTAGGTGTCCGAATTTACCAAGGTATCCGGATAACCTTATAAAAGCAATAAAACAATGTTATATATACTATTTATATATACCGCTTTTGTTCATGAAGAGGCTTGGATGCTTTTTGAGTCTTATCTTGAGACCTTTATTTTTGATTTCTGCTAATGTAACCTTTCAAAGGTCAAAGCTGGCGAAAGGGAGGAAAGATAATATTAGGTTAGGTAGGAGGGTAAGGTTGTATTGGTGCAGTTAAAGTGTCTTTGAAACACGCAAATTAGTTGAGGTTGAAGTCTTGTAGAAAATTTCGACTTTGCGTTTGTTTGCATATTTTTAAGTCCTACCATTAGGGTTATTAGGGTGTCGGCCGCGAAGAGTTTGACGTGCAATTTTGGGTAGACTTTTCAATCCTAAGGATGATTTGTCAATAGCATTTTTCAAAAAATTAGGCATACGAAAGCACAGAAGGGGTCAAAGTTACTACATAGAACCTGATTTACTTAGTAACTTTGACCCCTCCTGTGCTTTCGTATGCCTAATTTTTTGAAAAATGCTATT
>LT727903.1:503049-515971 GCA_900157175.1 Oithona nana | reverse complement strand
TTTTTCTCGTGAAATCAAAGTTGTCAACAGCTGAAAAGTCCAAAACCACAACATTTTCACGAGTTTTTCACCCAAAAAATATCGATAATTTTCTCGAAGAATCAAAGTTGAATTTTTGGACAAAAGATGAAGATTTCGAACAGTGTGAATGTCTTGGCATCAATAAAAATTGTAAACAAATAATTTTTTCTATAAAGGTGGTGATGAAATGGACATTGGATCCGAAGGAGCCGATCCTGGAGGTGCAGATAAAAAACACGGCGGTTGTGGTCGCTACCAACCTTCATTCAAACGCAATGGTCTTGAACTTCAAGCTAAGTGGAAACATGTCAATGAAGATACTCAAGAAAAGCAGATGATCTTGACACCTGAACGTGTCCATGAAGTTTTCCGACACATTTCCGATGAAGAATGTTACATTTTGGGTATGGATCCCAAGTTCGCCCGACCGGATTGGATGATCATCACGTCTTTACCGGTACCTCCCTTGGCGGTTCGACCGGCCGTTGTCATGTTTGGATCAGCCCGAAATCAAGATGACTTGACCCATAAGTTGGCTGATATTATCAAAGCCAATAATGAGTTATTGAGAAATGAACAGTCTGGTGCGGCTGCTCATATCATTGCAGAAAACGTCAAAATGTTGCAGTTTCATGTGGCCACATTGAGTGACAATGCAATGCCTGGTTTACCTACAGCTATGCAAAAATCCGGACGACCTCTAAAGTCCATCAAGGCCCGCTTGAAAGGCAAGGAAGGTCGTATTCGTGGTAACTTGATGGGCAAACGTGTGGATTTTTCTGCCCGAACCGTCATTACACCTGATCCCAACCTTAGGATTGATCAAGTTGGTGTCCCCAGAAGCATTGCTCAAAACTTGACTTTTCCCGAAATCGTTACTCCGTTCAACATTGACAAAATGCAAGAGCTTGTGCGAAGGGGTAACTCGCAGTATCCTGGTGCAAAATACATCATCAGAGACACTGGTGAACGTATTGATTTGCGTTACCATCCCAAACCTTCAGATTTGCATTTACAATGCGGCTACAAAGTGGAGCGGCATATCCGTGATGGTGATTTGGTTGTGTTCAATCGCCAACCTTCGTTGCACAAAATGTCCATGATGGGACACAAAGTCAAGGTTTTGCCTTGGTCAACTTTCAGGTACTAAAATATCATATTAAAACACACAAAACTTTACAATTTTCTCGGAAAATCAAAGTTGTCAACATCTAAAAAATGCAAATCTCCAACATTTTCACGAGTTTTTCGCCCAAATTTTTTTTGACAATTTTTCTCGTGAAATCAAAGTTGTCAACAGCTAAAAAGTGCAAAACCTCAAAACCGCAGCATTTTCACGAGTTTTCACCCAAAACAATTCGACAATTTTTCTCTGGAAATCAAAATTGAATTTTTGGACAAAAAATGAAGATTTCGAACAATGTGTAAAAAATGTAAACAAATGTTGTCATTTTTTAGGATGAACTTGTCTGACACATCGCCTTATAACGCCGATTTTGACGGCGATGAAATGAATTTGCATGTGCCTCAGAGTATGGAAACGCGTGCTGAGGTCTTGAACATTCACTTGACACCAAGACAAGTTATCACCCCTCAAAGCAACAAACCCGTCATGGGCATTGTCCAAGATACCTTAACTGCGGTGCGTAAAATGACCAAAAGAGATGTCTTTCTGGACCAAGAACAAATGATGACTCTGGTCATGTTTTTACCCACTTGGGACGGAAAATTGCCAGTACCTGCCATTATCAAGCCGAGACCACTATGGACGGGAAAACAGTTGTTTTCGCTGATTATTCCGGGAACGGTCAATTGTAACCGAGAACATGCAACGCATCCGGATGAGGAAAATGGTGGACCGTACCATTGGATCTCTCCCGGAGATACGCGAGTGATCATTGAACATGGTGAACTCCTGATGGGAATCCTCTGTAAAAAGACCCTCGGGGCCTCCGCAGGGTCCCTCATGCACATTTCCCAACTGGAAAACGGCCACGAAGACAACGGTCTATTCTACGGCAATATCCAGACTGTGGTCAATGCATGGCTCATGTTAGAAGGTCACAGCATTGGTATCGGCGACGCTATTGCCGATCAAGAGACTTACGGAGACATTTTGACCACTATTCGTAAAGCCAAAGATGAAGTCAGCGAAGTAATCCTCAAAGCACATTCCGTCGAGCTTGAAGCCACTCCCGGTAACACTTTGCGTCAAACCTTTGAGAATCAAGTCAATCGGATCTTGAACGACGCTCGTGACAAGACTGGTGCATCTGCCAAAAGATCATTGACCGAGTTTAACAACTTCAAGATCATGGTGGTGGCCGGGTCCAAAGGGTCCGACATTAACGTGTCTCAGGTCATTGCTTGTGTAGGTCAACAAAACGTGGAAGGAAAGCGAATCCCATTCGGGTTCCGGAAGCGAACGTTGCCACATTTCAACAAGGATGATTACGGTCCCGAGTCCAGAGGTTTTGTGGAGAATTCATATTTGGCCGGTTTGACTCCGTCAGAATTTTACTTCCATGCTATGGGAGGACGTGAAGGTCTGATCGATACCGCCGTCAAGACCGCCGAGACCGGTTACATCCAGAGACGATTGATCAAGGCTATGGAGTCCATTATGGTCCAGTACGACGGCACCATCCGAAACGCCGTTGGTCAAGTCATTCAATTCCGTTACGGTGAAGACGGTTTGGCTGGAGAATTTGTCGAAAAACAAACTTTGAAGACCATCAAATTGAGCGACGTGGCCTTTGAGCGGAAATTCAAGTTCGACTCGACGACCAAAAATACGCGAAAATTGTTCAGAGATGATATTTTGCGTGACATGACTTCCAGTTCTGAGGTGGTCACGGCTCTGGAAAGCGAGTGGGAACAACTGCAACGTGACCGAGACACACTCCGGCAAATCTTTCCTAAAGGCAAAAATCAAGTCCATTTGCCTTGCAATATCGAACGTATGGTACGAAATGCTCAAAAGATTTTCCACATCAATCTAAGAAGTCCGACGGATTTGAATCCCGTCAAGGTTATTGACGGTGTCAAAGACTTGCTGAACAAATGTGTGATTGTCAGAGGCGATGACAAGATGTCCAAGTCGGCCAATGAAAACGCCACCACTCTCTTCCAGTGTCATATCAGATCAATGCTTTGCACAAAGTTCGTCGCGGAGTCCCATAGGCTGAGTGAAGAGGCTTTCGAATGGCTCCTCGGTGAAATTGAATCAAAGTTCAACCAAGCTCAAGCCACTCCGGGAGAAATGGTGGGAGCCATGGCCGCCCAATCCATCGGTGAACCCGCCACCCAGATGACACTCAACACTTTCCATTTCGCTGGTGTCTCATCCAAAAATGTCACTTTGGGTGTACCCCGCTTGAAAGAGATCATCAACATTTCCAAGAAACCCAAGGCTCCCTCCTTGACCGTGTTTCTGGTCGGGGCAGCCGCCAGGGACGCGGAAAAAGCCAAAAATGTTTTATGTCGACTGGAACATACGACTTTAAGGAAAGTGACGGCCAATACGGCAATTTATTACGATCCGTATCCGCAAAACACAGTGATTGCTGAAGATCAAGAATTCGTCAATGTTTACTACGAAATGCCGGATTTCGACCAGTCGAAAATCTCACCTTGGCTTCTACGTATTGAATTGGACCGGAAGCGAATGACGGACAAGAAATTGACCATGGAAGCCATCTCGGAGAAAATCAATGCTGGTTTTGGTGACGATTTGAACTGCATTTTCAACGATGATAATGCTGAGAAATTGGTGCTGCGCATCAGAATTATGAACACGGAAGATAAGGATGCCGGCGGTGATGACGAAGAGTTGGCCGATAAAATGGAAGATGATATGTTTTTGAGGTGCATCGAAGCCAACATGTTGTCCGACTTGACTTTGCAAGGTCTGGAGGCTATCTCCAAAGTCTACATGCATTTGCCAAGCACGGATGATAAGAAAAGAATTGTCATCACGGATGCAGGTAACACATTTTTACATACTTTCTCATATTTTCTGTGAAAATACATCGGTTCAAAACAAACTTTGCGATTTGACGAGAAAAAATATCTTTCCAAAAATCGACAATTTTTTTCGTGAAAATTCATCAAAATCAAACATTTCACTATTATTTCTAATTTTTAGGTGAATTCAAAGCTAACCAAGAATGGTTGCTAGAAACCGATGGTACGGCACTAATGCGGATCCTATCCGAGCGAGATGTCGATCCCATCCGAACAACTTCCAATGATATTTGTGAAATCTTCTCCGTTTTGGGCATTGAAGCCGTCCGAAAGTGTGTAGAAAAAGAGATTTTCACCGTCCTGGATTTCTACGGTCTGTACGTCAATTACCGGCACCGCTCCTTACTTTGTGACGTCATGACGGCTAAAGGCCACTTGATGGCGATTACAAGACATGGCATTAATCGACAAGATTCCGGAGCTCTGATGAGATGTTCATTCGAAGAGACGGTCGACGTACTGATGGACGCAGCCAGCCATGCCGAGGTTGACCCTATGCGCGGGGTGTCGGAGAACATCATTATGGGACAATTGCCCAGGATGGGTACAGCCGCCTTCGATCTCTTGTTGGACAATGAAAAGTGCAAGTATGGTATTGAGATCCCCATGAATGTCGGGGTGGGTGTGATGGGTCAGCCGGGAGGAGGAATGTTCTTTGGCTCGGCGGCATCACCAAGTGCCGGTATGACTCCTGGCATGACACCTTGGGCGGAGGGTGCCACACCCGCCTATGGATCTGTTTGGTCACCTGGTATGGGCTCTGGTATGACACCGGGTGGGCCCGGCTTTAGTCCTTCTGGACAGTCGGATGCTTCTGGATTGAGTCCTGCGTATTCACCTGCTTGGAGTCCTCAGCCTGGATCTCCAGGATCGCCGGCAATGTCACCTTACATTCCCAGTCCGGCTCATGGTGGGCTTAGCCCGAGTTATAGCCCCAGCAGCCCAACTTATGCTCCAGCCAGCCCAAGTTTGGGCGGAGGCTCACCTGCTGCTTCTCCAGGATACAGTCCTTCATCACCACAGTACAGTCCAACCTCTCCTGGCTACTCTCCAACCAGTCCAAGCTACTCACCTACGAGCCCAAGCTACAGCCCGACTAGCCCAAGCTACTCACCAACAAGCCCAAGCTATTCACCAACGAGTCCAAGTTACTCTCCGACTAGCCCAAGCTACAGCCCGACTTCACCGAGCTATTCACCCACTAGCCCAAGTTATAGCCCAACGAGTCCCAGTTACTCGCCAACTAGCCCGAGTTATAGCCCAACATCACCAAGTTACTCGCCAACTAGCCCAAGCTACAGTCCAACGTCGCCAAGCTATTCACCCACTAGCCCAAGCTACAGCCCGACTAGCCCAAGCTATTCACCAACTAGCCCGAGCTATAGCCCAACAAGCCCGAGCTATAGCCCCACAAGTCCCAGTTACTCACCCACGAGTCCAAGCTATAGCCCAAGCTCACCCCAGTACTCACCCAAGAGTCCTGGGCACTCTCCACAGAGCCCAAGCTACAGCCCAAGTAGCCCCAAATATTCACCAACAAGTCCGAGCTACTCGCCCACAAGCCCGAGTTATAGCCCAACAAGCCCAGGCTATTCTCCTACCAGTCCGAGTTACTCACCAACTTCACCCAAATACAGCCCGACAAGTCCCACATATTCACCGACTTCACCCAAATATTCGCCCAGTTCTCCCAAATATTCACCGGCTAGCCCAGGCTACAGTCCATCCAGTCCGTCCAGTCCGCAATATTCACCAACCAGCCCACAGTATAGCCCAAATAGCCCAACATCGCCACAATATTCACCAACAAGTCCGACCTACAGTCCGACTAGCCCAAGTTACTCTCCAGCCTCGCCTCAATATTCACCTACAAGCCCAACCTATTCGCCTGGTGCTGGGCCTTCTGCAGGCTACTCCCCAACAAGCCCAACTTACAGTCCTACTTCCCCAAGTTATGACACCGAGGAAGACACGGACAGTAAAGCCGATCGCAAACCCAAAACCAAAGGAAGCAAAGGATCTAAACGCAAATAGAAGAAGATTCCTACCATATTTTTTGTCTAAGCTACTTGGTCTTTGTACATATGATACAGTTGAGAAAAGAATAATAACAGTAATAAGAAACCTAAGTTTATTGATCAATTGTAATGGAATTTCGATACTTGTCCTTCCACAAGTTATGAAAACAGGCTTTGTATTGGGGATACAAAACGTCAATTTCTCCAGGTTCCAGAGGACTGTAATCGTAGATTTTGGCGTAACAGTTTGGACTGACGCATCTTCTAATGCAAGCCAACTTGTCAAAGGGATCAAGCTTGAAACAGGCTTGATTTTGCTGACAAGCAGAGGTCATCTCTTTCATGATCAATAAAGTATGTTTATCATTCACAGCCAAGTTACTGAAATCAGAATTTATGAAAAGTCATCGAAGTCATCATTGGGACATGCACACTACCTGAGATCTAGTTCCTCTGGGTCTGTACCCACGTCTAATGATGCGTCAAATTGACGCTTTTCTTGCTCTTCAACTTGCTCTTGGAGCTGATGTTGGCTATTTGTGAACCACGTCAAGTCGTGCACGTGCGGGAGTTGCGTCTTTACCGGCCGCTGCTCCATGGCCAACGCTAGCAGCGTCAGGAACAAGAATCTCGGCAACAACAACGTAAACATAGCGAGCCCGAGCCACGATAATTACAGCTGTGCTCTGGGCTCGGCTTGTTTCATACCCAGCCATGGAATCGCTTTTGCTTCGTAACGCTCTTTATTCCACTATGATTTTATTCAGCAAATGCAACGGGGGTCGAAAACAAGCAAATTTCCTTTTGTTTTCTTAACAAAAATGCTTTGTTTACATTCATTTGGTTGACTCCTAATATTTTGACGGAAAAAATTTCGCCAAAATGGCTAAATGAAAAAAGTGGTATTCCGCTATGATTTTTTCCCAGATTTTCAGCGACGATCAATATGAGCGCACGCTCGGTATAGCGCTATGACAAGAGACAAAGCATGCGGCGACGCCTTGAATGTCTGCAGAGTGAGCCCCCGCGTTGGGGTGGTAACGGTCAATCTAAGAGCTTTTGCCATTGGCAGGCGAAAAGACCGCGGACCAATCAGAGACTCGCTTACTTCAGTCAAAATCGTTTAATGGGCATCGCGTGTTTCCAGAATTGGCAGCTTTTCTCCAAATATGTTTTCCAAGAATTTATGTCATTTTTTCTTTTAGATGGAAAACTTGAATTAAAAAACAAGAAAAAACCCGGGAAAATGTTAGAGCATAAAACAAAAGTGTTGAGTCACTGACAATTTAGCATATTTCTTTCCGTCAAAATATTAAAGGATAAGAAAGAATCCACATTTTGGCCGCAGACAATTTTGGCACTTTTGGCCAATCATTTGGCACTATTATAGAGTAAGAACCTTGGACGTTGTTGTTGTTAGTCGTTGATCCTGGCTTGAGTCGCTGTGTGTGGGTAGCGTCTGTCTGTGACTGTAGTGACTACTGGCTGCTTACTCAGTTGTCTCTAGTTGCGTTCGTTGCTTCTTTAGTGCACTGAGCTGTTGTAGTGAGCCCGACTACTACGCTACTGAAGACTGCTTGGACACCGACAAGGATTGAGTTGACAGAGCAAGGGAATGCGCCTGACAACCTAGAACAGGTAAGCACACAAACCATCCAGACACTTGTCCATAACTTTCTGGACAAAATGGCATTTCTTTGCAATTTGCAAAGTTGACTCTCAAAGTTGGCGCCTTTTTTGCTCTACATAGTCAAGATGGGCAAGTACACCTGTCATTGACCAAGCAAGTACTTGTCTTGACCCTTGAATCCATGCTTGATTGGATGATTGGACATTTGTGGCAATTTCCAGCATTATTCTCTTCTAGAATTGGATCTGAATTTCCGGTTCGGAATCCTATTGATTTTGAGTTTAGTAAAGATACCATCGCGCATCAGCCTTGTATATCTCAAATCATAACGTAGTCGCTTTTCCACTTATGTCCGAATAAGATGCGACTGATTAGAAGCACCGGAGATATCCAGATCAAAGTTTGTTTTGAAGTTATCACCACGTTTTTTGTTTTTATTTTGTTTCAATGAGATGAAATTCCTCGTTAAAACGTCTTACCATGAAACCAAAACATAAACAATCGATCATTGCAATTTCACGAATTTTCAATCTTCTGTATTTTTCAGGCCAACTAATCGTATTATCATCGCAAGTTATAACCGCTTCCAAAAATGTCTCAAGAAGGTGCGAAGCAACAAAACACGGCGTATGGCGTCTTTGTTCAAGCCTGTTGGGCCCAACACAAGCGTCAATACCCCGACGAACTAATTCACAAAGAGATTGAAGAATTTAACAAACAATGCTCCGTTTGGTGGTACAACTTGAGCGAACAGGAGCGCGAAAGGTTCCAAGAAATGGCTGACCGCTCCAATGCTCAGCAAGCATTGCAACAGAGTTACACTCATGTTAACACCAATAATGCCATCCATGCCAACCCAAGCATTGTACAAAACGCTGTTTCAAGTACAAGTGCGGGAGGAATTCCTAGTTTCGGATCCAGTTTTGCCTATTCTGATTATTCCAATCAGTTGGCTGGAGGACAAGTAGTGAATGCTGTTGTGGACCAGTCGGGTACTGTCCTCAATTATAGCACCAATACAGCTCCAGGTACCTATCCATAAGACCACCACTTAGAGTATTTTGAACTTAATTTTTCTCCTTTTTTTTTTAGGGCAAATGATTCAACAACGAACAGTTATGGGTCAAGTACAACAACGTCCTGGACAGCAAGTTGTCCAGCAAACAGGCAAGGGTGGCAAACCCATGAAGGACCCTAACGCACCTAAAAAGCCCTTATCCGCATACTTCCTGTTCTCCCAGGAGGAGAGGCTGAAAGTCAAAGAAGCATACCCCGACTATTCCATCACCGAAGTGGCCAAAGAGTTGGGCCGCAGGTGGGCCTCCATCGACCCCGCAGTCAAAACGAGCTACGAACAGCGGTACCAGGAATCAAGGAGACAGTATGAACAGGCCTTACAGGTACAATTTCATCCAATTTTTTTCCGTTAACCAAAGTATTTTCACAATTTTTTATACTTTTTGAATTGTTGAATTTTTCTCGTGAATTCAAAGTTGTCAATAGTCAAATAGGCCCTAACCATCGCATTTTCACGAATTTTTACTGAAAAAAATATTTTGAATTTTTCTCGTGAATTCAAAGTTGTCAAAAGTCAAATAGGCCCAAACTATCGCATTTTCACGAATTTTTACTGATTTTTTTTTTGTTTTCTTTTTTTTTTTTATTAGGCTTACAAACCTCAGAAAAAGAAGAAGGACCCCAACGCGCCAAAGCAACCCCTCAGCGCGTATTTCTTGTTCAGCCAGGAAGAACGACTGAAAGTCAAAGAAGAGCACACCGGCTACTCAATTTGTGAGGTGGCCAAGGAATTAGGCCGAAGATGGGCCGACATGGCCCCCGAGGTCAAGCAGCGATACCAACAGATGGCAGAAGAAGGCCGGCAAAAATACGACCAAGACATGGCCGCCTACCGCCAAGGAAATTACACACCCTCACCCGACGGAGGCAGGACGCCTTCAGCAGCCTCCGCTGCCAGACCGGCCTCCACCGGGAACACCTCAACCGCTGCTGCCACCATTGTAGCTGTTGCTGCCACTACCAATGCCACCACCGCCCATACGGTGCAGGTGACCACCAACAGTGCACCGACTACACAGTCGTCGACCTCAAATGCACCTGCTTCGGTCAGCTCAGCTGCTGGAGCTACGGCTTATATATCTGGTAGCGATTACAACCTGTTGCAGTAGAACACAACTTCACATGAATTTTTTGCTTTCCTCTCCATTTTGGTATAAGAAAAAAAAATGTAAAAATTGACTTTGACCTGGATTTTTTTTTTTCTGAACTTTTTATTTTTTTCAAAGTGCCTCTATTCGAAAAGTATTTTTGGAGGTTGAAAAAAAAATTAGAACCAGAGTTTTTTAGAGTTTTTCTTCGTTTTGGAGTCAACCGAAATATTGTATTAAGATCTCAATTATTTGCTGATATTTTCTCTGGATTTTGAATGAAAATGTTTGACTCAAAAAATGTTATTAAAAATGCGGGTTATTCAGCCTTCAAAACCTCGTAATAATCTGGTGAAATCTTTTCTTAAGAAAACTTGCAAAAAAATAATGCCATTATGACGAGGAACAAAAAAAAATATTATTACACGATAGTACAAACATGTATTGAAGAAAAATCTCCTTAAATGAGAAGAAGCATGAAAAAAAAGTTGAATTGAGTGCCTCAAATAATTTCTCCATTTTTTGTCCCTGAAGAAAAGAAAGAAAAAAAAAATTAAAATTTTTGCTAAGACTACACAAAAAAGATTCCCACCTTTTGGAAATTTTATGATGACAAACTAATGAGAGAGATTTCAAACACAGAAAACATTACTTAGGTGACTGTTACATAAAAAAGCAAGTTTGCAATTTCTTTTTTAATGAAAAGTGTTTTGAACACTTTTTTCCTTTGCTCTTTTTCTCTGCCTCATCATCTTTATCAATATCATCATTTATCTCCTCAAATTTGCCTCTTTACTCCTCCCTTTGTAGATACAGAATCAACAAGAAAAAAAAAATGTCTTTATTTGCGAGAACCATTATTCCAGTTTTTGGGACTGTGTACTATAGTTGAAAATCAAAAAAAAAAAAAGTAATATCAATACAAAATAAAACCATCGTTCTACACCAAAGGTCTAATGTTATTTTTTAGCTCTAAATCCCCGAAAAAAAATCGTGAATTTTTGTTTACATTCAAGCTACAGAGTGCAGAATTCCTTTCATTTTGACGAATTTTATCATGAAATCATGAAAAAGTTCGTGAAACTTTGTTTACATTACAGCTTCACAGCGCAGAACTCCTTTCAATTTCACGATTTTTTTCATGATTTTTTACTTACCAGAAAAAATCATGAAAAAATTCGTGAAACTTTGGTTACAAGTCAGCTACACAATGCAGAACTCCATTCATTTTGACGAGATATTTTGCGTAGCCGAATGAGGGTTGTGTTTCTTCTTCACCTGATTCACACACTTGTGCGTCAGTCAGTGTGTGTGTTTTGGTGCCGGTTGCTCTTACTGCGGTTTGACATCTCCTGCTCCGGACTCCGCAGGACTGCAGTGCTACTCAGAGAAGCGAAGCCGGCGTACTCCGTACGAGACGCGGTAGTAGTAGCTTAGCGTAGAGTAGCAGTCGTAGTGTGACTAGTGTATATACTACTGCAGTAGCAGTGCAAGCTCACACGTCTACTCAAACCAGCTGATCATCACAAAGTCAGAAGGACTGCTTTCCTTCTCTGCTGCCTATTGTACTATTTTAGAATACCATTCCTTTTATGTAGGCGACCAAGATGAAAATACAAGTGTAGCTTTTGTTGCAACGTCCACCAACAATGTTTCATCTCGATTGCCTACTATTTAAAAGACTTCGCTCGAAATTTGCCCCACAAAATAAGAAGAAAAGTTTCGCGAAATCGACTTTGTCCTACAAGTGGCAGTTATTGTTCTTGCGAATTGCGATTTTATTGATTTGTATGTCGATTTATAACGAATACATTATTCAATAACGATCATTACGCGATAATCTTCATGACGAAATAACACCAACAGACGTATTATACGATAACGATATGTATCGCATTAGGTATGTATCGCAAAATTTTTGCCATTAAAACATTTACTTATTAGCAAAATTTTCAAATTTTCTTTGAATTTACATACAGACTTACTTAGTCGAAATATTTTAGAGTGTGTGGATAGACTCAACTCGCGGTCTAGGACAGCAAATTAATTTGCTTTTTTAACACACCCTTTCTGAGCTAGCCTGCATTATTATGTATGCAAAGTTTCACCATGATCGGTCAGAGGAGTCTAGAGTTATATGGCGGACAAACAAGACTGAAAGCAATCCATGACCGCTCGAAATAATGTCTCATTAACGTATTCAAAGTATACTTTTTCAATTCTTACTTTTTGCTCTTTTTGCGCTAAAATGCTTTCCTGCTTCGAGGTACTTCGCTACAAACAACCCTCTCATCCGATCTCACCCAAATTTTTTGAGATTCAGAATGATGATTCATAAACTAAAAATCCTTTGAATTTTCGCGCTAAAATCTTCATCATTTCGGTCGCTCTACTAATCGTAAGAATTCCGTTACGAAAAATATTGGAATGACAAACTGTTCCCGGGAATGGCGGGAATTAATATTTTCGGGAACTTTTCCAAAAATAAACTGATTTCATTAATAAATCTTATTTGTTTGGCCACTAATTAAAATTCTGAGGACATTTTCGTATTCCCAGATGTAGATTTGGATAATAGACTTTTAATTTCAAGTCAAGATGCCGACCTAGGACTTTTTTCAACCAAAATTCGACATCGTTTAGGTGATGACTCTATAATTGCTTGATTATTCCTAAGACAATAATTCAAACGTGAAAAAAAAACCTGTGAAAAGAAAGATTAATACTATGCAATACGTAAAAAAATAGGCTTTCTTCCATTTTAGAGGTAATTCCCTACGCTGAGTTCATGTTTTTTTACGCCACCTAGAAAAAAATGTCCCACCAGTTTTTTGAACCAGAAATGGGTCTTGCAACCCCTCCCGCTCATTTTCAGCAAAAAGGCCAAAAAAGGCCCCCTTGGGTGTCAATTACAGCCCTCGCTTCGCTCGTGCGTAAAGACGAACCTCGGGGGGGGTAAAGCCTGCCCTCGGAGACACTTCTCCATGATGAGAAAAAAAAATCCTCGGTGGGACACTTTTCCCATGGAAGAAAAAGACATTTTTTCTTAGCAAAAAGCTATG
>LT727903.1:441671-483619 GCA_900157175.1 Oithona nana | reverse complement strand
TTGAAAATTCTTAGATTTTGAAAATTCTTAGATTTTGAAAATTCTTAGATTTTGAAAATTCTTAGATTTTTCCTAGATTTTCGAAATTCTTAAACTTTCAAAATTCTAAGATTTTAAAACTTTTTAACCTTTTAACCTTTGCTCGCGCTTTAAGTTTGAAAAGTTTCAAACTTTTTTCAAGAACAATTTACTTATTGTGTTTGAGTTTTCAGGGGTTTACAATCTTTGTCCCGAAGACAAGATACCGAAAGGTTTGCCCAAAATTGATAAACAAATATATACTGAATGGGGTTATGATTATTTGTTTGGTGGTAAGTTTTTACAAAATAATCTATAGAATTCTAACAAAAATATTGGTTACAATTAGTTCAAATACCACCAACCAGTAATCAAGACTTACATTACCTATCTAATGGAGAAATGATGAACAATTCTTTAATTAATACCAAAAACTGGGTTGCTGGATATCCTCCAGTTTTGTACAATCAGGTCTATTATGGAGCAGGATATTACATTTATTATGATAGTAGCCCTACCTCTCCTAGCCTTTTTGTTTGTGAGAAGAAAGGTAAAGTTCAAATTATTTTCTCTACCAGTCAGTTTTATAAAATGATAATGTAATTGATAGATCCAAGTGAAGATGAGTTAGTGGTTGGCGAAAGTAACTTTGACTACAGATCACAGAACTGTGGGGGCTTATCTGAACCAACAAACACTTATTTGAAAGTGCAAGGCAAAATGACTGATGATTTTGTAGACAAGGATGCTACATTTTGTTCTAATCTTCAAAATCCAACTGGAATGGGTGAAAAGATGAAGAATTACTTGGATATCATAGAATTGCCCTCTTTGAGAAGACCCAGACTGACTTTTCATTATATTGGAGGAACATTCAAAGAAGATGTTGACCCCACAAAATTGCAATTGGTGATGGAACATAGAGAAATTAATTTCAACCTAACTAACTTCGATGACCAGCTTTACAATAATGGCACAGTAGAAAATGTTACTGAATGGAACTTTGCAGATGTGCCACTTCAAAGATTCTTTAGATCCTCAAAGTTAAGATTTGAGGGAGAATTTCAAAGAAATGAGGGAGTCATTGGTTTAGACAATATCAGATTGTATACCAGACAAAAATGTACTCCTAGATGGTCGATTTTGACAGATCACAAATTCACGGATCTTGATAGAATGTTCAAGAGTTGGAGAAGACCTTTGAGTGTCTTTGAAGGATCATATGAGACAATGAGCAATCTTAACCAATATGTTGGGAAACCTGCAAAATCTCTAAGCAAGATTAATGTTGAAGAATGTATGAGGTTAGTCTAGAAAATTCATATCTCCTATTAAAACACAATTAATAATTAAATGATATCTGCACTGCAGGGAATGTTTGCTTAGTTCCTCTTGCAATATGTTTGAATATGACAAAAGTTCAAAATATTGCAACTTTTTACCATCAACTCCACAAAAATCTGCTGCCATCTATGATGTACTATTGCCTGATACTTCAGGAACCAGTGATATCTATATCATGCATTGCTCAGGTGCCCAAGAAAATTTGGTTTCTAACAGTGACTTCTTTACCAGATCTAAAGATCCTTGGGTGATTGAAACAAATTGTAGCAATTCTTATGATGTTCTGGTGTCATTTGAACCAAGTGGAAAAATGATCAGGAAGAAACCTAGCCTACTTGGACAACATCTGTTTTCATACCAAGTGAAGTGTTTCTCAGGAGAGGAAACAAAATTAGAGCAAGTCATTGATGAGCTACCTTTTGGAATAGGCAATGAATACTTGACACTTATCAATCCAATGATGATGTTAACCTATTGGTTTTCTGCTCCATCTAAGTCAAAAATCAATGACATTTTTGACTATGGTATCATTTTGGAGTTCTTCTTAGGTGGTAGCTTGATCTCAGAAATGAGTTATGAAAAAATTCAAACATACAAAGTTGAAGATATAAATGGTGCATTTTACACTGAATTCAATCACCTGGTGCAAAATTTGGACCTGCAAGAATTTGATTCAATCAAGTAACCTTATCATATATGTACCTAATTCATAGCCTAAGGCAAAGCAATTAAAACAATATTTTTAGGGTGTCTCACATTATTCGAAATTTGACAACCCAATCAAATGACTTCAATTCATTTATATTGGGACCTGTGGAATTAGTGCTTGATGTTCCATTTTATGTTGGTTGCTTCCAAGAGGTTCAACCATTTTCAGGAGGAACAACCATCACTGGTGCAATTGATGATATGACACCTGCAGTTTGCATATTAAAGTGCCTTGGTTCAGACACTACCAAACGATATGCATTTTTGAAAAATGGCAATGAATGCTTTTGTTTTGACAATATACCAACAAAAGGTTTGCTATTGTCCAATGATGTTGAAGAAGAAGACAATTGCAACATTGATTGTGTGGGTTCTGATCTTTATAAATGTGGTGGCACAACTTCTGTTTCTGTCTATGTTGCAAGTAAGAATGAATTGCTTTTATGAACTGATAACCTATGAAAAACATGTATTTTTTTACAGCTTGTCCTAGTGATCAAAAAAGGTTTGGAGACTACTGCTACAAAGAACTTGAAACTTCATCTCAACCTTTTAATGACAATGCAAATGAATGTCTAGACATGGAAGGCCATCTGTGGTATCCTGAAAATTCTCAAGAGATGGCCTTTGTAAGACAATCATTTCCTGTTGAAACTTTAGGTGATGTCTATCATCTAGGCATCATTACTATGAGTAAATGGCTTGGTATGAACTTCACTGATGGGACTTTTAGTCCAGGAATCCCATTCTATACAAGTATGAATCTTCAAACAAATTTTATACCAAAGCAATTACATAACAACAATTTTGCCTTACAGACAAACCAGCAAGCACTTTTTCTGATGCACTAGAACCAATCTGGACTTTAAATGCAAACACATGCAAAGTTTATGATCCAGCAGATGATTCCATCAAAGATGACTGCAGAATCTATCCCAATGGAAAAGGAATTTGTAAATTCAAACTAGGCAAGTGATTTTAATTTTCATTTAATACTTTCAAGTAAAAGTCTAGATAATAAGATATTTTTTAACAGCAAAAGCCCAAGGATATGAAAAGTTAGAAGAACTTGATTACAAGCTGCACACAACATCAAAGGCAGATATTCCTACTGATTTTGAAGGCAATGGCTTAATCCATGTAGAATTATTGGAGGAAACTTCTGAAAAGTTGTTAGAAATTGTCTTACCTTACAGCATCATGCTTTCAGAGATTGTAGTTGAAATGCCAAGTGACAAGTCCTTTACAACAGCCAATATAAGTGTTGTTGAACGAGAAGTACAATACCCTAATATTTGGAAGCAAGTTTGGGTAAGTAAAACTTTATTGTAAATTACAGATTGATTTGTACTTCCATCTAATGACAACAATATTTCAGAATCAAACTCTCTTTTATGGAGATGTGCCTCAAGACTCTTCTCTTTTAAGAAGGAGAATAAGTGTAGTTCCTACCATGGCTGATAGAATCCTAATCAACATGACAAGTTCATCCCCTACAGTTTTATTAAAAATGGATTTGTTTGGAATGTCAAATGAAAAAGCATACACTGCAAACCCAATTCTAGATCCAAAAGAATATTTAGACTGTAAATCAGAATACATATTTTATGTGTATTAAGAAAGGGTGTTTCTTAAGCTACATTATTTTCAGATTTGTACCACCAAGAGAACTATGGAAATATGTATACTCATGGAAAATGGATATGTCCAAATGGAGCATTCTTCATCAGATACCACCTAGATATTCACAGGCTATCTAAAACTCTTGCTGACACTTCCATTGCAACTAGTATATTTTACTTCTCTGAGATTGGTACTACAAGCAATGCAAATTTTCAAGTTACCATCAAGGCCCTACCTGTAGCCTTGGTAGTTAGATATCCAGCATATTCTGGACCAGAATTAAGACATGAAATGCCAAATCTTGACAGAGGAGATAGCTTTTGGCTAAAAATGCAATGTACTTCGAACGCAATGGAGTGGTATATTGATGATCAATTGGTCTTGAGCACTGGATCAATTCATGGAGATAGTATGATTGAGAATTTGCCATTAATCACATATCACCAAACAACTGATTCATATTACACAATTAGAGATGTCCATTTAACTTACAGTAAGTACTAAGTACCATATTGATTGAAATCAAAAGCATTATGTTGACTAATTTGGAATCTTTCAGCTCCAGCAAGTGGGATCCTTGACACATTTAGGTGGAGAACCACAGAAAATTCTGCAGCAATGTATTACTATCCTCCTGAAGATTATCATTTTGGAATGACAGCTTACAAAAGAATGCCAGATATCCAGATGAAAGACAGATTCACCTTGTTCAAAGTTTACCAAGAAAAGAGTGGTCCTACAGAAAAATCCATATTTTACCAGCCTATTCAGGGAAAACAATTTTGCTACAGGAATAGTAAGGGAAGTGTTGAATGTAAGTTGGTTTCTGCACATCACTCATCATCTTCTGATGCACCTTATCATTACGGTGGAGTAAGGGGAAAAGGATCACCTGGATGCAGACAAGGCCTTGTCGCTGTTGGAGTTGATTGTTTGTACCTACCACATGGTACAAGAAAGAGCAGACAAGCTTCTTTTATTGCCTGTGCTAATATGGGAGGAGGCCTTTATTCTCCACATGACCAGGTTCAAAACAAAATCATCAACTCTTACATGGATGATGAGGTAAGCATTGAAAAATAGCATGTACTAATTATATTTAAAAGCACCTCAGAATGTTTCTTTTGTTTTTCCTACAGGGCATTGATGGGCTATGGACAGCAGTCAAAAGAGACATTGATGGAGAATGGAGAGTCAATGGTCTCAAAGTCAGCCCTTTTGAAGTTCAATGGGCAGAAAATGAACCCCAAAATGGACCTGGTTTAGATTGTACTGCTATGAAGAAATCAAACAAGTACAAGTTGGTTGCTGTTTCATGTAATGAATTTAATGATTACTTATGTATGGCAGTTAAACCTAACTGTCCTGAAGGATACACTTGGGTGCCTGAAATTGGACAGGGAAAGTCCTGTTTCCGAATCCATGGTCCAATTATTGATGTAAATCCAGCAAGTCCATCAAATGGCCATTATGATGTGACAATTGGAGATGAACTCTGTGCAAGAGATAAGACTAGGCTTTGGACTCCTGAAAGTTCAGAGGAAATAGCAGGAATGTACACATGGACTCAAAAGTCTGATGTTCATCCACCTATTTCATCAAGTATTTATTACCTTTTGGGTATTCACAGATACAGAAATGTTGACAACACTGGAAATGAAAATTTTTGGAATTACAACTCTAGAAACGAACTTTCAGATTCAACAGTAGATATGTTTAATGGTCAATATCTCGCTGGAATGACAAGTCCTCAAGCCTACCTTTACTCAAATTCTATGGCTACAAAATCACAGAGAGGAACTAGTGCACCACTTTACACATTTGGACTTTGTCAATATACAGAATCCACAACTGTATTGGGAGAAACCTGCAAGTTTCCGTATCGATACAAAAGCAGAGTGTATGATACATGCATAACAATTGATTCTCCACTTGGCACCCCCATGTGCACAACTCAGACAGATGGCTTTGGAGATCTCATAAAAGGTGGAATTTCAAGGTGCAGTAATACAAATAGAACTGTTGATTGTCCTGTTGGCTTTTATTGGATGCACAAAGTTCAAACTTGTTATAAAATGTCATCAGCAAGGATTCAAGATTCTGTACAAACCTATCAGGAAGCAGAGACCAAATGTCATAGTCAAGGAGCAAGACTTTTGCAACTTAGATCTCATGAAATGCTTCAAGCTCTTTTTGATACAAGACAAAGACATTTTCAAACTGGAGAAAACTATTTCTATTATTATCAGGGGTCAATAATTGCAATTGGCATGAAATATGGTGACTTGGACGGTGATCTTACAATGTACTACTCTGATATGCAACCAATGGACCCAGTATTTTATAAAGATGAGATTGAAGCTTTATGGGCTCCTGATCAACCAGATGCATTAAATGAGTGTGTTGGCTTTAAAGAAGGTGGTTTCCTAGTAACATATCCTTGCAATGATACAAGTGTTTTCAATGATGGGACTGAAGATGTATCTAAACCAGGACTAGCATACATTTGTGAAGCTAAGACTATCAAAACTATTGGAGCAACAGTGGAAGCTTGTCAGTTTCCTTTCATCTACAAGGGAAAAGTTTATGACTCATGTGCTTTTGACTTCATTGAAGGTCTTAATCCAAATGGTGAGCCATGGTGTGCATTAGAAGTGAATGAAAATCAAGAAGTTGTTAACACAAGATGGGGGCTCTGTCAAGATGAAAGACATGTCATTGTTACTGGACCTGGCAATGGAAACTTTTGTCCCATACCTTTTATTTTTGACAGAGTTTACTATGACAGGTGTACAAGAATCGATCATACTAAAGAAAAAAGATATGGTGGGTTCTTTTGGTGCCCAGATCCCAGCTATATGAATCAAACAGTTTTTGGTAGTGTCTATGTTGATGGTGAACCAGTGGGAACATGCCCAGAAATCTTACACCCTCAAGATGGTGATTGTGCTGAGAATTATGATGCCATTTCTGATAGCATTTGTGTTAGGGTCTCAGCTTACCCAGAGATATTTGATGATGCTCAAGAAAAGTGTCAATCAGAAGGTGGTTTCTTGTTACATTACTTGAACAATGAAATTCATAATGGCCTTGCCTTGCTACTAGCAGAAAAGCACAACAAGCTTAACAGAATGAGCAATGTCAAGGCATTCTGGATTGGAGCAAAATACGATGAAAATTGGCATTGGACACATAATCCACAGACTTTTCTAGAATACAATAATTGGGAAGGAGATATTGTAGATATTGGCTGTAGTGCCACAGGCTGCAGTGCTGACATGGCTTTGACAGTTTCTTCTAACTACAACCCAGAGGAGGTCAAAGCTTATCCTACATGGATTGCTGGAGATAAAGGATTTGCCAAGCCTTACATTTGTCAATCCAAATGCTATAAAGGGTATCATTGGTTTCCAGAATCACAAAGGTGTTTAAAAGTGGTGCATACCAACCAAAAGACAACTTTAGGTGATGCCATGATGAAATGTTCAAAGGATAATGCAAGACTGATGCCAATCAAAAGATGTGAAGATATAAGCTCTCTTATGCTGGAAATTCATGAACAATTTTCTTTGAATGAAGAACAATACTTTATTGGACTTTTTGGTTTTAACAAACCTGGAAACTCTGTTTATCGAAATTGGAGAGAAGATGATGTTTTTGATTCATTAGGGTTTGGAAACATTGAAATGGATGCTACCACAGGCACTCTTTGTGAAGAGTCAGTTCCAACAGCTCCAAAAGAAGAGTATTTTGCTACCATGAATATTGAAGATGAAGATAACATGGCCGTTGAAGTAATCAAATTCAATCAACAAAACTATGCGGATGCTCGCCATGAGGCTGGATATGTATGTGAGAAAGAGGATTCTTGGGGGTGTCCAGATGGATATCAAATGAATTTTGGCAAGTGTTATAAACTTTTCAGAACAACATTACCTCAAACAGAAGCTGAGCAATTTTGCTTTGAACATAATGCTATCCTTGCCACTCCAAGAACTTTTATTGAAGGTGAGTTCATTGAGAGCTATGTAAATGCAATGAATGATAATCTAGAGGATGGACAAGAAAAAGCCCATAACATTTGGGTGAGTTACAGACAAGTTGATCCAGAAGATCCTGTATTTTTTACAAAGTTTGAGGGGAAATCTGCATCAAATCTAAGAACAGAACAAGGAAATTGTCTCATTATCAAAGTCGATGATGGTGGTATTCATCAAGGACTACATAGAAGACTTTGCAATGATCCAGCCTTCTTTATATGTGAAAAGAATGAAACATTGAAGATGGAGTTACAACCATATGTGCCTCAACCACTTGCCATATTTCCACTGTCCTTGAAATCTGGACCCAAAGAAGCTACAGGTCATGATTTGGTAGGTTTGGAAACAAATGTGGCTTATGACCTCCTTTGGACTCCTGCAGGGCTTTTTGGAAGCCCACTATTTGATCCTCAGTTGCTACATACCTCAAAGATAGCATATGATCTAGAAGGTCTTACTCCAATTCACAATCAACTAACTTTACTTTTCTGGTTAAGGCCAGCAAAGCATGGAGCTGACAGATTTATTCTTAAAGCAGAAAAAGGAGACAAAAGCTTTGCAATCAAACAATTCCAGAAAAGAATTGGAGTTACTTTTTCTGGGCAAGGTGGAGAAGTAACAATAATGAGCTCAGAGGATTTTGAGTTGAACAAAAATGAATGGAATTTTGTTGCCCTTTCATTCAATGGAAAAGAAGATGAAAATTACATATTCATCAATGAAGGCTATGGGTATGATTTGAATTCAACTTCATCTTTTAACTTGGAATCTTATGATTGGATCAATTTTGAGAAAGTTACAATTGGAGGCTATGAAGGTGAAGCTATGCTTCCTTTTGAAGGAAGTATAAGCTGCCTTCAAGTGTTCGGTTATGCTATGGATCATGCCACAATATCTATGAAAAAGCATTGTAATGACTTACAACCTGAAGAGAAAAGAACTCAATGTTATCCTGGAACCCATTATTATGATGGATACTGCTATAAGATCATGAACACTCAATACAAATTCTCTGAAGCTGAAGTTGCTTGTTTACCAGAAAGTGACAGTTTCTACAACTCAAAGTTGATGTGGATAGAACACTTGAATCATTTCGATTTTGTATCTCAACTTGTGAAAAAAGAGACAGGATATTTGACGTTTTGGGTTGGGCTTTCAGACATGGAAACTGATGGATTTTATACCTCAAGTAGCGGAGAAAACATTACTGGTTCAGGCTTATCATTATTTAACGATCAAAGTGTAACCCCGTTGCCTTGTACATTTGGAATGTACAACGAAGCAGGTTATTTGCGTACATCCAAATGTGATGAAGAGAGAGTTGCAGTTTGTATTACTAAACCACTCTATGCAATTCCTGACTTTCATTGTCCAGATGGGTTCTATCCATATCAGTCAAAATGCTTGTTTCCAAGTCAACAAGTCAAAACTTTTGATGCTGCCAAGAAACTATGTGCTAGCAAAGGATCTATTGTTTTACCAATCAAAGATCAGCAAACTCATCAATTCATAAAGGCTTGGGGTCTAAATGCAGTTGGCTCAGACATTTGGATTGGTCTTCAAAAGCTCAAGCATGTCCAATTCTTTGATGATGATCCATCACTCTTTCATCCACTACAAGAAGACTTTATTGAAGAATACACCTATACTGATGATACACCTTATGAAGACAAAATAAGTTATGACTTGGACAAGAAAAAGTTTAGTGATGAGTGTCTGTACATGAGACAAGCTGAAAAATATGAAACTTTAGATTCACCTTGCAGTAAAGAAAAGGGATTTATCTGTGAATGGACAGCACCTGAATGTCCTGAAGGATATGAGTATGCAGCTCAATTAACAGATGGTAGAACATGTCATGGAGTCATTGTATCTGGTGAGGGAGATTTTGAAACTTCAACTTGTGATACTGGGACTGACCTTTTGAGGTCAAAGTTTACACCAATTAGTCCATTGCAAATGGACAGATTCAGAAGGCAATTTGTTGAAAATATGGGAGTTTGGACAGGAACTTACATGGATGGAACTGGCCAGTGGACATTGAATGAAGCAGAGATGTTGAGTGATGATATCAAAGATCTGCGAAGAGCAGACTCAGAACCTTGGCAACCAAATGACTCAGTTTTAGATGTAAATGGAACAACTGATGGATGTGTTGAAGTTACAAAATATGGCTTGCTTCACACTCAATTAAAGGATGGATGTCTTGAGACTAAAAGTCCTGCCTGTGAGTACAAAGCTTGCATGACAACAAGTGGCAAAAAATGCCTGTTTCCTTTTGTCTATGACAATCAAACTCATCCTGAATTAACCTACACAATTTGTTCTGGTTTGGATGTTTACAGACCTTGGTGTCCTACCAAGCTATCTGATGACTTGCATGTCTTAGAGTGGGGAGATTGTATAGATGATTGTCCAAGAGAAACAATCAATTCAGCATGTTTGCAAGATCCTAGATTTCCTTCTTTTGCTGATGGTTCAGATCAAGCAGTGAACTACACAAGCAATTACACTACTGGAATCAGTTTTGTCACTGATGAGCTAGACTTTGTGGCTTTTGATTGTCCACAAGGCTATGTCTTTGAGGGTTCCAAAAACAAGACTCACTATGCCATTTGCTTGAATTGGGAGTTCATCTACCTTTATGATGAAGACACAGTCTGTGTCCCTGTTGAATGTCCACCAGTTCCTTCATTTGTGGTTGGAACACCGATTGGTGAAAGTAACCTAGATCTTGTCAATGATCCTCCTCAATACTTGGATGTAGCTCAGTTTTCCTGTCCTGAGGGATACACTTTTAAAGTTTTTGATGATATGCCCAATGACAATGGTACCTTTGATCTCATTGAAGATGTATTTAACATCAATCTTACTTGTTCTGACTATGCTGATTGGTTACCACTCACTGTTCCTGAATGTATCCCAATCAATTGTACTGATGAGCCAGTCTTTGTTAACAATGATAACAAGGGAATGTATGATTGGGATGGACAAAATAAGAGTTTTGGAACTGTCATTAGATACTATTGTGAATTACCAGGATGGGGATTCCCAAGCAGTGGAGGAAACGAAATGTTCAATGAGTGCCAAGCTGACAAGTCATGGTCTCTTACAGAAATTGACGACTGTATCTGTGAGTAGCATCTTTGTATCTTGTTAAAGCTGAGAGATCAATGATCATTCTTACAAATATCCTTTTCAGTACTTCCTTGTCCTAAAGGGCCACCAGAAAAACCTTTAGGTGGTTGGTTTTGGTATGACCTTGAGAATTCTAAATACAAATGTCCAAATGGCTACATGTTTGAAAGTGGAAACTACCCCTATTGGTATTCAAATTGCACCATAGCTAAAGTTTGGGATCCACCTGGCGTTGAAAAGTGTATTCGTAAGTGCTTTTTTAAAAAAAAATACAGTATTAAAACGATTAAAACATATTGTACTGTTAAAAGAACATAACATCTGCTTCTAACAGCTCGTATTTGTGATTATGAACCTCCACTTGCTTACAATCTGATGGATGTTATTTGGCCTAAGAAGGATAATAAGTTGGGCTCAAAAATAACCTACAGCTGTCCTTTTAGAACTGGTACAACTACAAAACAATTGAAAGGTGCAATCATAGAATTTTTCTACCATTACATTCTATGAAAATACATAATTTATATTCAGAGCAATACGTGCAATGTATATGGGATAAGGACACCGATGAAATGGTTTGGTGGCCACCAGGAATTGAGGATTGTACAAGTAAGTATCTGACATACTGTCACTTTTACAAAATAGCAATTTTCCCCTTAGTAAATACATAGTACGGCCTCGAGAAATACATACAAAAAGGTAAGACATGACGATGTGAGAAATGAGTATTGATCATCTTTACTTCCACGAAAAAAAGGTTGCGTGAATTCAAACTATAAAATTCCTACAATTTCCAATATATTTTTCCAATTGTTTCGAAAATCGAAATACATCGTCTCAAACATGAATGTACCATTTTTTTGGTATTGTAAGGATTACATTTACATACATCAATTTACTACTGCTTTGTAACTTCAATTTCAAAGGGCTATAAAAGGCATTTGTTTACTGTGTGAAGTCTGGACGCAATCCGTTTTGTGTCCCTGAAGCGCAAAGGTATTTGCACCCAACCTGGTGCCAGTATGGGCTTTCCAAGCTTTGATGATACGATAGCAGCCGGGCTCATGGTTCTACTGCTCAAAAAGCGCGCGGCGAAGGGCAGAAGAGGAGCAAGACAGCAAAGCAAAAGAAAGCAGCAGGGAGTCCCTTTCACTCTTCACAGTCTTCAAGAGCCTGACGATGGATTCAGACGGTGAACAGAATTCTCCTGAAGGAGGCCCAGAGTCTTATGAAAAGTTTCGCGGACAGCGAAGAAATACAGACTTTTCCCAAGCTGATAACGACCTTAAACGATTTTTGTCAGAACGTGAAGAAAATAAGGAAGGTTCAAATGAAAATATCCAACCTATCACTAGGTGAGAAAAAAAAACCAAACTTTTTTCAATTCAATTTTTGCTGATGAACACGGATGACAAAAGTTTTTAATAAGTTGAAAGGAATCAGCCAAGGAAAAATCAAAAGTTCTTTTCATCATAAAGTTTGCTAGAATTTCCTGGGTTTTTTTTCTTTTTACTTTAGGCAGCAGGAAAGAGAATGAGAAGAGTAAGCAGCGAGAAGGAGGATGGACTAATGAAATCTTCTTTTCTACTGACGTGTGAAATGTGACAGCAGCTGCAACAAACGAGACTATAACTTTACACTATAATCTCATTTTCTCTCAGCTCTCAAGTCTTGGCAGAAAATTTCAACTTGAAGTAGGAATTCTATAAACTTTCATTGTTAAACAATTACCATTATTTGTTGCATAATACATTCAACAGGGGGTGTAGCTCCAAATACTAATTTTAAATCTTCTTAACTTATTCTAAATAGATAATTTATTTTATAAGTAAACAGTAGTACAAAATATACTTACAAAACTAAACTCCGTTTTTTAAAAGAAAGCAAGAAAAGTGAAAATCAATTAAAGTGAAAAAAACAAAAAAACAAAAAAAAACTTGCATCGTCCGGGAATCGAACCCGCCACCTTGTAAATATTAAGAAAAATTATAATTATTTTTCAGCAATGCCAAACGTGACATTTTCCCAACTAAAGTTTTTGGTTCGGTGGAGAAACTAGATGACATAATCACCAAAAGCAATTCTATCGAAAGCTCATCCGATTTGGAATCCAAAGAATCGTTAGGCATTCCATTCAATTCTCCACCAAGATGTGGTTCTTTGGGGACCAAAGATTTGCAAAATCTTCGCCTAGCAGGCAACAAAGGATACTGCCCGGCACCAATGAGTCCACAAATCAACAATAGAAGGTTCAGATTGGAAAGTTCAGAATTTTGGTAAGCATTTGAATTTCAAATTGGAAGTTCTTTCAATTCGTAGCATCGATGGTAGTAGTGAGAGAAAGTCGAAGAATAAATCTTGATTGTACCTAGATCAGTAGACCATAAGAAACATTAGCTTAAATTACATTGGTCCATTACTATACTGTTACGCTCTATTTCGTTCGACATAATGGTTTCTTATCTTGCCAAATCTAATGTTATGGCGATTACAAAATCAATAAAGCCTTTGACAACAAAATTAAAAGGGCAATATAAAATGGTTCCAAAAGGACAACTAAGCTCATTTTTATACATTTTTTAGCTCCTCTGAACATCAAGATCCTGTTAATACCGACGATGTATTTTCCTTGCCAGTGATTGAAAATCCCGAACATCAGACGTTATGGTATTCCAAATACTTTCTGGGCAAATTCCATCACAATTACGTTGGCCAGGACAATGAAAAGTCACCATTTGTTCTATCAGTGGTTGAAGAAAAAAGTTTTGGCAAATCTCTTTGTCGTTGCATTTTGTGGACTAAAGATGGACCCAAAAGGCTGGTCGTTCAAGGAGCACAAAAGACGAGAAGTGCGAAAACGATTTTAGGTCAATTTGGGTTCAATGAGCACATAAACAAGGAGGTGAGTTTATCATTTCGGCCATAATCATACCTTCTACCGCTTTCAACCTTTTATAGTCCCAACTTACTCCATATATTATGTTCAATTCTGACGTAGTAGTTGTGAATGTGACGCAGTTGAAGAGAACTAGAAAGCTCAAAAAACTATTCATTGACAAAAGCAACTGAGCCTCGTCTTGCTATTGTCTCTCTTAGTCCACGACCGCGATAATTTTTCTTAATACATTAATCTTCAAACTTCTATGAAATTCAAAATTCTTAAAAAAGCTTAAACATTCTTTAAAATACTTTGGCAAACAACGTCAGACTTTGCAGTCTACGTAAGATAAGACAAATGAAATGTGGAGAAATACTGTGCGAATTTGAGTAACTTTTTTACTTATGGGACCAGATACCAAAGCTACTCGCGATCAAAAAAGCCAAAGAAAAGCATCAGCAATCGATACGTAATAGGATACCTAGCCAAAATTACACCTGGTCATACAATCATGAATAAAAACATTGTGAGAGTACATATCAACTCTCTAGAACTATTACAACCCATGACCGCAAATCCTATTTCGTTTGAATGTTCCCGCGTTTTGTGGTACGTTACTTCAAAAGGGATCAGACAGACAGTACTAGACTCGACCTAGCAAAACGCGGGAAAATTCAAACGAAATAGGATTGGCGGTCATGGGTTGTAATAGTTCTAGAGAGTTGTCTCTAATGATAAAGAGAGACTTACTTTTTGTATCGAACGTATCAAAAGGACACTTTTGGTAGCTGGAAGCGTACCTAAGCGCAAATTTTGCTGCGTTTGTAAATCTCTGATTGCAGCTAATGCTACGGAATTGGTAGGAAGTGGCAGAGCAGCTGAGGAAAAAGAAGAAAAGAAGATTACTTCGCTCGCTTGCCCGTATAAAAAAAATCTTAGAAACTTACTTCCACCTTTCTTTTGAGTATAGTAGGAGTTGGTGATGAAAGTGGGCTGTCCAGCAGGGTCCAAAGATTGCTTCATAGCCAGCGTTTTGTGAACACCATCAAAGGTAGTTAATTGAGTAAGTTGCAAAGAGGAAGAAGAGGTACCGCGAGGAGATACATCAGGTACGTACTCAAACTGCAATAATCAAGTCTTGATAAACTACGTTTAGAAAGGCCTTGAAAGTGAAAAAGTAGGGCAACGAGATAAGAGGAAAAAAGAGGAAAATCGAGTGAAAAAGTCTAAGTTGGAAAGGAGAAAGTCTCTTTAGTTCTTACCTGAAGAGTGATGGTCCAATTTAGCACGAGATCGTCTTGAAATGGGCGTCCTTGAAGGGAGACCACATGCGTTTGGCTAGGGGTTGAAATGAGGTCTCTGACTGAGACCAAGCAAAGCCCCAGGAATCGATGTCCCACCGCCCCAGGAGATGCATTGTCACATATACGATCCGGGGGTCTCTCCAGTGTAGCTGTTGCAGATTCCCATAATTCCACTAAAAGCTCAAACGACTTTTGCCGCGATATGTGACTGGAAAAGAAATTATCTTAGATGATATCTTTCCACTCCAATGACTCCAATTGAATTTGAGAAGAGAAGTGTGACGTCAATGTTGGAAAGGCGAAAGCAAGCAAAAAAGGGAGTCCTTCTACTTATTGTTTTCTAAGAGAGAAAAGAGACAAAAAATGTACTTGACTTGTCACAAGGTAATTAAAACTACGAGACGAGGTAACTAATTACAACTACTTGCAATTAAGTATCTAGCGTCATATCAATTAGAAATGCCTTATCTGGATCCTTCTTTTACTCATATGTATATTCCTTTTTCAAGCACTACTACTTTACAGACAGCTAAGCAGGCTTTCGACACGGTAAATGTCAAGTTCAGACTTTCACTTGACTTTCCAGTCATTTTCAATTAGAACAAACTTCTACGGGGGGTCTACGTGTCTAGTAACTAAAGCTTTTTCGTTCATTATTCGAAAAGAAACGACGACTCACAATTTAAAAAGATGTCCGCCGGGCCAAGTGAATTCCCTGCTGCTTTTGGGTCCATTTTTGACATGCTCTGTCGGCATGGTGTTATAACGTTGAGCAGGATGGTCCATTTCGAGGATCACATAAGGATGAAAGGGCACAGCAGCAGTGCTACTACAACAGACTTGTTGGTCTTGATCTTCAAGCAGAGTGGCCTTCAACACAGAGACTTGAAGATAGTCTTCACAATCCTCCGAGCTGTCAGTCTGATTCAGAGAGGGCGAGGAATACGAAGAAGGACTTTCCACAAATATACCACTGGTGCCACCGTCAGATGCCTCCTGCAAACAGTATACTCATGCTAATTCGTTTTCATCTGAGAATACTTCACACTACACGGTGTTTGAAAATCACAGAAAAAGTCTCATTCAACATTGCGAGCGAAGCGAGCTACGTTTACCTTTTAAGCAAACTGCCAAAAGCGGTCCTTTTTAGCGAGTTTTTGAAAACCTGATGCTTGCGGTCAAACAGTGTTACAAGACAGGTCACTTTTAATTGGACAAAAACTGATGGAAAATGCCAAAACTCGAAAATGCGGCATTTAGAGTAATTTTCAAACAATGTGCACTATGGCAAACCATTCTGATTTTGCTTGAATAATCTGAATTCAGCCACGAAAACATTGATTTTCCGTCGAAGTTAAAACGACATTCTTGGACAAAGAATAAGTTTTTGTTACAGTGTGCAACACACAAGCAAACTTCTGAGCTTCTTTTTCTGCTCAAGTAAATAAAAGATTCTTTTGATGTGCGGCGACAAGGCACAAGTGTGTCTGTCTGGACAAAAAGATTCTATGGATTCTTACCTGACAGAGTTCAGCTAAAGGTGGTAGATCACAGTCAACACTTTTGAGCACATTGATAATGGCAAGCTGAATGAGGTTGAGTGCTTCACAATCGGTTTCAGGTTCCGACCATGCCGCTTCTAAGTTTACATGACCCGTTTGTCTGATGTGTATCATGTTGTCTTCTATATTTTGTCTAGACAACTTACACTCGATTCGTGTTTGCATCAGCGTCACATTCAAGCGTGTCTCTGTTACAGTATTTGCCGATATTTTATCCACTGTGACATCTGCAGAAAATTGAGCCTCGATGTCCATTGAAATGATCAAGTTTTCTTCATCACTTTTTTCCACGTCGATTCGTCTCACTTTAGGCAAGTCAGATACAACCAAGCGTTGATATGTGATGTTATACCCCTCCTGCAAAGACAAGCAAATGACACTAATTTCCTAGTATGTGCATTTGTCATAAGTGTGCATAATTGGGATTTTCCTTTCCTCCTCAGTCCTCCTCCTCTGTCTTTTCTGAAACCCTAGTGAAAGTCATGCAACCTTATAACATTGAAGTGCATCTCTTCTAAGAGCCCCAGTATATATTTTTTCCTTTCGGGCAGTGCTGGAAAACCTCCTTTTTGCACAAAAAATATTGCGTTAACTAAGCAAAACTTCTCTGTTTGGGGCCTTAATTTCAGCCTGCTAAAAATCAATTGAAAAGAGTAGTGCACGTTGTTTGAAAATCACAGAAAAAGTCTCATTCAACATTGCGAGCGAAGCGGGCTATGCTTACATTTTGAACGAACAAAAGAAAATTAAAATTGCCAAAAATTGTCCATTTTGGCGATTTTTTGAAAATCTGAAGCTTGCAGTCAAACAGTGTTACCAGACAGGACAAATTTGGTTGAAAATGCTAAAAATAAAAATTCAAATGCGACACTTTGAGTAATTTTCAAACAATGTGTAGAAGGTCTCTTTTTAGCGCACGCCTTATTGTTTTCAGATAAAGAGCTAGTTGATTTACTGATCTTTTTTTTCTCTTCACGTTGCTTGAAAAGAGGTTTTTCTTTGCGTTTCCCACTGCTAATGGTCCTGCGGGCCATTAGCATGCAACAAGCCTTCTCTCGCCTCAACCCAAAAGCATCTAGGCCTTACTTATTTAGTCTGAACTTTGAAAGCAGCAACAGAAAGTAAAGGAGTATCAAATAGGAACTTTTTTCTTTGCAACACAGTATTTGAAAATCACTCAAAAAGTCTCATTTTATAACATTGCGAGCTACGTTGATTTCCACAGACAGAATTGTCGCGGCAAAAACCAACATTAGAATCTAAAGGGGGCATATTGCGTGGTGCAAAAATTCAAATGAGACATTTTGGATGATTTTCCAACACTGTGTCCTTCACTTTCATAGGATATCTCTCAAGTCTTCAAGTTTCTTAGGCGAAAAACTAGGCTATGGTGGCTCCTACTACTGCTGCTGTCAAGAAGGCCAAGAGAAGATGAGTAGAAAAAAGTTTGTCTTACGATGACATGGCCCAAAGATGAAAATTAATTTGACTCCAGAAACCGTTTTGGGAAAAGGGTTTGAGTTTTGGGTAGCTTGGAGATTTCATTTCCTTTGAATTTTTACGACTACTTCTTCTGCTTTGGAGAACTCCGTTGCATTAAAAAAAGATCCCAACAACAGCAGCAGCCGCAATCTTTGGAGGGGGTTCGATCCGCTGCTGCTGCTATCCAAATATCCAATACAGAATGGTATTTCAATGCATCGGGAACAATAGAAAGAAGGCCACAGTGTTGGAAAATCACTCAAAAAGTCTCATTTTACTTACAAAATTGCGAGTGAAGCGAAGATATTCGAATTTTCGCGCCATTTTGTGTTTGTTTTGATTTGCCAAAGTTTGCCCCCCATCCAACACCAAAACTCGCCCCGTTTTGTAAACAAAACAACACTAAAATGCGACTTTTTGTGGCCAATTTCAAACACTGTGAATATAGCCATGGTAGCAGCCTAAAAAGATTGGCTTCGCTTCTTCTTCTACTGAGAAGCGCGGAGAGGACTTTAGAAAGCATATCATTGTGCAAATTGTCCTGATAGGAACCAACCCAAGCAAAAAGCCCATTTTTTGCTCCATATGCCTCATCTTTTTTGCTAGCTCTGCCTCATTTGCAGCTGAGAATTGGATTAAAAAGTGCACCAGCCGGCCGGAAGAAAACGCAACTGTGAAATGAAAAATCTTAGTTGAATTTAGATTGTGAGAAAAGCAGCTTTCACAAATTATGCAGTGCATTTCATAAGAAAATATTATCTTTTACTCCATTTTTTAGGGTTCTTATAATATTCGTGAAGAAGAAGAAAATGGGGTTCTGTCTTCTTGCAACACTATTCATGCATCAGTGAACGTGAGCTATGGCCATTCCTACTTCTAGCACACTGCTTCTAGGGTTTTAGAAAGCAAATACTGTACCATCAGAATTCGTCCTTCTTTGCTTCTGTCGCCGTCAACTGATGTTGGAAGAAGAAGAAAAGAAGAACATTTGCTCTAATGTTGGAAAGATGACAATTTGAAAAGAACATCTTGAAAATGTCACATATGTAGTACTACCAAGGATTTGCAGACCCCCCCAACACCCCAAAAAAGATGGCTTTTAGATCCCTTTACTTCGTTTTATTGGCCTTTTTCCAAAGACCTTTTTTATTGTTAGAAAAAAGAGAACAAGAATATAGAGGGATCACGATTCACGACCTCATTAAGTTAATTACCTATAGGCAAAGATAAATTACCCAAGATTGATGATTATGCACTAGATGCCATCATCATATCAAAAGACTTGTCTTTGAACCTCCTGCAGTTCCTTTTTGGGAGGCATGATGCGACGTACTGTGTAAAGGCAAGCTGCATCCTTTCACAAAAGACTTTTGATGTCTCTGATGGGAATTTTCAATTGTGGAAATGCTACTACTGCACATACAGAATAGAAGTTTAGTGAGAATGCAAAATTTCCACTTGCTCTACCTTCCTCTCTCCTTGGCGTTCTAATGAGTCGAAGTTGCAAAAGCCAAAACTTTGTTTTCTCATACGATGAATTCGGATGCGGCTTTAACTGCAGTAGTGGCAACGTTTTCCACACGACTTTTCAGTTTTAACCAAATGAGTTTTTCTTCTTTTATGCGTTGGTAACTTGTAAAATACATGCTTGTACTGGGGTAGTACTTGCGGGAATAGCTGGGCTGGATATAGCGATACAGCTATAAATTCTTAGAAAATACCACGGCAGCTTGGAAAAATCCTTACTATCTTCCAACTTTGTTAGTAAGTTGTATCTTACAAACGTGTAGCACATTCTAAATACTCAAGTTTCACTTTTCTCGTGAAAATGAAGTGTGATGTAGCATAGCAGTACAATTGCCATTGCGTTTTCACGATTTTTTCGGCCAAATATTATTTGGTAATTTTTTCGTGAAATCAAAGGGAAAATACGTTTATTAGAAGGTTGAAATTAGTACATTGAAAAGAAAATTCGCACTATTTCTACCTGCACTAAAAGAATTTTATTGCATCTTTTATGGTAGACTTGGCAAAAAAAGTGACAAATTCGCCCGTCATGCTCTTCATCCAAAATTCGCCGAAAAGAAGATTTTCTGGGTTTTTTTACTTGACTACTTCTTACCAACTTTTTTTATTGCCTTCATGAAAAAGTTTTTACATCCATTTTGGAGTTCTCAACATTTTGAAAAAGTCCATCGACGGTCGACCATCCAAGTCTAACTGAATTGACGATTTTGACATTTCAAAAATAGATTTTTCACGTTTTACTTTAGGCTCCGGAAACCGATGGAAAGGCCCTTTAGAAAGCTTTTATCCGCTCTAGTAGTTTTAGAAACGGTGGGAAAACGAAAAGAGCATGTCACCAACTACCATAGTAGTCGCATGGTCAATTCCATCTGAATTTAGGCAAGAAAAGGGAGGAAGAGCAAGGGAAGGGCCATTAAGGCCGATGCTGGAGCCATTTGAGGGGATTTTGATGCATGAGAATCGTTATTCGCCAGCGAATTGTGGCAGACCACAAGGGAAACTTGAGTAGAAATGTGGTGAAATCTCCTACTCAGTCTGAGCCCATCCTCAAGCTCTTTGAGGTCATTATAAGCTGCAGGCCCTACGACCACGACAGCATTGTCACCAACCACTGCAGCAGTCTGCACCTCGTAATTCTGGTAATGGGAATCTTGGTCTACTTCACTTTGTTTGAAAATCAATACAAAAAGTCTCATTTTTTAGTTTTTTGCGAGCGAAGCGAGCTACAGGGTGTCCCAACAAGTTTTAGGTTAGATGGAAAACTTTTAGTAAAAATGTCAAAGCCACGCGAAATTAGAATTTTGTCAAAAAATTTCGTCAAATTGAAGGAAGATCAGCACTGCTTAGCATGAATGTTTACAAACTTTCACGATTTTTTCGCATTTCATTTGCGTGAATATTGAAATGAGATCTTTTAAGTGATTTTCAAATAGCATAACTTTTGATGCCGAAGGATTTGAAAAATATGTCGAGTGCAAAATCAAAAAAGATCAAAAGAAAAAGGTGGCTGGAGTGAGACGAAAATCCCATTTCTCACATCTTTTGAAGGAAAATTCGATATAGACTACATAAATAAATTCTGCATACAAAGATTTTTATTTTATCGCAGTTGATATCATAGATATCACATCTTTTAAAAAACAGTGGATTTTGATTCTCATGCTGCAAACCAACCGTAAAAAAATTGAATTCAGTGGGATTTTTTCCCAGGATCCTGTGGAGTCTCTTCGAAGCTGACTCGACTCACGTATCCTTCATCGGTATTGGGAGAAACGTCTCCATCTTCTTCAGCTGCTGTCAAACGTGCTTTCTTTCTGGGAGGCGTACAGAGTTCTTCATTTAATTCATTATTACTTTGCCAACTGTCTTGCATCACATAAATACTCATAAGCAAAGTGGAATAATGGCTGAATTTTGACTCATGCAGGTTTAATAGTCGTTCCAGATTCAGAGGCCAAAGTGGACAAATGTTAAGAACGTTGCGGGCGCAAAAAATGGAGGCTGCGGCAATTTTGGCTTGTTCTACGCCAGCTAATATGGCTTCCTGCAAAGAAAATCAAGAATTAAACTCCGGTTATTCACAGTGTTTGAAAATCTTGCCAAAAAAGTCTCATTTGCGCCTACTTTCTAAGAAAAATCTACCAAATTCAGAAAAGACGTAAAATTCGTGAAAGTTTGTTTACATTCTAGCTAAGCAGTGCAGATGTCCCTTTCATTTGACGAATTTTTTCAGTTTGATGGAAAATTCAAATGAGACTTTCTTTGGAAGATTTTCATACACTTTTTAGTTACATGGTCATTGTCATCAAATGATCATCATCGCCGATGCAATTTCAAGAAAGTTGAAACAGCTTTTGCACAACTTTGAATTGTTATGTTGGTTTGCTATGAGCACATCGAGCGACGAGACGGGCCACAAAAACTTTTGAATTTCAAACCTGCACAGCAATGTCTAAAAAGTAGGTCACAAAGGCCAACAAACGATCGTCCACTTCATGGTAGTCATCGTATATGGATATGCCCTCCAAGAGGTCGGTGGGATGTAAAATCTGCTCCCTCAGCAGTTCAACGTAATGCGTGGCTGTAGGTATGAAAATGTTCCATTTGAAATGCCCCATCATCATGCCTTCAAGCTGTCTGAATTGGGCCGGCTTGCAACTGTCCGGTACATCCAAAAGCTTGACTAAATGGGACAATTTGGGCACTTTGGACTCCAAACAGTCGAATTTGGCTGCTAAAGAGAGAGCGGCCAAGCAAATGAAATGCAAGGACTCAATGGCGATGTCATGGCTGTCCATGAATCGATCGAGCAAGACGATGGCTAAGTGCTGTGAGGACTTGGGTAAGGAGATCTCTTCGGCACTCAAACATGTCCAATCAACTAAGAGGCGGCGTTTGTTCAATTGGGGAGACTTGCCACGATAAGAACTCAATTGCGATTCTTTGTTCCGCATAAAATTCAGCGAGTCTAATAAATAGGGGTCAAGAATCTTCAGGGACATGTTTGTGTACAGCTGAGAACATTGTTACCAACAGGAAAAGGACAGTTTTAGTCTCGAAGATGGAAAGTTTGACTTTTATGAGAAATTTTTGACGGATTTTTTGATGTGTTTACGAAGGCCTTGTAAACAAAAACTCAGTTTTTTCCCAGGGCGCGAAATTCAAAAATACGATTTTGCGATGAAGATGTTTTCTGTATTGAATTCAAGTTCAAAGAGTTCAAGTACATTTCAATCGATGGACTTTGATTTACTTCTTTGTTTCTTGATCTTCGTCAGAAATTCCAGATTCGTAGTTTTCATCTTTGGCTTCTTCCTTCAAGTTCTTTACTTCAAGCGAATATTCATACGTGCCATCCTCTTTTACGAAGGTCCTTTTAAAAAAGTTAGCATGCGTGACGAATGATTTGCCATCTCTATGGTTGTCATGTGATTCCGTAGGGTCATCAACAGATTCAACTTGACCCTCAAAAGTATTGGTACATTTTGGACCAAAATATTTTAAGGTGTATGAAAAATTCTTAGCTTCTTTAATTGTTCCAATCAACACCACGGTAGCTAACATACTATTAGCGGCTTTAGCGTTAGCGCCCACTTTATCATCTTTTGGTATTACTTCAACAAATACAAAAGTTTTCATTGCAAATTGAAATCTCCGAAACATAATTACTGTATCTCTCTCAAAAGATTCTTGATTTCTTCCTTGTTGAACCAATGGGTACTGTTGGACCTCTTCAACAAGATCCTTGAAAGTTATTAACAAAACTTTGGAAGGATCCGAAGGACGAATAAATGGAACGTCTCTGTAAATACATTCAGATTCGTGTTCATCCAAGGCAGAGTCAGCTAAGACTTCTCGACATCCATTCTTCGTATTCTTGCAATTCAGTTTCATACGTTTGGTGTTCAACAATTGTTCGGTCATCTTGCAATGTTCTTTAGAAATCGGTTCTTCGCAATAGCACTTCTTGAATCGGCTTTGGCAATCTTGGCAGATTGGATGAAGCTTCAAACATCGAAACCATTGCGTTTTTCCAGGTCTTGGAGTTGCTCCACAGATTTCGCAAATCAAATCGTTTCGCATATCCGTGACAGTCTTGTTCAAATCTTCAAATGATGACGCCGCCATTTTCTTCAAAATTCGTGAAATCCGTTGAGTTTTCGACTAAAATCGTAACCAGAATATTTGTTTTGATTCCCCTTTTCAATTTCACGTAAAATGGCTCTTCCTGAAACTTTTCGGCGAAAAAGTAAACAAAAAGTATGTTTACGTCTCAGTTTTAACGAACTTCTCAGTAGTTGAGAATTTGACATTAATTTTCGACGTTCTTGAAACTGAAAGTCGAAAAAAACCTCCCTCCGAGATAAGTTTTCTTTTTTTCATCTCGGACGGGAAACTAGAAATTCCTTCTTTTCTTAGGCATATATTTTTTCATGCTTGAGGTAAGTCTTTGCATTGAATATTTAAGACTACGAAGAAAACTAATGAAATTCTTTCGGCGGCTTCCAGTATTTTGCTCCCGATGACCATCAAATGTCAGAAAGTCCCCAATTTCGCTTCGGTATCTCGAGGAGGTTCTGTACATCGCAACAACTCTGCTACGAAAAATATGCGACAGTTGAGGTCAACCACCGCTGCCAAATGCAAAACCAATTTGACAATGACGGGATCTGGCAACGGAGGAGCAAAGTCTGAAATGTCATCACAACGAGGATCACCGGCCAAGCAGGCCCGGAATAGCAGCAGCAATAGCAGTTTTGAACAACATTCGGTATTCTACACACAATCTTTTCGTCATGATCATTTTCTTTCAACTCTTTATCGCCAATTAGAAGTCAAAGAGGAGCTCCTCCAGCGGAGCCGAGGAGGATAGTGGCAAGACCAACGGCAGCGACCTTATGCATTTATTTGCCAGTGGCAGCCAACCCAGTCGATTACAACGTCTGGAAGAAGTCCTAAGCAGACAGGCCTGCTACGAAACCACCAAAGGCCTTGAAGCCCGCCGGGAGGCGCTAAAGACTCTGAATGTACTAGTCAGCCAGTGGATTCAGAGTATTAGCTTGAACGCCGGTATGCATTGGCAAGACGTCCACAAGATCGGGGGTCGCATTGTCACCTACGGCTCCTACATGCTGGGCATATCGCATCAGGGAGCGGACATTGACGCGTTATGTATCGCGCCACAGCACGTTAGTCGATCCGAATACTTCAAGTCTTTCTACCAGCTGCTGGGTTTCCAGCAAGAAGTCTCGGAGCTGCGGGCCATCGAGAAAGCCTTCGTCCCTGTCATCAAGTTCCGCTACAACACCATCGAAATAGATCTGACCTTTGCCAGTGAGTATTACTAGGTGTACCAACAAGTTTTGGACAGGACTTTAGCAAAAATCTCTCAAAAACACCAAAGGAGGCGAAAAAATTCATGAAAGTTTGTTAGACTTCTTTCAATTTGACAACTTTTTGACGAAAAATAATCGAAGTTCTAATTTCGTGACTTGAGTTTACTTGTAAAAGGGAGTTTGTCCAAAACTTGTTGGGACAACCGGTACCATGTCAGGTCAAGGCCAAACATCAACATTTTCCCTAGAGTAGGAACTGATGTCACTATGCATCGTTTCTTATTCCCCTTTTTTGGATGCCAATGCAATTTGCTTTTTCCTACAAGCTCTCAAGCTTCTACTTACTCAACAACCTTGGGCTTTCATTTTATCGTGAAACTTTGATGATGTTTTTCTTTAGGGCTGAGTACAGACGAAGTCCCAGGAGTCCACGAACCCGCCAGCAGCTTTGACGTTCTCCTACATCCGCACGCTATGGAAGGCATAATGGAGGCCGAATGCATCCGTAGCCTTAATGGATATAGATCGACAATCGAGTTACTCAACTTGGTGCCGAACAAAGAAGTGAGTCAGATCTTCTCCGACAAATTTTCTCATTTCCTAAGCCAGATATACTGTAGAGGAGAGTGCATTGCAGTTTCTTCTAGTTCTTAAGGGAGGAGGGACTAGGCCTTTATGAGGTTATTTAGCCCCTAGCAGCCACTTCTTTTACAGTCTTAGATTCCAAGAAGCCTCTTGGCACCTGATGCATTGTTCCTTCGCCCGCCAGTAAACAGTGGCATTCCCATAGACCATAACCCAAGTGCCTACTTGCCTTGTCTCTTTTTCTTTTATCCCAGACATTTTTTACGATATTACACAAGACAATATAGTGTGTCAGAGACATGTTGCACTCCCGGCAGTGCACTAGTTCTACTACCAAACTTTTTAGACATTGAGTGACGTTTTTATATCTCACATATCTTATTAAAAGTGGATTTACTTCCGACATACCGCGCCATTGCCCAAGAAAGCGAAAATTGTAAGAAAGCGGACAAATTTGACTACAACCCAGACTGGTCCTCCACAATGTTTAAAAATCAATCCACATGGTCTCGCTTTACAAACATTTAGGCGAGAAAAGTTTTCAAATTCTAAAATTGACAACTTTCCGTCAAATCGCAATGTTTGTTTTGATTTTACAAAGCAACCAAAGAATTTTGACGAGAAAAATTGTCAAGTTTTAATGAGATATTTCCTTGATTTTAAAAACACTGTGGCCCTACTAATACTCTTAAAGCTTAATGGTTCGCATCGGCCCTCGGAAAATACAAGACACAAGGCCAGTAAAAGGCCAGTTCTGATATGTATTAGAGAAAAAATGCACTACTGCTCGTTTTGTTTAAGTGTAATGTGTAGATTTGCTGTCAAGATTTTCAACATTTCAAAATCTTGTTTCAGGTCTTTCGTACAGCTCTGCGAGCTATCAAACTGTGGGCCAAAGCCCAAGGGCTCTACAGCAACGTTTTGGGCTACTTGGGCGGCTTTTCATGGGCCGTATTAGTGGCTAAAGCGTGTGTTGATATGCACCAAAACCAGCCTAATGGAGGCTACGATGCCACGGCTGTGATTCACCATTTCTTCCATCTTTTCGCCCATTGGCAGTGGCCTCGGCCGGTGACTTTGGTAGAAATCAAGCCTAATAATAAGTGGCAACAGCAACAGCTGGAACATCTTGCCGAAACTCTCAGATTATATTCGTGGAACCCGGAAAAGCATCCTGAAGATGGACGACACGTAAGTGTATTGTACAAGTTGTCCCAACAAGTTTTGGATAGGAATTTAGCAAAAAGGGTGAAAAACTCGTCAAAATTTCGTGGAACCCGGAAAAGCATCCTGAAGACGGACGACACGTAAGTGTATTGTACAGGGTGTCCCAACAAGTTTTGGATAGGAATTTAGCAAAAAATATGTCAAAATCAAACATCGAAAAATTCGTGAAAGTTTGTTTACATTCTGGCTAAGACGTGCTGATTCCCCTTCAATTTGACGATTTTCTTTGACGAAAAATTTCCAAATTATAATTTTGCGAATTTGAGATTTTTTAAAAAGTTTGACATCCAAAACTTGTTGTGACTTCTAAAATGCGACACTTTTGGCATTTTTCGAACACTGTGTGATATTGAAAAACTTTTTTGGATATGTATAAGATGAAGACTTAGTAGAGTGATTTTTGACATTGATGGATTGAAACTTGTTTCAGGTCATGCCGATCCTTACCACGACGTATCCCCTGATGAACTCGACATTCAACGTTAGTCAGCACACTCTCAAACTCATCCAAGAGAAGATGTTGGTTGCTGCCGGAGTCTGTGACCGCATCCTCGAGGGAGCTCAGCATCAGTGGGAAATTCTGTTTAAGGTAATTCCCAATTTTTGGTTTGGCGTCTGGCGGCCTTTGTTTACTTATGGAAGCGGAAAGGCAACGCCGAACATTGATTTTCTTTGTTCTGTCACTGTCATTCATGATGAATCTTTTTGTGATGATTGTAGCTACCAAATGCTTGGCAGAAAGGCCAAAGAAATCATCTGTGCTTCTCGTTTGCTACCTCGCATGTGACCTTAGCATTTGGCCTTCCTTAGTTGACTCTTTGTGGCCTTTTGTTCCAACAGACACAGAAGACACTATTGCACTTTTAAAGATGTTTCAAAGTGTGCTTGAGTGTCTCCAGAATCCATTGATGTTGCCGTGGCTACCAAAAGCCTCTTAAGGCTTCGTTGAATTGGCCTTCGGCACGGCCTTTTTTTTGTTTCAGCAAAATTGCTTTCTTGTCTTTTCAAATTATCTCTACTGCTTTCACTACGATTTTTCCGGTTTCCCAATTTCCTTGCTTTTATATTTTTTGCTTGTTCAACTTTTCCACTACCTTTGACCACCGAAATCTCCTGCAAAAGCTGCGAGGAGAGCATTGCAGAAAAAAACTTTTTATTACTGTCATAGTACATAAAACCTTGCAGATATGAGTATTGAGAGCAAAGATTGTTTGTTCGGTATATCTTCAGCTCTGTTGAAGGCTTTGGAAAGGCCTGAGGCAACTTTGCGAGTTTTTTCCAATTTCATTTTCACATATGATGCTACTTTTTACTTCACGAGAAGAAGGAAAACATCGTAATTCAAAATGTAAGCGTGCTGCACACTATAGTATAAGAGAAGCTGAAGCACCAGAGCAGTAAGACTATCATAAGTTTAGTGCAAACTGCATAAAAAGACTTCCCCCCTCACTTTTTTTGCATTTTATCCTCTATGATGTGTCTCTTCTTCCAAAATGAAACTTCTGTTTTACGAAAATTGAAAAGATAGATTTCAAAATTATTTTTTGTCAAAATAATCGTCAAATTGAAGGGAGAACTGAACTGTTAGAATGTAAACAAACTTTCACAAATTTTTTTTTTTTTTTTGCCTTTTTCGTAACATTTTGACATTTGAGATTGAAACTGATTTTGCTTTTGTGACAGTGATAAAATGAATTGCTTGGCCAAACGAGAAGGTTAAACTTATTGTTCTAGAGCAACCGGTGATGATGATGACCATTTGGTGCTACGCTACATTTTTTATGCCGTAGTCGCTTACAATATTACTACGCGCTGTTGGATACTACTGTGTACCCTTGTTGAGTGTTACACGGCTGCAAAAAATGATGGTGTAAGGCGTGTGACAAGGCCTGAATTACAATAAGACGGCGTTTCAGTAGCATTTTCTTCAGACAGAAACGAAAAAATAAAGAAACTTTTGTGCAAAAGCTTTGTCGTCTTTGTCAACTTTTTGAAAAAAAAAGGCTACAGTTTTAGCCTTAGTAACCAGATGGCAATTGGCCTAGTTTTTTAGAGGGAACATTTGCTGAATGTAACTTTTTTTCCCATTTCAGACCTGTCACATATTTCACGAGTACGAGCATTTTCTCATCGTCATGTCCTCTGCCGTCGATTGTATCCGATGGTTCGGCCTGATCGAATCAAAGCTCAAATACTTCGTTCAAAGTGTTGAAAAGGAGGTCGAGTCGGCCAGGATCTGGCCCAAGCCTTTCTGCAAGAAGGCCACCATTGGCAAGGACTCTGGCGTCACCCAATTGTGGTTTATTGGCCTTACTTGTCGAGATGGAAACGAGGTTCCCGTTAACATCAACGGGTAAGTCAGCAATCTCTGCTTCAGCTTCCTTTCTAACTTGCTTTCTAAGTTCTAACAAACGGATATTTAGCCTGGCCTTTTAATTAACTTGCCTTAATTGTCTCTGGCCTCGACGAATTAATGAGAAAAGGGATAAGCTCTAGCAGTCTAGATAGGCTAAAGCTACGCAGAAAATGAGTCTATTCGTGTAATGACAATAAAAGAAGGGCGAGCCCGGCGAGGCATGGAAAAAATTGAAAGCAGCTGCTTTCACTTTTGAGTTTGGTGTAGGGCTTGCCTCCTCCTCTTTTGTAATGTAAATGTAATTAGTGTTTTTAAGTTGGTTAGCTCAATAGTGGTGCTAGTGCACAGAAGAAGAAGAAGTGTTGGTGCAATCTTGGCTACATGCTCATAAAGTCAGAAACAATGGGATGAGATAGAAGAAAGTGTATGATGCAGGAGCCAGTGTAATCAGATAGCATAGGGGGTACAAAATAGAATTAGTTATTGGGGAAACAATGTACATCAAGGGAAAATCCGGATGATTTTTTCTTGCTTTTTTTTTTTCACGCATCCAAGATTCCAGCTTTTTTCTGATCTGAACACTACGGCTGGAGGTGTGCATCTTGCATCAGCATTTAATCAATATTTCTTTGCAGGCATCTAAAGCTGTTTCAAGAGCATCTGTTGCACCAGAGTATGGACTTTCACAAAGAAAACATGAAGATCGAGGGTCACGTTGTACGAAAAGTAAGATTCTTTTTATCTTGCTAGCTTCTCAATTATTCATCAAAGAATACTTTTTATTCCCTATTCTCTTTACATTTAGAGTGATTTATCACGACATCTCAGCGAAAGAGAAATACACGAAATTGTATCCGGACAATCGCAAAAACGCGAAGGTGGAGGAGTCAAAACATATGCCGGAATGCTGACAAAGTCAAACAGTTACTCTTCGGGATGCGGCAGCACGGCCTCTTCGGCCACCTCGGCCAAAACAATCAGCATACCGCATATGCCAAGGATGCCGATGATCGGGTCAATGCAACCCATGAGCATTCATTCAGGTATTTCACTTTTGAAATATTTTGAAATCCGAACTGATCCGCCTGATTTAGTAGGACACTATGCTGCAGCAATGGCTGTGCCCTCCAATCACTTTCAAGGCTCCCAAGGGTCGCACCATTCACCTCATTCCGGCACTTTTTTTGGATCACCTACTAGCCATTACCAGCAGCATCATTTTCGTCATGGCGGAGGAGGGAACCATCATGTTCAACACCAACAGCCTTACCAGCCTCGAGGTGGGTATGTAGTCGACCCCAACACGCAGCAAACGCCCTTAGGTGAAAGGACCTTTTCACAAAGTCCAACTTCTTCATCGCGGGGAGGGGCGGCACAACGGTACCATACCTCGTCAAGTGGCCCTAGTAGTCCTCGGTGTAACCCCACCTCAACCGGGTCCGGGATCATCACCTCAACCACAACCCCGAGTTACGTCAGTGTGAGTAATCATGTCCATCATGTTGGAGGCCTGGCGAGGTCGACCAGCCTCAACTCGACCTCGTCTGATCATAACGCCTGGAATTACACTGAGGACTCTTCTGGCCTCAACGATTCCTTGATGTCATTGCAATCGGATAATGGCCGTTCAGTTAGTTATTCGTCGGACAAGTTTCCTCCACCAGCTCTTGTCTCTGCTCGACTCAAGTTTTCACATGATCAAGTTCCAAATTATACATCGCATCTAAATTACCCTCCGCCAGCTTCCACGCCCTCCAGCCCACTGCTGTCCCATCATAAGTCCAAAGCTTCGGAAAAGGCCAGTAAACCCAGGTAAGCCTATTTTAATGGGGAAAAAAGGCCAAATGCCCCAAATGCACTTTTTTTAGAGTTGCATCTTCACTGGCCCTGGAAAATTTTATAATGGCAATTAACTACTTTTTCAGGCTACCCTCCGGCGAGATCCGCGACGTGTCAACGCCGCTCCCCGTGCATACCTCGCATTACCAACCATTGAAGTTCAATTTCACATCCATACCTGTGCCTGTAAGACATTTTCTCTATTCTTGGCAGAACCATCAATTTTCATCTTTGCTTTGCTGAGATCTGCTGCTATGCCGTAGTAGTAAGACTAGAAAGCCATAAAATTTCATTACTTTCTCGGGTATGAAAGGAAACGGCAGATTTATCAAACTCGTACATACCTAAACTGAATTTTTTTCGTGGGTGTCACTAAAATACGCAATTATGTACTTTCAGGCTGCTTCAGACTCCGTGTTTACATAAAGAAACCTTGAGCACATGTTTTCCGTTCTTCTTTGACAAAAGAGACACAATTGAGTGATCCTCGCCTACTCGTAGTCCTTAAAGTGAGAAAGACTGAAAAAAAGTGCATCAAAAGAAGAAGAAGAAGGGTTCCTGCTCTACGCCCATGCCCGATCCCCAAAAACTGCATTTGTTTTTTGCGCGGCGGTATTTCTGCAATTTTGCCACTGCTAAAAACGTGCTCTTCTGCTCCTCCTATTCTGACATATTTTTAAGTAATTAGGAGAGAGCACCCACCAAGTATACCTTTGTACATAGAGAAACCAACATGTCAAAGTTGTTAAAAATCATTAAAAAATCCGGAAATTATACATTATAATTTTCCGACCAAAAAAATCAACAAAATCCACCAGAAAATTCATACAGAAAAAAATATTGACATAACATATTTTATTCTCAAAAAACCATTAAAAAATGAGTGCTCTGCACTCGCAAAAAAAATTTCAAAAATTCTAAAAAATATACAAAAAAAAAAAATACAAGTCCCCTCCCCTTTGGCCCTCCCTTTATAGTCAACCCAATCAATTTCCTGTATATAGTATGCATTAATGTACTTGTACATCAAACACACCCTGCTCCCCCTAGAAGTAAAGAAAGCCAACGCTGCCATCATCCAATTCAAACTCTAAAGACGAAGGAAGACAGAGACGAGAAAGTTCAGTGCAGACTTTTATCATTATCCTTCAGTTCAGTGGCCTTGATGGCACGAGTCATAGCAGCAGAGTAGTGCTAAGATCACAAGAGTACCACTACTACTAAAAGAAAAGTAAACTGTTTCCTTAATGATGTTACGACCTCATTAGGGTCAAAGCAGCCTAAAGTTTGCGTCAACACAAAGGAAGAAGAACCAAGTTGAAGAAGAAAAGCAAATAACACACATAAGAGGCTGAAAGGAATAGAACACCATTCACCAAGAAAGTAAACAATCGTGTTTTATGCTCTCCAAAAAAATCTGTTTTAAATTGGCATCGCAAAAAAAATCTTCTTATTAATTTCCAATTTTCGAGAATTTTCAGACTTTTTTGGTACTTTTAGAGCATAAAACATTGACGTTAAAAACACTAGAAGACCAAAGCCAGACAACTCCACCATCCGGAAGATCAGAATTAGGAGAAAATAGCCGCTTTTGATGCTCTAACGTGTCATAAAACATTCTTAACATGAGTGCACTAATATTAATCCAAGAATGTTATGTACGCGAGAACATAGCAATAAAAGCAGCTCTGGCATAAGTAGTGAGTACTTTCATTTACAACCACCATCAGGGAATATGAGAAGAGAAGCATGATATGACGGCGCATTCAAAACTTCATGCCTAATTGAACAATATGTAGCTTCTTGAGCAAGGTTAGCATCCACTTTTTAATGGTAAAAACGACCTTCTTCCGGAACCATGCACAGTGTTAGAAAATAACTCAAAAAGTCTCATTTTACACCATTGATGCTCACACTGTTCTAAAAGTCAAATTTCTGTCCAAAAATTCAAACCAATATTTTCACGAGTTTTTCACCCAAAATTTTTTTGACAATTTTTTTCGTGAAATCAAAGTTGTCAACAGCTAAAAAGTCCAAAACCACAACATTTTCACGAGTTTTTCACCCAAAAAAATAGACAATTTTCTCGGTAAATTAAAGTTGAATTTTTGAACAAAAAATGAAGATTTCGAACAGTGTGTAAACTCCCAAATTTTCGCATCAACTTTCAACTTCATTGTATTGTCTAAAAAAACGTTTACAATACTCGTAGCTACTGATCATGATGGCGCACGCAGGTGCAACCTTTAACAGTCTGGGAGCCAAACCTGTCCATAAGCCTTTGACGCCATGCGACTGGATGATTTCTCGGACCACTTGACTATTGTTCATTTTTACCCCGTGCTCCCCAAGTCCAATTTGGATGCGCGTTTTGATAACGTCCATGGGGTTGGTGGCTGCACTGGCAACGCTGCCCGCCACCGCTCCAGCCAGACAAATCTGACTAAAGTTGTATTCTCTTGGCCTCAAATACTCATAGCAAGGCCAGTAGATGGCAGAAAATGGCACATCGCGCATCAGGGAAGCAGATACTCCTTTCCACAATCCAAATACACCTTCACTTTTGACTGTAATTTCCAGAGCTTTTCTCACGTCAACGAAAGCCATCTTTTGAGACTGCATCTTGGTCCGGACTAATTCTAGTGGGTTGACAATGACACATGCCAAGGTTCTGGCCAAACCTCCTGAACCAAGAGATATGGCAGTCATATAATTTTCTGGCCTATGACTAGTCTGCACTAACTTCAACTTCAATTGTTCGTAAGTTGTAAAGTAGATGACAGTAGTAGGTACGGCCAAGACAAGCGTTGGGCTCAATCCACTCCACAGACTCCCGATGCCTTCAACTTTGGAGATTTTGAGGAGGGCATCCAAGGTACCATTGAAGTATTTGGGCCGATTGTACCATTTACAGTTACAAATCTCTTCTGAGGTGTGGAGGGCCACAGGTGGTGGATCACCATTTGTTCGTAAGCAAAGGTGATCCATTATACCATTGCTGTACAAAAAGCATTTCTTAGACATCATTCGATCTTGTGCTTGAAGACGAATTTTCACAACGTCAAGTGGCGTCATGAAGAGCGACACCACTAATGCTCCCGTGCAGGATGAGGCCATTTGTTGCCATGGTGTAATGCCATTGACATTGAGTATGTTTTTCTTCCTATTTACCATCATTGCCATGACCTGCTGTGTGAAATAAGAAAAAAGAAAGGATATTCAGGTGCACGTAGTACAGGGTGTCCCAACAAGTTTTAGTGAAAATCTCAAATCTACGCGAGATTAGAATTTTGAATTTTTTTCGGTCAAAAAAATTCTCGTCAAATTGAAGTGAGATCTGCACTGCTTAGCTAAAATGAAAATAAACTTTCACGAGATTTTTTCGCTTTTCGTAACATTTTGCTAAATTCTTTCCTAAACTTGTTAGGACACCTGGTAGTTGGAATTTGAGCTGCAATCTTTACTGTCTTTTTCGGTGGCAGTTTTGTAAGCTTTGGTTAGGTCAGCTTGTTGTTGTAATCGGACTAGATTGATCCGTTTCTGCTCCTCTCGCCTCTCGCCTTCCAATTCTATGCCTTTGCGCAATTGTACACGATCTTCAGCTTGTTGGTAGTGCACGTAGTAAATGATACCTCCACTCAAAAGCGACGAAACTAAAAGGGTCACTTTGGATGCCAATGAAGCCATACTATATCAATTGAGTTGTACTCAATAACCTCTTGTTCTTTGGTAAAAGTATTTGTCAACGTTCATGACTTCTTCTACCTCATCTAAATTGCCTCTCTCTTCTTCGTTCTCAACATAAAGGATGAAACTTTTACTTTAAATTCAACAGATTCCAACTTGAAGAATTATGCAATCCGGTTTCATGTCAATTTGGTAAGTTTTGTTTACAATTTTACATGCGGAAAATTTGGGAAAACCTACAAAACACACAACCTCGAATATATCTAAAAAAAAGACGAATAATCTTTTTTATTAATCTTCAACTTGGCATTGCATTGGAAGTCTGCATGGGTCAACAAATTGTACTTTTCAAAGACAAGAATTGAAAAGGAGGGACATCATCAAATCCCGCGGTTATTTTTTGACCAGATCCACGAAAACTCGGTCTCAGATGCATCTTCCAACAACAATTTCCGAGTGAAGAAATTCGATAAATCCTGTTCAGATTTCTCAGGTTTCCGTAGCTTCTGCCAGTTCTAAAGTTGTAAATTTGCAAAGAATTCTCCATAGCAGTGTAAACTTTGAGTTGACCAATGCACTGACTTGGCCTTTGGACCAGCATTTGGAAGGTTCCATAGAGGGACGAATCTTCAATTCCGCCTTCGACATTGCACCAGACCTTGGGCTGACCGCCTTCGAATCCACAGCTAATTTGATTCAGAATCTTAGAGCTAATGTCCAACTCGGCTTGTTTCTCGGCAATCCATTGAACTTCTTGACACCTTGACAGTGGAAGACAACGTTTAGCTTGGATGGACAAAGTGTTGCTCACGATCAAGATCCAAGTCCAAATGAAATAACGCCTCGAAGACGCAAAACGCAACATGATCTAAACTCTAATGTGATCTGGAGAGTTAAAGCCGAACAGGATTTCTTCTTGGCCTTTTGTGTGTTTCTGGAAACATTCTTTCAACAGATGTTCCAGCTTAGTAGTTTTTGACTACATTATTGTTGCATGCATTTATGGCTACATTTAAGTAGGATGTCCATTTTCCAGTTTTGAAGATTTTGGATGGGGATTCAGCAGAAAAATCTTTAAAAATCCCAAAAGACGAAAAATTCGCCAAAGTTTGTTTACATTCTAGCAAAGCAGTGCAGATCTCCCTTCAATTTGACGAGAAAATATAAAAATTCTAATTTCGCGAATTGAAATTTACTTCAAAAACGTTGCCATCCAATACTTGTTGGGGCATCCTGTAAAATTATATTTCAGGGTCTTTTGTCCGGTCTATGTCCCCGCAATCTTCGTTTTTGATTCCGTTGCCTTCTTCGTCGAATTTTCCTCCGTCTCTCCTCTTCAGGAGATAAAGTGAAGCCTTCGGTGCCAAATGGAGCGATGACAAAGGGGGGCTTAGAGCTAGTCACTGATGGTTGACTATACAAAGGAACTGTGCTGACCATATTGATGAAATTGTCACCGAAGGGTCCATATTTTTGGGCATAAGGTTTCCTCAGCTTGTATGCTAAACCAGGCCTGGTAGGCATAAATTGATTTCTATAAATAAATCGGTTACCAAACAGCGATGCTCCAAAACCCAGTGCACTTTCAAGATGATAGATGGCAAAAAGTAACCAAGGAAGCTGTAATGTGCAAAAAATGAATTAGTAAAATAGCATTGGAAGGTAAAATGAAGTTTCCGCATAAATAACTTTAATACTAATTCATCAACTAAAGAAGCAGCAGCAGCTCACACTATTCGAAAAGTCAAATTTTTGTCCAAAAATTCAATTTGGATAAAACTTTACAATTTTCTCGAGAAATCAAAGTTGTCAACAATCCCCAACATTTTCACGAGTTTTTCACCTCAAATTTTTTTGACAATTTTTCTCGTGAAATCAAAGTTGTCAACAGCTAAAAATCAATTTTCTCGGGAAATCAAAGTTGAATTTTTGGATAAAAAATGAAGATTTCGAAAAGTGTGCAAAAGTTAAAAATATTTGTATTTTTTTAGACATTTTTTGTCGCGAATAATTGTAAAACAAGAGAAACCTCAAAGGGGGCAAAAGCATAACAACAGTTTATTTTGACAACTACTGCATTTCTTACTTAGGCAACAACAATAGGAGGAGGAGAGTAGCATCTACTGTTGCAGCAGCTGCTGGAATCTATAGTGCAAAAGCCTAATGCAGGAGGCAAGACTAACCACATCATGGAGTAGGAGAAGAGGCTATAATTGCATTTTGCACCTACGATGCTGCTGCTGCTCTGCTACGAAGAATTGGAAGGAAGGCCGAGGGCTGAAGAAGAAAGAAGGAGATCAGAACAGCAGCGAAAAACGCAATTTTTCAGTTTAAGCCTTGGGAGGCATCATCTTGGTGGCCTTAATGGTCACTTGAGGCTGCAAAATTTCTTCTCTGCTTTGGATCAACTTCAACTCCAATTGTCTGGGGCTCGGCTTCTCATCCTTTTTACAAGCGGCCATGGCACTCGATAAAGTTCTATTCAAAACCGATTGCATGCTTGCTATCGTCTTTTCCAAGGCCTGAAAGAAGGGGAAAAAAATCAATTTTGAAGGAGGCTGTGGAGTTGAAAAATGTTCTTGGTCACATTGGAATTCAATCCATTCAAATGCATAGTCCATGATGCACTTCTTCCACTGTTTGAAAGTCACTGAAAAAAGTCTCAAAAAGACGATAATCCATATGGGTGAATTTATGTACGTACCAGTTGTATATCAAAGTCGCCAAGCTTGAGCCAAGCTGTGATCAAGGCGGTGAAAAGGTCTCCTGTGCCCACAAAATGCACCGGAAGTGTTGGATACTGGATTTTGGCACGTTCATAGGACCCATCCGGACACTTACGGCTGGCTAAACAAACGGACTCGGTGGGTCCGCTGGCAAAATCTACACTGGATAAGATGACAATGCGGATGCCTTTGTCGTGCAACACTTTCATGGCTTCTAATGCTTCATTTTCATTGCTTATGCTGCATCCGGATAACAATTCTGCTTCGAATTGATTGGGAACGCAGACGTCGGCCAAGGGCAAGATTTCATCTTTGTAGATTGGCAACAGAGATTGGGGCACGTACCATCCTGGTCCAGTGTCACCCATGACTGGATCGCAAACGTAAATCAAGTCCGGATTTTTGGATTTCAAATGCGTCACTGTTTCCTTCAATTGCTTCAAGAAGTTGTCGCTGCCAATGTACCCATTGATCAAGTGACTGTAGACATCGATCTGATTTACTTTTAAGCCTTCAATTAGTTCGGCCAGTTGCTTGTCATCCAGTATTTGTCCTCGGACACCTTTGTCATATCCAGTATGGTTTGAAAACTGAAATTAAAAAGTAGTATTGTAAGGAATTTGATAAATTAATTATTGGGATTGCTCAAGTACTTGAACACTGTTGATGGCATCCACTTCAAAGCCTAAAAGTTGCAATGGGAAAGTGGCTGATTTGTTGCCAACGTATCCAGATACAACGTGGCTTTGGATTGATAAAACTCTTAGTTCTTCACTTGTACTCATGATCATGTGATTTTCTTGTATGTGCTTGAAAGCCAAGTTTCTGTTATCACAAATTTTGTTGTCAAGGTCTTTTAAAGATAGAACAAAATGATATGTAAATAGTAAATCTTGAGATAAAATATACAAATTAGCAAAACAAGAAGATTGAAGTGAAGTTGATATGTATTATGTACTGTCAAAATCAAGTAAATTGGTAAAGTGTTGAATAAACTCGATCCGGAATATTATTACGTCAATATTTTGTCATCCATAAAAAACGTCAAATATTTACATAATAGCGACTCTCTAAGAAAAGTATGAATTTCTTCAGACGAAAATTTTTCCCTTGAAAGTTGAAACTTTTATTTTGGTAACTTTGTGAAAATTTCTTTTGTTCAATTTGCCTTGAAAATCCTAGCTCACTACCCTTCTGACCGATCAGCTCAGCTGAGTTCAAAGTAAACCAAAACAATGAAAATCTTTGAAACTTGACATTGAAAAATTTGCTAAAAACTCCAAAAATTGTAAGAATGTCTCTTCTTCTAAGTAACAGTATGAAGTTTACTGTTTGTGCAATGACAAGAACCGTCAAAAACATTTTGCCTAATTCAAATGCATCATTAAAATGCCTACAAAACAATTATTGTTCAAAACCTCCTGAAAAGAATGAAGTCAATGTAAAGAAACCCTTGACAGCAAAAGCATTGACATCAAGATGGCAACGTAGGAGTTTGAATCCAAGTGACAGAGTAATGACAATGTTGGCATCAGAAGATCAAGAAACAGTCAAAAATAGTGAATCAAAGCTTGAAAATCCCATGGATCCGGATCAAATTTTAGTGCCAAAATTCAAACCTAAACGCAAAAGAAACATGTTAAGAAGTTTAGGGGATATGCCAAGAGTGATGTCTATGTTAGACAAAGAAGACAAAGATAAATAATTTTGTTAATCCAGTCACCAATTTTGTGTTTCAGGTTGTTTCTTACGCAATTCTAGTCGCAAAACAGGTTTTTAGTGAAAATGGATGTGTTGCTAACGCCTGGATTTGCACATATTTCTTCATACATTTTCTCACTGTTGGACACTCCAAGTCTTTGCAAATGTAAATTGACTTGTAAATCATGGAAGAATTTCATTGTGACTCAAAAGTTTTATTTTCAAATAGTGAATCAAACCATTATAAGCAAGATTAGGCTAGACTCAGAAGAATGGTTGACATTGTTCAGGAAATTGGACCAAAGTTCACTTTATGAAAACACACAAATGTTAGCAGAAATTCTAATAGAATTTTATTCTGTGGAAAAAGTGATTGCGAACTTGTCTCATTCTTTGACTCCTTTGACAATTTGTGTGAAATATGGACATTTTGAGCACGTGCAATTCCTATTGGACCATTTAGAAGACAAAAATCCAGTGATTGACCACAATAAACAAACTGTTTTGCATTTAGCAGTAGCTTTAGGACACCTGGAAATCGTTGATTTGATGGCAAAGTTTTCAAGAATTGATATCAAAGATAACTGTGGCAACACTCCTTTGCATGTGGCAGCATTGAATAATCGTGCAGAAGTGTCAGCTTATTTGAAAACTAGGTACCAAACCACCAATATAACCAATGTTTCAGGGTTCACTCCATTACATTATGCCGCTGAAAATGGTCACACAGAAATTGTCAAAATCATTTATGAAAATCAATGTAACCCAGGAAATCTATGGGGCAACACTCCATTGCATTATGCAGCCAATGAAGGACATTTGGAAGTTGTCACATTCTTTTTGGAACATTTAGAAAATATCCATCCTACCAATCATTTAGGTGACACTCCACTTCACAACGCAGCCCGAGATGGACATTTGGAAGTCGTGAAATGTTTCCTACTAAAGTCAAAAGCCAATCCTTCAAATTCTTATGGAATAACTCCACTGCATAAAGCCTGCATTAAAGGACATTTCGATATTGCCAAACTGATTTTCAACGCTATTGGCAGAAAATTGCCAGATAACTTTTGGAATAACCAAATTACAGTCACCGAAGAATTCAAAAGAGAGTTGGAAAATAAATTGAATTCCGAATGAGTTTATTACGAGTTTCAAACATTCATCAGGAATTTAACAAAGTCTGCTCGGCATTGGATCACCTTTGAGCCCTGCCAAGATATTGTCAACAGCTAAATTGATCATTTTCAATCTTGTTTCTCTGGTAGAAGAAGCAATATGAGGTGTCAAAAACACGTTAGGCATCTTCACCAATTCATGATCAGGTGATATGGGTTCCGGAGTCATAACATCTAATCCAGCTCCAGCCAGATTTCCATCCTTTAAAGCCTGAATCAAATCCGGTTGATTGATCAGTCCGCCTCGAGAAGTGTTGACAATAAAGGCAGTTTTCTTCATTTTTGCAAATGCATCCTTGTTAAAAATCCCTTTAGTGCTTTCATTAAAGGAAGCTGTGATGATTATGATGTCAGATTGGTTCAACAATTGGTCGAAAGAAACCAATTCAGCTAAACCATCCGCCTCATCTTTGCTTTTGGTTGCAGTATAGATGATTTTGGCAGGTTCGAAAGCTTTGAGTCTTTTGGCAGTAGCTAAACCAATCCTTCCCAGACCCATAATTCCGATGGTTTTATCAGCCAGGCAAGAACCAACCAACCAAAATGGGCTTGCATTGGCGTCTTTCCAGGTATCATTACAAATGGATTGAACATGTTCTTTGACTCGTCTCATGGTCATTAGAGTCAAACAAACACTCAAATCCGCCACATCGTTGGTCAAAACTCCAGGAGTGTAACCAACTTTGATTCCATGGTTTTTCATCAACTCTTGGTTGATATGGTCGTAACCAACGGAATGAGTGCCAATTACTTTGAGTTGCGGTCCAGCGGTTTGAATCAACTCTTCGTCCATTTTGTCATGGGGTAGAATCAATAAAGCGTCTTTGCCTACCACACCTTTTAGCAGTTCGGATCGGGTCATTGCTCGGGGTTCGGGACAGACTTCGACTTCGCAGGTTTTGGCAAGCCTTGCAATGGCATCCGGGTCATGATCACCACGAGTCACTAAAACTTTCGGCTTCATTTTCCTAACCTTGTTTTGTGTTTTGTTACGTAACAAACCGGTTTTGAGTTGGGTGCGATGATTACCTAACCGAAATTATGATTATCGCAACATTCTGAATATTTCTCACGCAACCTTCACAAATCATATCTCGAGTGCATTTTTTCTCAGAATTTCATTTTCGATTTTTTTGGCTCCTTTGTTTGATTTGACCTTAAAAAGGCAATTGAAAAATGGGACGAATCTTGAAAAAATCAATTCACATAATAGCATTCCAATCAATCGTGTAAATGGGCAGCAATTTAGATCTTACAATCTTTGGATTTCTTTGCATCATTGGATGCTGCATTGTTACCTTAGTAACGGTGACCTAAAGATTTCATATTACATCAACTCTAATGTTCCTTTTGTCAAGATTTTTATCTAAGGGATACACAAACCCCATTGTTCTTTGAAGAGGAGCCAATTTGAAATAGGACTATGACCAGCTGCATGTATTTTTCAAAATAGTACAATTTCACAAGTGTCACATTGTCATTTCACAGTTTTTCTACTCTACTCTACCCAATTCCAAAATATCCTCAGCACACTATTATAAAGGTCAAATTTTTGTCCAAAAATTCCATTTTCACGAGTTTTTCACCCAAAATTTTTTTGACAATTTTTCTCGTGAAATCAAAGTTGTCAACAGCTAAAAAGTCCAAAACGACAACATTTTCACGAATTTTTCACCCCATAAAAATCGA